>CAXKVX010000299.1:0-140283 GCA_964058865.1 Eleocharis quinqueflora | reverse complement strand
CGAAACCCTATTACAAAAAGCGTGAAGGTAAATTAAAAGAAAAGCCAAAATAGAAAACCTCATACGTCCTTCAATGATTTGTATAGACAGTAAGTTGACTGATCAATTAACAGATTAATATCCTCGGATAGAGGAAAGCAACAAACCTTGAACTTGAGCTTGTTCTTGAGGAAATCAGTAACTAAGAAATGATTTGCATGCATTTTGACTCCATTCCAGCTTGAATAAGAGACCATGATGGTGGATACACTCTCAATGACGGCATTATAGTATGGAGGCATGTGGATGTGGAGCAATCCGTTGAAATCTATAATAGTGTTGTTCTCATTGATGCCCATGTATGTACCACCATCTCCCACGTAGTGCTTTGCACATGCTGCTACATTTCTCCTGTTTATTTATCAAATATGGAATAATCTTTTTATTATGCATAGTTATAAAATATAGGTATGTCACACATGTAGCGGGAAAAATGATTATAACACTCGATTAAAAGTATGGTTTGCAATTTTGACAAATGTCCTAGTTTAATGAATTAATTATTTGATTTGTATATTTTTCAATTTCAATATTATTATTGCTGCTGTTATTTTTCATTTTTATTCTATTACATTACATGGTAAAAAACCCTGCTGTTAAGTTTATTAAGAAAAATAAAAGCATTACTGTCTGTAAATTGAAGTAAGAGTAACTCATCAGAACTTACGGTCCAGCAACAAACGGTTTTCCTTTAGAACTTGGTGGGGCTTCACCTTGAAACCCAGGAATAATTTTTGTCATCATTTGGACTACCTTTGGGTCCTCACTAAAGCTCTCATAGCACCTTCCCCATCTGGGATCTCTACAAACCTAAAGATCAGAGACAAACAATCATTCCAAGTGCTTAAATTTTCTGGATGCTAAAGCCAAAGTACAGGAAAAGCAACTCAGACGAGTTTTCGTACCGCAACACATGGAGCAAAGATGTAAGGGATGCCTGTAGACCTAACTTCAAGGGCAACTGCAGAACCAATTTTTTTAGCTAGTTCTGGGTCTCTGCATATATGCATGTCTTCGTCAGTCACATAATCAGTCACATAACTAAGTCACAATGTGCTATATTTTTTTTCTCTTTTGAAGATTTCCAATTAACCAATCAATAGAGTTTCGTCTTTATTCAATTGCCAAGTCCCATATTGCACATGATCCAAATATGATTTACATCTAATCTAGAAACTGCCCAAAATGCTCTATTTTAATGGGTGTGGGCCACTCCTGATTCAGATTGGTTTAATTATTATAAAAATTGATATCACAAGCTGATTTGTTTCGGTTTTGAATTGTTTATTTATTTATATTTGCTAGTTAGGTATCTAATTGTTTGTATTATTAGAAGAGGAGTAGAGGACACAACTCTATCCTAATGACTCAGTGACTAGTGAGGATGCGTTAATTATACTGCAAATTATCTTTCTTAAATTGTTCTTTAAAATATTGTCTTCTTGTTTTGGTCCAACCTTGGTTGTTGAAGCATCATACAAAATTGTCATGTAGATGACTTCACACGTTTTAAAGTGAGTTAACTTATGGGAAACCCAAGATTGCAATTTGTGCATTAAACCTGCTACTTCTGTTTGTTGCCAAAGATGGAGATATATGAATTTCCCACAAAAGAAAAAGAATAAGGAAGCTAATATAGCGATACAGAGATGGATACACTCATCGATACGGACATGACGCGTCCAGTTGGGTTCAGTTTGCACAATGTTGTAGTTATTATGCATGTTATTTTAGTTATTATGAATGTTGTTTTTGTTATTATGCATTTAATTGACTGGACGCTCGACTGAAAACGGAGATCGATATGCTCATCAATGCGAACTTGACGAATCCAGTTGCATTCACTTTGAAAATTATTGTAATTATTATGCATGTAATTAACATGCATAATAACACAATTACATAATATAATTGACACGCAACTCATTCTGAATAACATGAATAATAACAATCTGAATATAAACACTGTCAAATGCATAATAATATGAATGACATGCATAATAACACAATTAACATGCACAAACCGAATTAATTAAGTTATAATGCATATTATTTGAGCTATTATGCATGTTATTAGATGCATATAACAAAAACAACATGCATAATAAAACAATTTTCACACTAAATCCAACTAGACGTGTCCAGTTTGCATCGATGAGCGTATTGGCGGAACATTTTCCAAAGAATAAATGGAAAAGTAAATTTAAAAAAAAATGGAGATGTATAGGGATGGAGCCAAGTGAGGTCGGGGGGGGGGGGGGGGAGTCGCCCCTTTGGAATTTTTTTTTACAAAATAATCTTGTGTATTTGTACGATTTGTCAATCTTTTTGCAAAATAACCATATCTATTTAAAAATATGCATCATTTTGCCTCCTTGGAAAAAAATTATGGATCTTGTCCTCCCCGACGGAAATTCTAAATATACCTTGAATGTATACGTTTCCAAAAAAAAGAAAAGAAATGGAGATATACATTGCTTTTGGATAAGGAGTATGCCAATCATTATTCACCATTATGAATATTAGTAACATTATCTTCACTTTTGATCTCAAAACTAAGAACTTAATTATCACAAGTCATATAACTTTTAATTTAGATTAGCAAAAAAATAAAAAAAATAAAAATACTGAATTACCTGGTAGCACCAAGGCCAATGTTGTGAGGGAAGATAGTTGCTTTATAAACATTGTTATGACCATGGACAGCATCAATTCCATAAATCATGGGGATACCAAGACGGGTAGAGAGGGCCGCCTTTTGCATCTCTGTCACCATGCTCATCCATTCTTGGACAGTTGCCTGAGGTGCTGGTACACTTCCTCCCCCACTCAGTACACTCCCTAAATCAAATAATAATATCTAATTGTTCATTAATCCAGACACATTGTTCATCAAAATAACTAATTTGGTGAATATTGCACATACCAATGTAGTAATTTTTTATGACATCCGGTGTTGCGACGGATCTCTCGATTTGGGACATCTGTCCTATCTTCTCGGCAAGGGTCATGCGGCTTAGTAGATCACTTACTCGGACATTTAGAGGTTTTTTTGGGTCTTTGTACTTGAGATATCCACTGCCTTGTACACCAATTGAGCACAGAATCAAGCAGCAGTAAGACAGGAAATGAATACATTTCCAAATGTGACCCATTGCAACTAACTAGGTTCTCTTTTCTCAATGGAAGAGGCTTGATTTCTTGAGCAGGGCTAGATGCTCATGTGGTATCCGGGGAAGAAGAAGTTAGGATTGTCAGCCATTTTTCAAAATTGAAAAGAAAAGCATCTTTTATTTTATTTTTCTATTACCAAAGATTTGTCATTCGTGAAGTGTAACTAATATGCAATATTCTCAAAAGTAATGCTAATAAGGCAGATCTATTTAAGAAGAAGAAGAAAAACCCAAAAAGGGAAAAGCAAAAGGAGAAACCAAGATGTCAGAGATCAAATCAACAATGACTCACAGCAATGATAATTGGAGTAGATAACGACGATTTCTAGCTAAAGAGTGATTCCTGGGGCAGAAGAGAAATAGACGGAGGGGAAGCAATGAAGCAGTGAGTGAAGCACTCGCTAATGGGAAAATGAAGAGAGAACCTACAATGTTTCTTTGCAGTGCTTTGTACCTGGACCAATAGGACCAGAGGACCACAGCGGAGCGCATGCTTGATTCAGTGCGATTGAAATCACCTACTTTTCAACACAAGAAAAGAAGGGCCCTCCTTTTTACATTTGAACCGTCAGATTTGAACGAACGGATTAGATCTCATAAAAAAAGACCCCCTCAATCAAAACTAATTCGATCTGAGCCGTCCGTTTTTTATTTGACGGCCAAGATGTGAATAATAGGGCCCTCCTATTGTTGAAAATAATAGCAGATTCGGACTCAATGCAGTGATTGGAACGATACTTTCTGAAATCACCTACTTCTCAAAAGAAAAGTCGGACCTACTTATCTTAATATTAACCATTGGATGAGAATGTACGATTCAGATCTAAAAACATACCCCTTACAGTTGAAATCTGAACCGTCCGCTTTAATCTGACGACCCAAAATTGAACGGTAGGACCTACTTTTGATCAAAATAATAGCAGAATTCATACATGTATCTCTTGGTGCTTTTTTCGGTTTAGTACTGTAATTGTCCAAAGGTCTTCTATTTCTGACTTAGTCAAATATGAATAGTTAATGAAGCAATAAATTATTTTTCAATTTACACTTCAGGATACACAATTCTAATATTATAATTGGAGCAAAATTAGTATGCTCCTAAGGTCACTAAGAGAAGAGAGTCGGTGAGTTTAACTAAAAATTTAATGAAATTAAATTTAAATGACAAATTTGAACAATTGAAATCGATCTACACCACGAATAATGCGTTTACATATTAATTTATAATTTTTTTATTTTATTTAATGCAAAGTCATGCGGTCAAAATTTACCAAAAGAATATTACTCTATTAGATTTTTTCAGTACTCTTTCTATAAATGTTTAGATTTTGAAAGTATCTGTATTAAAGAATATGACTCTATTAGATGTATTAAAGAATATGACTCTATTAGATGTTTAGATTTTTTTATCGTCGCCAGACATGAAACTGTAGATATTCGAGTCTACTTCTATCTTGTCTAGTCTGATTTGCCATCAGATGAATATGCATCTAAAATTTGGCTCTATATTTAACTTATGTCTTAATTAGTAATTTTTTATCATGAGTTAGCGTCGGAATCAATTCTGAGTCGCTCGTTTCTCCAATTGCAAATCGGACTCGACGCGGTGAAAGTAGACTCGAATATCCATAGCTTGATGGCTTGCGACGATAAAAAATATTTAGTTACGATTCCGACGAGCGATGTCGAAGTTGTTACGAAAAATTACCTAAATATAATGTAATTTGTTGATTAAATTAATAATACTTTTATTAATAAAAAAATTCAAATGCGAATCCGTCCTATTCAATTTTTAGCAATTTCGAATCTATTTTTCATTTTATTTATAATTTATTTATTATATTTCCTAAATTAAAAAAATCGGAGCAATGGCAACGGACATGTCGCCGTTTCTCTCGCTCTCAGCACGTCTCTTGCTCTATTCAGGATTTTGACTAAACAGATATTTTAATAGTGAAAAAGAGAGAGCCCGCAAGGTCGACACATGAAAATGATGAGACCGACAGCATTTTCTTTTGTAATTATCAAAAAAATCGCGAGAAAAGTAGTCAATCTTTTCGTTTTTTAATTCAATAGTCTGAAAATTCTACCGTACTATAGTTATAAATTCACCAACCTAAAAAATTTGTCGTGCCCCAATCTCTTTCTTTTCTCGATTCTCATCAAAAACTATTTTCGTCTATAAAAGTATATTCGACTGTAATTATGTATTATAAAATAATTTCGATCATGATCATTACATGTATTTATTAATATATTAATTATTAATTGATTAATATAATTCGTATTAGAGATAAATTAATGCATCAATATATATCATTTTCTTAATGTAGTGGCAAATTTGTTTTAAATTAATAATTAATTAGAAAACTTATTGTCACTATAATTCATGACCGAAATATTTTTCTACGCATAGTCATGATCGAAAATATTTTTTATACATAATCATGACTAGAAATGTTTTTAAAAGTTGAAGTGTGCCGGAAAAAAGGGATTGGAACACGATAGGTTTTCTACCGTCCGGTGTGTTTGTACATGCCGCACGACAGATTTTTTACCGTTATGACTATTGAATCTAGAAAACGAAACTACTTTACTACTTTTTAGCAAACATTTTGATAATTACAAAAAATGTTGTGAAACTTAATATGCTTTATTTTTTTTGTAATTATCGTTGTATTATATTATTGTTGTGTTAATAGTCGAGTATTATTTTTTGTCTTCTTTTTGCCATCATTGAGATCGGATAAACTTTAAACTTATGTTTCAAATCACAACTACGCGAATACGAGCTGTAATAATTGATTTAGTGAAATTGAAAAAAAAGAAAACAAGTAACATGATAAGTAGCAAACACAGTATTCTGAGAATTCTTAACATACAGAAAATTTAATTAAACAAAAGATAATTAATACAAATGACTAGAGTCTCTTATATAAGCAATGGCAGATTTTATTTTTTAGAAGCAAGCTAGCAACTGGAAAAAATATTTTTGCCAATTAAGTGTTCAGGTTTTTTCTTGCAAATACAGCTAGGATGTTAACAAATGCATTGTCATTTATAAATAACGTTTACGTGTTGCTTATAAAATGCATATACATGCTATTCAAAATAATACAGTTGAGTCCGAGTAAGATAATTCTGGGCATCCAAACTCCAATCTAGTGTAGTTGCAGAAGCGGATTCAGGATTTTCGTCAGAGGAGGACATGATTTATAATTTTTTTCATGGGGCAAAATACCACAGATTTTCAAATATACATGGTTATTTCGCAAAAAAATTTGACAAATCGTACAAATACACTGAATATTTTGTAAGATTTTTTTCCAGGGGGCACTTGCCTCCCTGGGACTACATACATCCGCCCCTGTGTAGTGGTGAGGTACAAGACTTTCATGAGGGAGACCTGGGGTTCAAGTCTTCCTAGGGGCTATTTTTAGGAGGACTTTTTCAAAAAAAAATTCTGATTTGTTTGTAGATTTGTGTTGTAAGTCTATGAACAATAAATAAAAAAATAATTCTGGACGATGAATAAAAAAAAAAGATAATTCTGAGCAGTCTGACTGGACTAAGGCTTAAGGAAAAAAATTGCACCAGAGAAGAAATTAAGCAGGGTAGGCCCATTTATAAATCGGGGTCAAGTACTAATTAGAAAATTTAATTGGGCATTAAATAATTTGAAAATCAGGCATAGACACTTACGGTCCTTTGGATCCGCTCTATACTGTATATAGGTAACAATTGTGTTGATCTAAAAAAATAATTGAAAAATACGATAATTAAATGTTAAGAAAATAAAATAAAAATATAAAAAAATAATCTAGATAATTTAAAATGCATACAAAATAATTTTATAAATAAATCTTGATGAGATTCATCAAATCAATTTGCGATCACAATTCGAATCTGACTCGGATATTATTCATTCTCGGACTGCCTCAATAATAATATGTTATTGTTATGTATAATAAAATATTATTACTTTCTGTTGTCTTCGTCACTTTTGCATTATTGGATTGAGAATTTGAGATCGGATTAGCTGGCTTGAAAACGGATTGGTTCTAATCCAAAAGCAATTAATACTTTTGAATTTTCTATTCACGTTGTTGGAACTAACAGTGTTCGGGTATATCCGTTTGACCATTAAAAATGGAAAAGTGGAAAACCTTTGCAGTGTCGATCCACTTTAATGTCGCTTTAAATGGATTGACAAACTCAACTTTTATTTTTCCTCAACTGGACTTTTAAGTTTAACGAAAGAACCCGGCAGTGTTGTATTAAAAACGGACACTGTCGATTTGAGTCTGTTTTTAATACAACAGTTCAGAAGCGAATTCAGAATTTTCATTAGAAGAATTCAAAATTTACGTTTTTATTTAATGCAAAACCGACACCTAAACATTTATTAGTGCATTACTAGGCATTAAAGAAATTAAAAGAAGGAATAAAACTTGACTGACCCATTAGGGCTTGTTGAACCAGCAACGCTGTGATTCGATTAATATTGGACTCGAGTCGGCTTAGCTTCGCCTGGGTTGAGTCCTTCCCTTCGATCAGTCTGTTTCCCTTCATCTCTCCCTGACTCGAGTCTAGAGTTTCCATCAGATAATCTCTCCTTTGTGGCTCTCCTTGATTTCGACCACTGCCTCTTTGTCCCTTCCACTTAGGTTTGAGGTGAGGATAGAGAAACTAGCAGCTGTCCTTGAGAAGGCCGTCCCGATTGCAGTGCGTGCACTTCTGTCATGCACCTTTCTTACCTTTGAAAGCTTGAGAGTTTATGGCAACGAAGGCGTGACTCTCTGGCTTTGGATTATGGTCAGAGACGTTCATTGCCACCCGTCGTGACTCTTCTTGCTGAATACGAACCGTCACACCAACGAATGTCAGTCTCTCCGTATTGAGTCATAGTTCGAGTCCAATGCGTCAAGGAAGGTATAGATCTGGTATAGTTCATCCCTCTCTTGGAGCACTGACATGTCAGTTGTGATAGGTCTATATAATTTGAGTTCTTGATATTTGAATTTTACTTGTCCGATTAACTCGGATACGGATATGGAGCCTTGAGTGATTTGAGCAATATATTTATTGATTTGAAAAACATGAGAATTGTTGCTTTTCTTGCTATACTGATCTGATATTGCATTCCAAAGTTCTTTGGTTGTCTCATAGTGCACGGAGATTTCGATTAACTGAGAGTGTAATGAATTGAGAATTAAAGTAAAGATTTGACCATCAAGAATGTTCCATTCTTTTTGAGCATCTCCTGTGTCGATAGGTCCGAGTCTGTTGTCATTGATGAACCCAAGCAATCATTTGCCTTTAAGGGAGATCTTGGCCGCTTTTGACAACGCCAGGTAGTTGCGCCCATTTAGTGAGACATTGGTAAGCTTTTGAGATGAATTGAAATCGAGTCTCAGCTTTTGATAGGATGTGAGTTGCTGATTTGGTTGTTGATTTATTTGTTGATTTTCAGTTGGCTCTGTCATGATTTTGATTTATTGGTATTGAATTTGTTGCGGAAGCTTTGAGGTTCAGAATGGCTCTGATACCATGTTGGTTATTTGAAATACATCTGACAAGTAAACCTAATGGAAAACATATCTTCAAGACTTCAATCAAATTAAAAACGTTCCCCGCCCGCTGCATCCCATAGTTTCTATGTATTTATTTGAAATATAAGGGTCAACTTCCCAAATTTCATAATTTTAAATTTTTGAGAGAAGATATCAAATGCATTACCTAATTTCATTTATCTGAAATAAAAACATAATTTAGTTTCACAAAAGGAACCATGTCAGAAGAGTTGGAAATGCACTGAAGAAAATAGACTTGGTACATAGTATGAACAGTGTAGTGTGAAGTAACAGCAGAGTAACGAATGCTGAAAATGTAGGAAACAAAATAGGGGAAATCAGAGAAAAGCATGTATTTGTTACCTAAATTGGAGAAGCAGTGAAGCACTACTATGTAAGGGGAGCTAGCTAAAGAGGAGCCAGTGATTAAAGAGAAAGGAAGTGTTCGACTTTTATAAGAAAAAAGGTGATCAGCAATGGCAACGGACATGTCGCCGTTTCTCTCGCTCTTAGCACGTCTCTTGCTCTATTCAAGATTTTGACTAAACATATATTTTAATGGTGAAAAAGAGAGAGGCCGCAAGGTCGACACGTGAAATTGACCGCATTTTCTTTTGTAATTATAAAAGAGTTTCTAAAAAAAGTTGTCCAGTTGTTTATTTTTTAAATTCAATAGTCAAAATAATAATATTGTACGTAAGGTACAAATTGACCGAACTATAGAAAATCTATCGCGCTCCAATTCATTTTCTCCTTGATTCTCACCATTTAAAATTCTTTTCGTCTACGATTATATATAGAAAAATATTTTTGACTATAATCATGTATATTAAAATAATTTCGACATGATCATTATATGTATTTATTAATGCATTAATAAATAAATTAATTAATAAAATTCGCAGTTGAGATAAATTGAAAATCATCAACGCGCACCGTTTCCTTAATGCAATGATAAATTAGTTTTAAATTAAATTAATCAATTAAAAAACTTATTGTCACAATAATTCATGACCAAAATATTTGTCTAAGCATAGTCATGACCGAAAATATTTTTTTATACATAGTCATAACAGAAAATATTTTCGAAAGTTGAAGTGTGCCGATAAAAAGGGATTAGGGCACGGTAGATTTTCTACCTTCGGTAAGATTGTACCTGCCGCACAATAGATTTTTCACCATTCTGACTATTGAATCTAAAAAATAAAACTGTTTGGCTACTTTTTAGCAAACTTTTTCATAATTACCAAAAATTGTTGTGAAAGTGAATTATGCTTGTTTTTGTAATTATTGTTCTATTATATTATTGTTATGTTAATAGTAGAGTATTAATGTTTTTTGTCTTCTTTTTGCCATCACAGAGATCGGATAGACTTTAAACTTATGTTACAAATCACAACTCCGTAAATACGGGCTGTAATAATTAATTTAGTGGAATGAAACAAAGAGAAAATAAGTAACATGATTAGTAGCAAAACATAGAATTCTGAGAATTCTTAACATACAAAATTTTCATTGTACAAAATATAATTGATATAAATGACTAGAGTTTCTTATATAGGCAGTGACAGATTTAGAATTTTGATCAAAATTATGCACAAATTAATTACTTTATTAAAAATATATAAATTACGTTCAAAATATTGTACCTTAATAAAGAGTCTCTTTGTTATGTTTACGTATAAAAAACAAACATAGATAAAATATAATAAATTAATAATACATAAAAAAATTACGTATTAAAAAAAATTACAAATACAGCTAGCAACTATTTCGGCAATATAAAAAATGCTTGCCAGATTTTAATTTTTAGAAGCAAGCTGGCAATTAGAAAAAAATATTTTTGCCAATTAAGTGTCTAGATTTTTTTCTTGCAAATACAGCTGGGATGTTAACAAATGCATTGTCATTTATAAATAACTTTTACGTGTTGCTTATAAAATGCATATACATGCTATTCAAAATAATACAATTGAGTTCGAGTAAGATAATTCTGTGAAGAAAACAATAATAAAAAGAATAACTGAAAGATACGATAATTAAATACTAAGAAAATAAATTAAAAAATAAAAAAAATAATTTAGATAATTTGAAATGCACACAAAATAATTTTACAGATAAATCTTAATGAGATCCATCAAATCAATTTGCGATAACAATCCGAATCCGACTAGGATATTATTCATTCTCGGACTGCCTCAATAATATGTTATTGTTATGTATAGTAAAATATTATTACTTTTCTGTTGTCTTCGTCACTTTTGCATTTAATTGGCTTGAGAATTTGAGATCGGATTAGCTGGCTTGAAAACGGGTTGGTTCTAATCCAAAAGCAATTAATTAATGCTAGCCTTTGAGTTTTCTATTCACGTTGTTGGAACTAACAGTGTTCGGGTATATTCATGGGCGGATTCAGGATTCTCGCCAGGGGTTCAAGATTTACGGTTTTTTTCAGGGGTTCGAAATGATGGTTATCATTAAAATTATTTTACATGGTCATTTATGCAAAAAAATTCAAATATATAGTCATTTTTGAATTTTTTTTTTCAGGGAGGTTCAGCTGCACCCCTGAAGCAAGGTGGCTCCGCCACTGGATATATCTGTTTGACCATTAAACAATACTGAGCTATCAGGTTAAAAACTAGAAAACCTTTGCAGTGTCGATCCACTTTAACGTCGCTTTAAATGGATTGACAAACTCTACTTTTATTTTTCCTCAACTGGACTTTAAGTTTAACAAAAGGATCCGGCAGTGTTGTATTAAAAACGGACACTTTCGATCCGAGTCCGTTTTTAATACAACAGTTCAGAATTTTCGTCAGAAGGATTCAAAATTTACGATTTTTGGATGCAAAACCGACAGCTAGACATTTATTAATTAGTGCATTGCTGGGCCTTAAAGAAATTAAAAGGAATAAAACTTGACTGGCCTATTAGGCCTTGTTGATCCAGCAATGCTGTGATTCGATTAATATTGGACTCGAGTCGGTTTAGCTTCGCCTAGATTGAGTCATTCCCTTCAATCGGTCTGTTTTCATTCGTCTCCCCCTGACTCGAGTCTAGAGTTTCCACCAGATAATCTCTCCTTTGTGGCTCTCCTTGATTTCGACCACTGCCTCCTTATCCCTTCCACTTGGGTTTGAGGTGAGGATAGAGAAACCAGCAGCTGTCCCTGGGAAGACCGTTCCAATTGCAGTGCGTGCACTTCTGTCCTGCACCTTTCTTACCTTTGAAAGCTTGAGAGTTTATGGCGACTAAGGCTTGACTCTCTGGCTTTGGATTGTGGCCAGAGACGTTCATTGCCACCCGTCGTGACTCTTCTTGCTGAATACGAGCTGCCACACCAACGAATGTCAGTCTCTCCGTATTGAGTCATAGCTCGAGTCCAATGCGTCAAGGAAGGTATAGATCTGGTATAGTTCATCCCTCTCTTGGAGCACTGACAGGTCAATTGTGATAGGTCTATATAATTTGAGTTCTTGATATTTGAATTTTACTTGTCTGATTAACTCGGATACAGGTTTGGAGCCTTGAGTGATTTGAGCAATATCTTTATTTATTTGAAAAACATGAGAATTGTTGCTTTTCTTGCTATACTGATCTGTTATTGCATTCCAGAGTTCTCTGGTTGTCTCATAGTGCACGGAGATTTCGGTTAACTGAGAGTGTAATAAATTGAGAATTAAAGTAAAGATTTGACCATCAAGAATGTCCTATTCTTCTTGGGCATCTCCTGTGTCGGTAGGTCTGGATCTGTTGCCATTGATGAACCCAAGCAATCATTTGCCTTTAAGGGATATCTTGGCCGCCTTTGACAACACTAGGTAGTTGCGCCCATTTAGTGGGACATTGGTAAGCTTTTGAGATGAATTGAAATCGAGTCTCATCTTTTGATAGGATGTGAGTTGCTGATTTGGTTGTTGGTTTATTTGCTGATTTTCAGTTGGCTCTATCATGATTTTGATTTACTGGTATTGAATTTGTTGCAGAAGCTTTGAGGTTCAGAATGGCTCTGATACCATGTTGGTTATTTGAGACAAATGATGAATGAGAATTTATTCTTATTCTGATGATTATTACAGAGTTGATTTACAAATATTTATAGCCTAAGTGCCCAACGGCTCTATCCTATTCAGTTAGGAAATCCTAACGTTATAATTGACTATACAAGGAAATATATACAGAAGATTTGCAACTCTAATTTCTTGAATTGGTGGATGGTATTTCTTCTAAATTTGATCTATGATGAGATCTTTTTGAGACCAGCTATCCCTTAATTTTAATTTAGTGCAATGTTGTTGAACTAGTGCAGTGTTGTAGTGTTGAACTGGTATGTGTAATCTTAATTAGTCTAATTAGTTTAACTAATTAATTTTAATGAGTTGTAATTTTTTTTAATTTTGTTTATTAGATTGTCAACTCAAATGTGATCAAAAATTGGCTTTTGGTTTTCAATTGTGCAGACATTGATTCATGCAATAAGTACGTTCCATTTGAAGCAAAATTATAAATTGCCACCGAGATATGTATAGTAGCTTATTCTCTTCAAATGTGGTTATTCTACCAATATTCGTATTTACATCCAAAGAAGATAGTTAGAACCAAACTGGAGGTAAAAAATTGGAGACAACTATCATATATAGAGATCATGTTATAGTAACAATACTGATGCTTACGCTTCCTAGTGCTATCTAGAAGATATTTGAACTTGCAATAAAATAGTTTTTTTCTCACATGTAAAGCTCCAGCCTAGACTTAACATGTTACCATGATATTTTCTATGTGGAGCACATGATCTTATTGTTATCTTATTAACATGTAGAGAACATTGCTAGTTTTTTCCTCTCAAACCTGTCTACGGGCGATTTAAAAAAAAAAAATGCCAAACCTCAATACTAAAAAAAGATCCTCGTATTATACTTCCAATCCGATCTGTCCATGATCTTTTATGATGAATTCTAGCGGATGAACATGATACTTAACTAGTTGTCGCTGTGCATTTTGTTTCATGCTTGGGAGACTTGTATTTCTTCCGAGAGGTGTTTTTTCGTTAGTGTATCATCGGTAGCAAATAGAAATGACTGGTTATTTTATTTAATAATTAAAAAAATCTTTCGGATTAGCTTACTAGCTAGAAATCAGTCAAAAGAATCCGCTCGACCAAAACAGAGATCCCATCGCAATAAATAGAAATATTGAAAAAAAATCAAAATATAGGAGGCACGTAGGAGCACGTCAGCAAATTCTGACACGTTTTCCCACCGACGAATTGACGATCAGACGCACCAACCAAAGAAATGCCAGCTTAGATTGGTGATAAAATTCCTTTCGTGCGTCGAACACCGCAAAAAGTTCTTTTGCGTCAAGGTCAGATTAATTTATTTTTGATAAAAATTTAGGTACATCAAGATAGGTGATTTCAGATATTCCATTCAATTTTTATCATTTGATTGAAATCTTAGTTAACAAAAATAAAAATTTCATAAAAAATTGAAAATTTTAAATAATAAATTAAAGACCATACCAAACCAACCAATCCGACCAGGACCAGGCCTCATCTATTGCAGCCCAAACTCGTCGGTCCATCAATTTATGGATCTTAGATGAATTGCGACCGACATAAAAAATTAACCTGTCCAAATGCAGCCCGTCTAACTCGTTGATCCGGACGAATTTGGACTGAACCGGCTCAAACCGAATCGATTTCAATATACTAGGCCAACAATGAATAAAACCTGATTAGACACTAGCATACGACTCGCGTGTCGCATGAAAAAGTTAAAACTTTTATGTTGCAATAATAAAATTATAATAAATTGTTTAAATAAAAAAATAAAAAGCAAAATTTGAAAAAATAATCTACAGTGATTTTATTGTAGCATGAACAATGTTCTACAGTAAAATCACTATTCATTCCACTGTGGAAACAAATAGTGACGCGTATCGCGCCATGAGTATATAATAATATAATAATAATAATATTAATAATAATATTAATAATAATAGAATTTTTTTTTTGATCTGAAGCCCTTAGGCATAATAATAATAATAGAATTCAATGCCTTTTCAGAGAAAACAAGAGACATCTCAATTTTGGTGTTACTATGGAGAATTCAGATTAGTGGCATATGGTACGATGGAATGAGATCTTCTACCGCGCAGCACCGTCACTGTGAATCAAGACTGTCCGTAGTTGACAGCGCAGTAAATCTGAACCGTCCGTCGGTGCGGCGCGGTAGAAGAGTCGGGTCGATGGTACCATATAGCGCATGAATTCTGACTTGTTGGATTCGTTCTGACTGTTTTGAAATGCGTGCCACAAAACTTCATTTCCCCTGAATCATATCGTGACTGATCGGTTCGTGTGACGCAGCGAATTCGGACCATCAGACGCGTGTTGTGCTACAGCGAATAAGCTTCCGACTCCAAAATCCTACAAAATGACAAAATGTGAAACAGAATGTTTTGTCCTCCCGATGCAGAGGTAATTTCAAAATGGTAAATGATTTTAAATTTTTTATGTGCTCGTATTTTTTTCAATTTTCATCAATAAATACCCAATTTTCTTTAGAAAAAAGAATTTTGTATTAATTTAAAAGCAAAAAAAGAATTAATTTTGGATTGAATTTTTTTAATGTTAATAATTCAATAAAAAGAAGCCTCATCACTTTGAACTCTTTAATGACAAAAGCGATATTTAACAAGATAGTTGGAATTTGATATGTTCGCTTCATACATTGGGATTAGTATGGAGTAGGGATTCGTCAAAATCCCGATGTGTTCGATTTTGTTAGAGAAATCTGAGATCGCGATCGATCTGAGTGCAAATTTGTACGGATTCGTCTAAATAAACAAGAGTTAAAGACGAATAGCGATCAATTTTGTTAGAGAAATCTGAGGTAGCGATCGATCTGAGTGCAAATTTGTACGGATTCGTCTAAAAAACGGGAGTCAAAGACGAATAGCGATCAATTTTGTTGGAAAAAACTCGTGTTAAACCTGATCGAGAAAGACCCAGTCCGACCCGTTCCAACCCGGCTAACCCGTCATTAATCTGCATAAACCCGTCATAAACGGGTGCAAGACCCATGCAAACTCGTCCAAACTCATTCAAACTCGCCCAAACTCGTGCAAATCCGTGCAAACTCGTACAAAATCCGAGAATAACCCATTAAATTAAAAAATTCAAACAATAAAAAAAGAAAAAAATCTGGCCAACCCGACCAAAATCGAACCCCTCGTGACCAGGCCCTAAATTATCGAGTTGCTAACCCATGAGTCTTAGATGGATTGTGGCCGGCTTAAAATATTTTGACTCGTCAAAACTTGACCCGACAAATCTATCGACCCGTCCAATCCGTTGACCCGCACGAATTATACATGACCTGTACGGAACCGGTCCGTTTTCAAATACCTACTATGAAGATATAATGTTATTTTTTTCTTCTTTTTAAATCTCTCCTCTCTCTCTCTCTCTCTCTCTCTCTCTCTCGTCACACAACATTTTTTAATGGAACTTTAAAGTTGACAAAGACGTGCTTCAATAAAAACACATCCGTCTTTCCTAAAAAAACAATTTAGAGACATCAAATGTGTTGAAAGTAGACATTTGCACAGCGTGCGAACTCGTCCAAAAAAATGAGGGTCAAAGATTAGTAGTGGTCATTCTTCTTAGAAAAAAAAACTCGTGTTAAATCAGACTCGAAATAAACTCGGATCGATCTGAATCCAACCCGTCTAAAACGTGAAACCAGTGCAAACCAGGGAATAACCCATTAAATTAAAAAATAAAAAATAAAAGAATTCAAAAAAAGAAAAAACCCGGCCAGCCGACCTCCCTCGAACCCACCGGTCTGCTAACCCATGGGTCATATATAGGTTGCAGTCGACTTAAATTTTTTCACTCGTCAAACTCAACCTGGCAAACTCGTGATCCGGCCAAACCGTTGACCTAGGCGGGTTTGACTTGACCCGGCCGAACCCGACAAGTTTTCAATTTCCTAGTTGAAAAAATATGTGTATGGCCCAACCCGGACGGATTTGACCCGACCCGACCCAGCCCAACCCGACCAGTCTTCAACCTCCTTGGCCCCACTGAATGATTCGTATATAGCACTCGCCCCAAAAAATCTCCTACATTAGACCCTACATATTTCAGACCCATAAGCCTCATCAACTATGTTCAAAAGAGCTTCTCAAGAATTATGGCAAACAGACTGCAACCCATGATGAACGGTCTGGTTAGTGAGGTCCAAACTAAGTATATCAGGGGATGAAACATCTTGAAGGGATTCCATTATGCTTAAAAAGTCATTCACATGACAACCAAACAACATAGCAATGTGGCGATTGCTAAAGTGGACATTAGAAAAGCCTTTGATTCAATGGAGTCACATTTTCTTCTTTAGTGTCTCAAGTGTAAAGGATTCCCATGGAATGGCTACTCTGGATAGAACACTTCATGTTGCAAGGATCATCAAGGGTCATCTTAAATTATATTGCTGAGAGGAAAATCAATCAGAGAAGAGGTGTTCGCTAAGGTGATCTCCTGGCACCCTATTTGTTCATACTGGCAATGGACTCCTCCCCCCCCCCCCAATGGATTCAAACCCTGACCCAACTCCACCTACTCAGACTCCCATTTCAAAACTGCAAAATGTGTCTTTCCTATGCCGATGACACTCTTCTACTTCTACAACCACTACTGGATCAGATCATACTCATCAAAATGGTGTGGCATATCTTATCCATGATCTCAGGTCTATTAATCAATGACGTAATGTCTGAAATCATGATGACATCATCTTCACTCTACCAGACTCAACAGTTGGCCAACATTCTCAATTGCAATGCATCATCATTTCCTGTCAATTATTTGGGATTGCATTTGAAAGACATGCGGCTCACGAAGAGCAATTACCAACCTCTCATAGACAAAATCCAAGGTAAATTCTCTGGTTGGAAAGCATCCCTTCTCTTCATATGTGGCATGCTCAGACTATGCAATGCGATCCTCTCGGCAGTTCTGATATATTTCGTGACGATATTTCTAATCCCTCAGTGTGTCATTAAATCAATTGATAAAGCAAGGCACATATTTCTCTAGCATGATCACAAATCATACCAGCAAGGACTCTACATGGTCAATTGGTCACTCACAACCATGCCAAGAATGATGGAGGCATCGATGTCATAAATCTCCAACTCGCCAACATCTCCTTCCTCTTTAGATGGATTTTGGCAATGGAAAACCATTCCACATGCATGCTAGAGATCAGCCTCGCCACCTAATCTATGGCCATGGGATAAATGCCCACATATCTCCTTTCTGGCAGACAATTCAGAAACTTCTCCCGCATTTCAATGCTTGCTCTACACTGGAAGGCAACCTCACCAGGTGGACCAAAACTGCTACCAGGACTTACACGACAAGTTCTGCTTACAAGTTCCTATCTCTAGTACCTGCTCCAAACTCTAAGTTAGTATACATCTGGAAAAGAGGGCTTCTCCTAGAGTTCAAATCTCATCATGGCTACTTCTGCTCAATAGACTGACAACGGTAGACAACTTAGTTATCAGAGGCTGGATTTTACCGAGCATATGTCAACTTTGCAGAATAAGCGATGAGAATGCTCAACATAAGTTCATAGCATGCCAATTTGTAGTTGATGTCGGAAACTACCTAACTCATACTGACGTAAAGCGATCCTAAGATGGAGAAGACTTATATTGGTAGGCAAACTCACGATATTTTGTTAACCAAACCAGCAACAAAATGGGGCATTCTGAGACAGTCACCAATTATGTCCAATGGCATCAAAAGGTGAAGAAGATTGTTCTCCGTAAAATACCAATTCATCGGATGCACGATTAGAGAAGTTCTCCTTGAACTCGGAGTCTGGTTCCCAGACCATAGAGAGATATCAGCACACACAACATGATTTCACACCATCATATCAGGATTAACTTCACACTGCTCAAGTAGTCCTTCGTGTTTTACGTTGTATTTTTTGTTATATAAATTAACTGTTTCTTCGTAGCTTAGCTATTATTAAAAACTGTATTGTATATCACTATTCGTGATCAATGGAAATTTGGGGGCTCAGATCACATCTTTTTTCTCAAATAAAATAATGTTTTAATTTAAGATATAGCAAATCTATTAAGTTGATCAAATAGTCAAATGGTTAGAATAAATATATTTGGGACTTTAGATAGATTAATTGTTTAGAGTTTTTGAGATGTGTAATGCATGCACTTGATATTTGTGTATAATTAATGATATTTAAATTATAGAATATTTAAGAGACATCATATCTATAAATAAAGATGTTGTTCTTTGCAATAGTAAGAGAATAGTAAGAGTATTGTAGAAGAGTTGTAAGGTGAGTTGTTGAATTTATGATATAGAGGAAATATTTTTTCTTTTTTTCTCTCTCTAATTTCATTAAAAATATTAAAGAAAAGTCATAGGCCAACCTTGCGTTGTATGTGCGAAAACATGCATATTTGTAGCTGAATTCTCTTAAAACCTTTTAAAATTTTATATTCGAAGGAAATATAAAGAACTTTTAAATGATCTGATATAATACTCCTACGGAGATGTTATTTTCAAGCGTAGCCACCGGTCTAGTGAATGATTTATCGTTATTTTTAATTCTCATATGAGATAATACTACCATCTATATTTATATTACTATCGCTATAATGGACTCAAACTAGAATACATGATAAATCTTGAAACAAGTTGAATAATGAAGAAGCCATAGTATTAATTGAATAGAACTATAACATGCATGTTATTTGGTTTAGTCAGAACCAACTTAGTGATATTTTCGTTATCCCTTTTATTGGCTCTGTATATACCTTCTTGCTATTAATTTTTCACTTCAGCATGTGATCAAATCATACTCAAATAGACAGAATATTGAAGTCATTAAGCTAGATAATATTGTGATTATGGTAATAATAAGGTATTAATATATCTCGTCCTTTATATATTTGCATCCTTTCAGTAGTTGTGACCATCTAAAATTTGAATTGCACAAGAAACCTTCGTGTTTCTACTTTCTACCATGTGAATAGAAAAAACAACTTTTAGTCTAAGATTTTACTTATGCAACTTTTGACATTGATGTCACAGCCTATTTGGCTATTTCTGGATAAAATGGAACAGAAGTCACTTTGAAATTGTGGTCAATTATTATCGAAAAGACAGTTCAAATTTCTTATATATTAATTCTGTGTATCTTAAAATTCATATTTTTTTAAGCCCGAGTTAAGATACACCGGTACCTTACTCAAATTTTAATAATGTTTTGTTGATTTAGCGGCCCTTAACTCGAACCTCCTTGAAGCTAGTTATGTTAGGTGAAGTCACTGACGGAGTCACTCTAAAAAATTTAAAATTAATTACATAATAGATTTTTTTTGAAAAATATGTTTATAATATGAAATTAAAAAAACATGCATTATTTTGAATTTCTAAAAAAATCATAAATTTTGAATTTCTCTCACGAAAATTCTGTCCCGATTAAAGTTGTGCATTTATATCCACAAGAGATGACAATGATGTTAACCCATGAATTCTAACAAAAATTCAAACTTCAGACAAAAAAATCAGTACATTTATTGTGATGATAATAATGGTAATCCACCAGTTGCAGATTCAAATAGTGAGTACGATGAATGCAGTACTGTGAGAGTCCAGCTGTGAATAAATTCTTTCGTCCATAAAATAAGATCACAATTATTCTTTGCTTAGGACGGGTTAACACTTTTTCAGTTTTGCCTTTATTTGTACTAGCGTTCAACTCGCGCTTCGCGCGAAAAAATTAAATTTTCGTATTGTAATAATAAAATTATAATAAAACTTTTTTTAAAAAAATTTTGAAAAAAATATTATCTACAGTAAATTTATTGTACAGCGAACAGTGCGCGGCAGAGAAATTTAAAAAATATGATGAACAATGTTTTTACTATAGAAATGATCAGTACCCTCATATCGGAACATGAGTATGAGGAATAAATTTAAAAAATATGATGAACAATGTTTAAAAAATATGATTTATGGCTGACTTTTGGGTCTATTTTAACAGAAACCCGTTGTGACGAGTGAGGAATTCATTATGACGAGTTGGCAATCTATTATGACGGATTGCCTTGCGTTTCAGCAAAGCAAGTCTCTGCAAAATCCTTCTTCTGCACAGTCTTCTGACTCTTCTCCTTGGTAACTCGTTGTAACGTCTTGATCATGCGTTGTGACGGGTTGGCAATCCATTGTAACAGGTTTGCCTTGCGTTGCAGCAATGCAAGCATCTGTGATGCTCTGATTTGCTTGCTCTTCATGTCTTCTTGTTCCTTTTGACTTGTACATGCTTCTTGACGCATTTGCAACATTTAATTATACATGTATAAACATATAACTCATTAATATTGAAATTTTGCAATCTCACAAAGGTAAGTATGGAAGAAGCGGGCACTATTTGAAAATTGTATGCTGAATTAAATGTGGGAAAATTTAGGGTTTTAATAACGGGGTGGGTCGGGTACCCGTGGATTCGACCCGTCCGGATCCACGGGTATGGCGAGGCTAGTAAGCACGGGTCCGAACCCAAAACCCCCAACCCGATTCGTGATAAACTCGGGCGGGTCGGGTCCGTCCAACTTTTCGAATTTTTTTGAATTTTTTGAATTTTTTTTGAATTTTTTAATTTAAAACTGCACATTATTTTAATATATATATATATATTCGAATCTTTCTGATTTTTTTATGAATTTTTTTGAATTTTTTGAATTTTTTTTGTATTTTTTTGAAATTTTTCACGGGTCCACGGGTCGGGCACAGGCGGATCTAGGGACGGGTCAGACACGAGTCTAGACAGGCACGGGTATACACGAATTTGGGGGGTTTGGGGCCAACCCGACTCGTGCTGGATTCGTGGATCCGGGATCCACGGGTCGGGTCGGATCCGGGCACGGATCGGGCACAGACGGGTCCACAGGCGGGTAGACCCGCCCGGATTTTTTTTAAACCCTAGGAAAATTGCATGATGGCATTTAACCATGCCAATGCTATAATGTACAAGGCAAGAGATGTAGAAATAAAGGGATGAATGAGAATCATGAGATTAGTGCAACTGAAATCAATGCGCCACCTCCCTTCCCTCTCTTCTCCGGTGAACTACATCAGAAATCTAAGTTTTGCTCATATTTTCTCTCTCTCTCGTCTTCTCTTCTCTTCTCTTCTCTCTCATCTACCCATCCCGTTTGTATTTCCATCAGAATGAGATCTTTCACCGCGCAGCACAAATATTGTGCATGCTACGCAGCAAATTTCAACCTTTGATTTGCATCGAGATTCGTGCAAGCTAAACTTTATAATATCAGACCCCCTCCTGAATCAAATATGGATCGTCCGTAGCTTATAACGCAGAGAATCTAGAGCGTTCATTCCTACTGCGCGGCAAAAAATCTGCTTCCATTTCCATCTCTCTGCTCAGTCCATCGTGTTCAATCAAGATTGATATCAGAAAATCAAGATCTGATTTTAAGCCCAATTCTCGACTCAATGGCGGCCCAAGAGAAGTGTAGCATTACTATAGATACAATGAAGGAAACAAGATCGTCTATTTAGGTAATTTTTTTGTAAAAACACTACTATAGAAAGGACTGTTATAGCTCTTCTATTACAGCGGAGAGGTATGATAAGGTCGCTATAATAGCTTCAGAGTGGCATTCCTGAAATTTTCTCTGAAGCTATTATAGCGGCTCTTAATAATATTCCACTATAATAAAGTCCGAAAAATATCTCCAGGCCTATTATAGCGGACCTGTAGTAAAGGCTGCTATAATAGCCCCCTCTGTTATAGCGTCCTGTATAGGGAATCCGCTATAATAGTCTATTATAACGGACCTTTATTAAAGGTCGCTATAATAGATTGTATATTATAGCGGACATTTATTAAAGGCCGCTATAATACCTTTTAGGTCTTTATTTCGAAGCTCGCCAATACCTTTCTTCTCCATTTTCTTAACGCCAATCGAGTTTTCACCAGCCCATGCAGCAACAGCCACATCATCATTAATAGTCCTTTATAATAACGTCAAGGCAGACGGAAGCACTATACGTAGTACGACTTCGTTGGAGTTTTCTTCAAATTTATTGAGGTTAATTCATTTTATATATATTTCAATGTTTAAATTCTTGTGAAATTGATGACGTGTATTAATATTAACTTAATTGCATGCATTGCATAAATTTTGTTAGGTATTGTCATATAGCTATCGGCAAATAAATTGATTTAGATCGGTACCCGTTCGGGATTAATCTAATAGGGATTAATCTCGAATAGTCCTTGTTTGGGACTGCTCTTTGAACACTTTGTCTCATTTAGGATTAGTGGACATACGATAGTTGCAATCTAGTATTTGCGGAGATTTCGGTTTAGTATTTCCCTAATTGTTCCCACGAATACGTGCGTACATGCAAATGCGCGTTAGCGTATTCGAGGAGCTGAGGGGAAATGCTACCGAAATCTTCGCAAACACTAGATTACAGCTATCGTACGTCTTCTAATGAGACAAAGTGTTCAAAGAGTAGGCTGGGATGGTTGGCCAGCCCAAAACCTTATGTGGAGCTCTTGATACCCATATATACCTTCCAATTAACGTGATAATATTTTATTTTTCAGATGGATCGTCGTAGAATGTGGATGCAAGGCGAAATGAAAACAGCTGAATATTTGAGAGGAGTTGGAGAATTTATGAAGTGTGCAGGAAAATATATAAAATTACGAGGTGAAAAGTCACTTCTATGTTCGTGTTCGAAATGTCAGAACATGGTTAAGCATAGGATGGTCGATGAAGTTGAACTGCATTTGATTATGAATGGATTTATGAGATGCTACATTCGGTGGATATGGCATGGAGAGCACGTCAAAAGTTCGACAGAAGTAATCGGAACGAGTCGGTTTGAAGATGTTGAAAATGTTCAGGATGAAAATGTTGAAAATGTATGGGATGAATCGGGGGTGATAAAAATGTAGAAATCACTGAATTAATAGAAAACCCGTCATGTACAAAATTTGTTGTCCAATTGGATGAAATTATGAGTGATGTTGAAAATGATTGTGCTTACATTCCCGAGATTTTGGATAACTTGTTTCGCCACGAATCTAATATACCATTATTTCCTGACTGAACGAAGTATTCAAAAATATTCGTTGTTTTCAAATTGTATAACATAAAAGCCAAGAATTGATGAAGCAATAAGAGTTTCACATCTTTACTCCAACTTTTGGGAGACATGTTGCCAGAAAATAATGCGTTGCCGGATTCAACTTATCATGCCAAAAAATTGTTATGTCCTTTGAGTATGGAGGTGCAGAGAATTCATGCATGTCCAAATGACTGCATACTTTATAGGAAAGAGTACAACAACCTAGATAAATGTCCGACGTGTAATGCATCACGGTACAAATCGAAAGGCGATAATGAGAGTGAGGATGGAAAGAAAAGGCCATCCGTGAAAGTGTTATGGTGCCTACCGATAATACCAAAATTTCGACATCTGTATTATAGCGGCTTCTATGTACAGTCCGCTATAATAGGTGTAAATAATAGGTTACACCTATTATAGCGGGTCCTCTGTACCTTTAGCAGCCCCCTTATTGTATCGACCCTTTCTCCACTATAATAGGCCTTATAAGGCCACTATAATAGCCAATTTCTATTTAAATTTAAATTTGAGCTGCGCTCGTCGAAATCATAATTAGGTTTTTTTTCGTCGCAAGTTGTCGGGTGGTAGATATTCGAGTCTACTTCCTCGGGTCGAGTCTGATTGATAAGAAAAACGAGCGATTCAAAATTGAATGTGGCGCAAACTCGTGATAAAAAATTACTAATTAAGACAAAAGTTGAAGATGGAGCCAAATTTAAGATGCGCATTTCTGCGATTGCAAATCAGATTCGATGCGACGCAACTGAAGTTTCTAGAAAAAATTCTAATCATACTTAATATTTTTTGTAACAACTTCAGCTACACTCGCCGAGATCGTAATTAACTTTTTTAATCGTCGCAAGCCATCCACCTATAGATATTTGAGTCTACTTCAATTGCGTCGAGTCTGATTTGCTGTCGGAGGAATGTGCATCTCAAATTGGCTTTATCTTCAACTTATGTCTTAATTAGTCATATTTTTTATCATGAGTTTGCGTCTGAATAAATTTTGAATTACTTGTTTTTCTGATCACAAATCAGACTCGACGCGTTGGAGGTAGACTCAAATATCTACAGCTCGATGACTTGCGATGATAGAAATAAACTATTTTTGATTTAGACGAGCGTAGCCAAAGTTATTACAAAAAATATCTAAATATAATCCAACTCATCAACTAAAATAATAATATTTTTAATAAAAAAATCAATGACAAAAGGGTCGCAAATTTTAAACATGCAAAAGACAAGTATTTCCAACACCGACACTTTCTATTTTTGAAGCTTTTAAGACAATCTTTCTGTCTAAATATAAAAAAGAACAACCCGGTGTACGTAACTCCCGCTTGCGTGGGGTCCGAAGAAGGTCGGATCACTTGGGGGTCATTGTACACAACCTTTTCTTGTATTTCTGCAAGAGGTTGTTTTCACGAGTCGAACACGTAACCTCCTGGTCACAAGGCAACACTTTACCGCCGTGCCAAAACTTTCTTTATCTAATTATAATTAATTAATTTATTTTTTGTATTAAAAAAATCGGTGTCTATCCATTGGTGCACCGTGCAGTCAAAAGTTGATGTCTATTCATATGAATAAATATTAGAAAAGACACGTGACTCTTTCACTATCGATGTATTTTCTGTAAAATAAAAAATTCTGAAAAAAAAAATTGAACAGTGAAAATAAGCATAAACACTATTCCTTAGCTATAGATTCTACGGTGTCAGGGCATGAAACAATGATATATTGTAGATGTCGTGACAAAATAATAAAAAAGTAGAGATGTGTTTTTCTAATCTACAATGTCAAAGCATGAGACAAATGATATATTGTAGATGTCGTGCCAAAATAATAAAAAAGTAGAGATGTGTTTTTCGTACCTTGTGCTCCAGCCTCCAAGCCTCCAGGCCTCCAGGCTCCAGCAGAAGGCAATGCAATCCCAAGTAGGTAACCGAGCGTTTTCAGCAACCTGAAGTGTGTGAATTTGTGACTACCATAGTAAAAAACTGTAAATAAGTCTATGCAATAGTACTGTGACGGCCAAGCTATATTGCGATCTCGTTCCATACAAGTTTTCTCATTATAACGATATTTGTAAAAAAAAAAATAAAAAAAATCTCATGATATACTTGCAATACCAAATCAGTATTGTGTACCAAGGGGCTCAAAAGAAAAATAAAAAATGTACAGCTTGTACATCAGGCACCTGATTCAAGCATTACTCTCTTGATATCAGTTTGGATTATTTGCTTGCATTGCAGCTTTGAAGAATCGCACTTGGTACAGGCCGAGACTTGGTATATTCGCCCTATTTATTGTCATTGTTAAATCACAAAAATCAATGAAAAAACTTTCATATTTAGATTAGGCGAGGATAGTAAAGTATAAGTTACTCTTCTTTTAAAATCACAAACCTCTGCAGAAATTAACATGCAAGCCACAAAATTAAGGTCGCCTATGCATCCACATCATCCTTCTTATCCTCCTTGTCCGGACCCGATTCCTCTACCGCGCAGTACCGACGGACCGCCCAGATTTACTGCGCTGTTAGCTACGGACGGCCCAAATTTGATTCAGGAGGTCTGATATTATAAAATTTAGCTAGCACGAATCTTGATGCAAATTAAATGCCGAGATTTGCTGCGCGGCACGCACAGTGACAGTGCTGCGCAGTAGAAGATCTCGTTCCTCCTTGTCCTGGATGAAATACCTAAATCTGACAATGAAAAATATATGACTATGGATATTGTAAAACGAGCTAGATACTGGTATTGGGCCAAAAACAAACAGCATCTTGGAAAAAAATTTGCAGTATCAATGATTCAGAACCGTACGATCCTGCTTTTAAGTCTGCGAATTCTGTGTGCTGGATATTTGTGTTTCTTTTCTTTTTTGATCGAAGCCCTTAGGCTGGATATATGTGTTTCAAGGCTTGGTTTGCGGCTTTGCGCATTCATCTTTACAATATTCCTGACCTCTACTTTCTCAAGTTCCCTCACTTCCGTTGCAAAATGACATTGACTGCATTTTATGCGGGGCTTGTTTGGAAAGCTAGTTTCTATGTTCCTCGCCTACGGGTTTTCACTTTTCAGATACCTCGCCTCTCAGAAAACGCTTCTCACCACAGTTAAATTGACAGCTTCATTCTGAGTCTGCGTTCGGAGGTCACAACACAATTACATATTCCAGATACACGCCTCCTAAAGTTTCAAATTCACAATAATTCAAATACAGAGAAATCATTTTACTCGTTAACTGATTCCACATGTTCACAGCTCTTATTATTTCACAACACAATTAAATATTCCAGATACACAGGTAACACAGCTCTTAAAGTTACAAATTTGCAGTAATTCAAATACATAAAACGTACAGAGAAAAGATCATTTTACTTAACTGATTCCACATGTTCACAGCTCTTATTTCACCACGTAAACCCTACTGCTCCCGAAACAAACTTATCACAACCAACCACAGAAAATTAGAAACCAAGTACAAACTAACAAATTCAAACCACATTACATTATAACAGGATAGCCCCAAACTTTCATATTAAGCTCAGAAACTAGCCACTCACAGACTTGCAACAAATAGACACAAAACAAAATACTTCATAGCCCACTACATAACATCTCAGAACTTCACCAGAACTCCACCAGACCCTCAACAGACCAGACAGGAGAAGCAGCATAGATACACCCATCACACTAAGGCACTTAGTTTCCACCACGAAGGCGAAGCACCAAGTGCAGGGTCGATTCCTTCTGAATGTTGTAATCAGCCAAGGTGCGACCATCTTCAAGCTGCTTGCCGGCAAAGATCAGCCTCTGCTGGTCCGGGGGGATGCCCTCCTTGTCTTGAATTTTAGCTTTCACATTGTCGATGGTGTCTGACGACTCCACCTCCAAAGTGATAGTCTTGCCTGTTAAAGTCTTGACAAAGATCTGCATCCCACCCCTGAGTCTGAGCACAAGGTGGAGTGTCGACTCCTTCTGAATGTTGTAGTCTGCAAGAGTGCGGCCGTCCTCAAGCTGCTTCCCTGCAAAGATGAGTCTCTGCTGGTCTGGGGGGATGCCCTCCTTGTCTTGAATTTTAGCTTTCACATTGTCGATGGTGTCTGACGACTCCACCTCCAGAGTGATGGTCTTGCCAGTTAGAGTTTTCACAAAGATTTGCATTCCACCCCTCAACCTGAGCACAAGGTGAAGAGTTGATTCCTTCTGAATGTTGTAATCAGCAAGGGTGCGACCATCCTCAAGTTGCTTGCCGGCAAAAATGAGACGCTGCTGGTCCGGGGGAATACCCTCCTTATCCTGGATCTTGGCCTTAACATTGTCTATTGTGTCAGAGCTCTCCACCTCCAAGGTGATAGTCTTGCCAGTGAGGGTCTTGACGAAGATTTGCATACCACCCCTGAGCCTGAGAACAAGGTGGAGAGTTGACTCCTTTTGGATGTTGTAGTCAGCAAGGGTACGGCCATCCTCTAGTTGCTTTCCAGCAAATATCAGCCTCTGCTGATCCGGGGGTATCCCTTCCTTGTCTTGGATCTTGGCCTTGACATTATCAATGGTGTCAGAGGATTCAACCTCAAGGGTGATGGTCTTGCCAGTGAGGGTCTTCACAAAAATTTGCATACCTCCCCTGAGCCTGAGCACAAGGTGTAGGGTCGACTCCTTTTGGATGTTGTAATCAGCAAGAGTGCGGCCATCCTCAAGTTGCTTACCGGCAAAGATAAGTCTTTGCTGGTCCGGTGGGATGCCCTCCTTGTCCTGGATCTTGGCTTTGACATTGTCAATTGTGTCGGAGCTCTCAACCTCAAGGGTGATTGTCTTGCCAGTGAGGGTTTTCACGAAGATTTGCATACCACCCCTGAGCCGAAGCACAAGGTGGAGGGTTGACTCCTTTTGGATGTTGTAATCAGCAAGAGTGCGGCCATCCTCGAGTTGCTTGCCAGCGAAGATCAGCCTTTGCTGGTCTGGGGGGATCCCCTCCTTGTCCTGGATCTTGGCCTTGACATTATCTATTGTGTCAGAGGATTCAACCTCTAGGGTGATGGTTTTGCCAGTAAGGGTCTTGACGAAGATCTGCATCTGTTGAGTACAATTACAAGATGTATTAGAATAGGACAAGGTAATTGAAAACAAATAGAAATTGGCATGCCGAAAAAGTACAGATTTAGGCCAACTAAGGCATAACATACATGCAATTAATTATTTTCACCATTTCAAATTTTTTTTTTCAATTATGCAGCATCTACATAAACCACAAGCATTAAAGAGATTCTCCTTCCAATGCAATCATTTCCTCAATTTATTATCAATATCAGGGTCCTGATTTAAACATTGTTCTCATCAATATGACATGGTCAAAATTAAAAACCATGAAAGTTGGGACTCTATCATGGTTGTGAGAAAATCAAAACTTTCTCAACATAGGAAAACAATCATTATTATAAATCCATACAAACTACAGAAAATTCTAGCTCCTGTCCGCAACAGATTTCTACCTAAAATGGGTAAGATATCTACAGAGCATGTCAATCAAAGGTGATACAGGGATAAGATCCACTAACCAATCTAAACAAACACCCAAAAAAAAATCTGCTATCTTACCGGATAATCGAGATTAAACAACAGAACCACTAATCAAGAGAACCACGACAGATCTGACAAGACCTACATAAACCAATTACAACTTCCGCACAAAATAGATGGAAGTCGTCGATCGCCACAGATCGGCACAGGTTACAAGAGTTCATGCAAATATTTGACGTTTTTGGTGATCTATCCAACAAAACTAAGAACTAACACCGAAAAAGTTCCGATCAAAGACTAAACGAAACCCTTGGCTTAAAATATTTTCTACTACGAATCACAGAATACCCCTAAAGAAAAATACACAAGGGAAAAAAAGAACCATACCTTGAAAAGAGAAGGAGAGCTTTCTTGATTTCTGAGAGATTGTGATAAGATTGAATGAGCGGTTAGGGTACCCGATGGCTCAATTTATAGCCGTCTCTGGAGTCTGGTGACCAGCCGTTTTAGTTACCGCCTCAAATAGTTTGCCTCTTGCGTGACAGGCTTACTTTCGAATTTCGATGCCGACGTTCTAAAAACAGCGTTAATTAGCGTAATAACACTCTACAATTTGCTACTAAAAAGAAACAAAGAAAAAAAATCCATGATTGCTATTGCCATAAATAAAATGTAATTTGGTAACTAAATACGCAGTTTTAGACAATTGGTCGAAAATGAATTATTTGGTGCGTTCATTTTTTTAAACAAATTAAACCTCTTAATTTCAGCAAAACAAACTTTAAAAATATAAAAGTTGATTGTATATGTTTTGGATAGTCCAATTCAATTAATTCCATATTTTTCTTTTAATTTTCATATATTTTGAGGTTAATCTAGTGCAATACTTATTTTGACGAATTCTTGTATGAATTGGAATTAAAGGTACCAATGGCTAAGATGAATTATTGGCAATGAGTTCAAATAAAATAACTGCTACAGAAAAATCTAACGTCCTCGATTTTATTAAAATAAATTAACTGTTTGTAAGTTAAGATCCATAGCGGACTTACTCTTTGATTTTTGCTTAATCATGCAGAGACGGGTCTATTCACGGACAAGTCCGGACAAATATCCGGACTTGATTTTCAAAAATCGCAAAATTTAGTGTTTTTAGTTATTTTTGTAGTGAAAAATTGAATTTTAATGATATTGTAGTAGGCAAGTGTCCGAGGTTGATCTCAATTTTAGTGTCCAAACTTAGTCAGTTAGTTGTGTCCGGGCTTAATTGAGCTCTGAATCTGCCCATGTAAATCATGTATTCATGTTGTTTTTGTTTCCATAAATAGATACCATATTTAATACTAACTATTGATACCGATTTTATTATGCACCTTTAGTTGAGTTATCATGCACATTATTTGAGTTATTATGTATGTTATTTTTTGTAATGAAATAGTTATACATGTTGTCGATTTTATTATGCACATTTAGTTGAGTTATCGTGCATGTTATTTTCTGTAATGAAATAGTTATACATGTTATTTTTTGTACTGAAATAGTTATGATATAATATGTATAATAACTTAAATAATGTGCATTATAACTCAACTAAATGTGCATAATAAAATCGATATCAATAATTGATATCAAATGTGGTATCTACGAAACATTACCCATTTTGAAATAGGTTAGAATGTTTTTAGTGGTAAGATTTGAACAATACAAATATTTTATGTGACTCCATATTTAAAAATAACACTTTAATAAACGTGCATTAATGTTTCTTTATATAATGTGCATTAATGTTTCTTTATATAATGTGCATTAGTATTAAAATAAACAATTAGTACAGATTGTATTTCATCTACTATGGTTCGATCGATAACATGAGGCATGATGAATACATATTGCATTTAAATCATCTGATATGAAACGAGTAGCCATGCAATTCTTTTGCCATTCTAAAATAACGAAGAAAGAAATGATATATTGTTTTTCATGTAATGTTTTTATCAAAATGCAATGCACTATTTTTTATACCAAAACGAAAAGCTAGCAGTGTTGTAATTTGTACCTAAATGATTTTTTTCACTATTCAACTTTAAATTGATAAAATAAAATGTTGCATACATATCATATTTACTTGATCAATGAAGATGCAAAATTTTCAATTTGCGCATGAATTTGGCTTCACGAAACACAAATAGCATATATCATATATACTTCTGATTCGTGGAGCAATCATTTTTACAAAGCACAACTCTAATGGTACTTCTCGCTCGTTTCTTCGATTTAAGGTCTAAAAAATCGATTCAAATCGTTAAATATGACACTCATATTAAAATCTCATTGGAGACTTAATTTTATTTTTCTTTTGAATTGTTTTCATGTTTTAGAAATGTAGCAAGAATGGTTAAAAACTCGTTACATCAACAAAATTTTTATTTCTTGAAAAAATAGTTAAAAATATAAAATTTGTCTCCAAATTTTTTTAACACAAAAGCACTTTCAACAGTTAAAATTAATTGTTTAGACTTAAAAATTAAAGATACAAATGTGAAGTACCATTGAAGTTGTATTTAGTAAAAAAAAATATAAATATCTTGTGTTTCACCACTACACTATACACTAAATATAAATATCAATGTGTTGTTAATATTATATCTCTTACTAATTTGTATGTGCAATAAATATTACCAGGCAAAAATCTTAAATTATTCAGTCAGTAGTTGAATGCCTTAAAAAATAGCTTGATGCCTCGAACAAGTTGTGTGCAAAGAATCAATGTCAATGCAATGAACGAAGTTTCGTACACTGAATGCTAATGCTCTAAACAAAGTTTGGTACACGGAATCGCTTTATTTATATCCAAAATAATTAGAGAAAGGAGAAATATTTAGGTACACTAAATATGATGACTCTATATATTTCGAGTTAATTATGACCGTTAAGTATATCAAAAATTGTACTATAAATTAAGATCAAACGGTTTTAAATGATTCGAAATATCTAGCGTACTTATTTGATGTACCTAAATTTTTTTCCATATAATTAATATATTTATTTGGTATTTTATTTCTGTACGTTTGGAATTTCGAACCTACTCGTCCACAGATTGTGACTTGTGAATATTGTGAATATTCCATCGGTTCCGTGTTATTTTTATCTATCTTTATTTATGAGAAAAAAAAACTTTTGAATACTCCGGCGAATATTATTGCTTTATTAAATTAACTATTAACTATGGAAAGAAAGGACGGCTAATAATAGTCTCCGGAGATTCGTCCCCGTATATTCCCCAAATATTGAACTTTAGCACATAATCTCACACGATGACAGGATAGAGGAGCAATTTACATGTTTCTGTAATGTCGAACAGCAATCACCATGAAATACGACTAAAGATATTTCAATATTTAGTTTACAGGAGTCGTGCCAGTATGAACAAAACTTTTAAGAAAAATACGAGCTTCCTGGGAATAGAAAAAAAAAAATGTGTAGGAAAAAATTGCATGGATAAGTTTTTAGTTCTATTTTTTTAGAGAAATTATTTCAGTATTCTTAATCACGTACCGCATATTTGTATTCCACATAAAACAAAATTTTTTTTTTTGAATTTCAGATCTACATTTCCACCCCACTCTTCTTACTCTTTTGTCTTATTCTTATTTTATCTTATTTATTTCTCTCCCAACTGTATATTTATTCTTTATTTTTCTTTCTTTATCAATAAAAACATTAAAAATATCGCTGAATCAATGATTTGCATCGATGAGTTGGTGAAAACATCGATGAAATGTTGTTTTGCATCGATGAATCAATGAATTTCATTGATGAATGTCAAGTTTGCATCGATGAATCGATGAAAATAATTGATGAATTGATGAAAACATCGATGAATCGATGAAACATTGAAAAATTGATGCAAATATCGATGACTGGTTGAAAAACATCACTAGTACTACAACATGAGATGTTAGTATAAGCACAAGAGGAGTTAGTATGACCACCAGATGAGTTAATATAACTATCTGAGATATTAGTATCATCATCAGAGTTAGTATTACATATCAGAGAAGTTAGTATAACCACCTAATATGTTAATATGATCACGAGAGGGGTTAGTATGACAATATCCTTATTTAGTATTGGCACATTTTTATATAGTGCAATTTAAACTTGAAATAGTGAAAAAAAACAGACTTCTGACAACTAGTTTGAACACTTGTTTTATTTAGTCTTAACACATTTTTTATTTAGTATGCACACATATTTTATTCAGTATGCACACCATTTCTATACAAAACAGACTTCGAACAACTAGTATGACCATCATAGGAGTTAATATAACCAACTGAGATGTTAGTTGACCATAAGTGGAGTTAGTATGACCATATCTTTAGTTAGTATTAGCATATTACATTCTTATATATTGCACATTATTTAGTTTGAACACCTCTTTTATTTAGTATGTGCCTTATTTCTGTGCAAAACAGGCTTGAAACAACTAGTATTACCATTAGAGGAGAGAAGAGAGAAAGTGACGGCTGAAAACTCTAGCAATCTCTCCTAATTATTACTATATATCATTGCTGAACATTGGTACTGTTCATTCGTGAACAGTGCCATTTTTTTTTGGCGCAGCTTTTATTTTTATTTTTATCAAAGACACTCGAACCCATGCAAACAAACAATAATTTATTGCCCCCTGTTTATAGTTGAACACGTGTCACTTTTTTTTACCATTATTCTTCCTTCCTTTTACAAGCAAGGTGGTTGACCCAAATATCTAGCAATAGTAATTACTATGGGTGTATTTGGTTCATTGTGGTTAGTGCTATTTAGTGAATAGCATTACTATTTTGAAATAAGAAGCATCCAAACACAAAATGACTATTCATGAATAGCACACTAATCTCACTAATTAGCTAACCCAACAAAATAGATGAGTTAGCATAAATAGCAATTTTGGTGGCAAATGGAGGAGAGAGAAATTATTTTAAAAACAACACTTTCTTTGTTTTTTATTATTATTATTATTATCATCATTATGATTATTATTATTATTATTATTATTTTCATCATCATTATTATTATCATTATTTTTATTATTATTATCATTACTATTATTATTATTATTAGTATTATTGTAATTGTCATTATTATTTTATTATTATTTGTTATTATTATTACTGTAATTGTCATTATTATTATTATTATTGTGTTGTTGTTGTTATTATTATTATTATTATTATAATTTTTATTTTATTAGTATTATTGTAATTGTCATTATTATTTTGTTATTTTATTATTATTATTGTTGCTATTGTTATAACTGTAATTATTTTATTATTATTATTGTTATTATTATCATTATCATTGTTATTATTATTATTATTGTAATTATCATTATTTTATTATTATTATAATTGTCATTATTATTATATTTTATTATTATTGTAATTGTCATTATTTTATTATTATTGTTGTTGTTTGTTATTATTATTATTTTTTTATTATTAATTTTATTATTATTATTATTATTATTTTTCCATCATTATTATTTTCATTTTATTATATTATTTACTTTAATATTTTGTATTATTGTCATTGTGTTATTATTATATTATTATCATTTTATTAGTATCGTATTATTATTATTATTTGTCGAAAAACTAGAATAATTTATTATTTTACTAATTCTCACAATCACTACTCCAAATGTGCAATCCAAACAACATTTTCACTAATCTAGATAGCACTATTTTTGCACTAAACTAGATAGCAAAAAGTAACAACTATTTCAACCACTAATCTAGATAACACTATTTTTGCATTAACCATGACATGATCCAAACACACCCTATATATCTAGCAATAACAATAGTAAATGCAGTCTGTATGTAATTAAACGATGACGACTATATCTAACTAAATGCAGTCTGTATGTGAATACAAATTTGATGAAACGAAACAATTATAAGTTTTTTGGGCTGATAATATGTAGACTACGCTTAAATATGGTGTATATTATATACATTAAACGTATACCAAGGTATATCATATTGTAATATTTAAATGTTATATTATATAATATATTTAAATGATAGTATCTTCTAAGGTATATCATGCATACTATATAATATATATTATACAGTAGGCATGAAACAGTAAAATCGTTAGACAAATGAGAAAAACAAGGCATGCAAATGCGCTCTGCACATATACTTGCGATATGAAAAATTATTATCACGCGTCGAGTAGTGGAGGGAGCACGAAGGCAGAAGGAAAAATCAACGAGAAAAAATGGCGTTGTTGCGAATGAGAAGCGGTGACACTGTCTTCTTTACTGGAAGACGAAATACAGAGGACACGCGTCAACCATTCGAACAAACACACAGCTAACGGTAGAAGAAATCGGCAAAAAAAATTTCACACTGTTGCGAATGGATAGTACAACGCGTCAACCATACGAAAAACACGCAGAAAGAGGTAGAAGAAATCGCAAAAAAATATTGCGCCAAAAAGAAGTTGCGCAAAAAAAGAAAAGAAAAACGGCACTGTTCACGAATGAACAACGCAAACTCCATTTTCGAACAGTGAATGAACAGTGCCATTTTTCGTTGATTTTTCATACTCCCTCTGTTAGTGGACGCATGGTGTAATGAACAGTGCCAATTTTTTTTTCTTCGTTGATTTTTCCTGCTGCCACCGTCCTCCCTCCGTTACTGGACGCATGGTGTATTACCATTTTCGCTAAACGAAAATCTACAATGCCGACTTTTTCCTTCGATTTTTCCTGTCGTATGTGGGATCCCTCTGATGCTTATGTTTTAATGTATTTTAACGACTATGATTCTTACATTTCAATGTATTTTAAAATTCTTCTTATATGTGCGGAGCACGGTTGTATGCCTAGTTAGTCAATCAACCTTCGAGAGGTTCTACATTCAATTATTTAATTATTAAAATAATTGATGTAATCAAATAAAATAACGAGTTGAAGTAATGTGAATTACAATATTAGGCTGCTGGCTGCGTAGGAAACTTCGGTTTGTGAGTTGCGACTCGCTTGGAAAGTTCGGAGGAAAGCGCGTATTGACTCGCACAATTTAGGCTCGTATTGCAAGCCAGTTTGGTTCAGATTTTTCATGAGCCCAATATAAACAGACTTAGCTCACTAGGACTAGTATAACAATGTTATAAAAGATCATGGGAATATCAATATTTATTTTTTATATTTTATTTTTCTAGAATTCTAAAACTCAAATGTCAAATTTCTGACGATCTATGCATTCAAGCAAATTTATAAACTTTTAGGTTTTTTACACTAGATCAAAATATAATTGTTTAATGCCAATCTAACATAACAATTAAATTCGTTTGTTTCAACTTATTGATACAACAGTGTGAAATCCATAAATTTTTTAAATAATTAAAAATCTAAATCAATAACAAAATTTTACGTATAAATAGATAAATATTTAACAAAAAATAAAACGATGTACAAAATAATTAAACTAAAATAATATGGAACAAAAACTTGTACATAAATAAAATTTTGTAGAAAAATAAAGCAATAACTTAAATAACTAACAAGGTTGTACATAATTAATTTTTTTAAATTTAAAAATGAAAATAAGGTACATTTTTATGTACCACCCATAAATGAAGTACTCAGTTCAGAAACACTTCTCGTAGAGAATATAATGCTTTATGATATTTTCTGGAAAAGTTAACACCTTTAAATGATCTAATCAGAGATGAAGAACATAAAGTGCTATTCTAATACTTCTTCGTAGTGTTTTAGTGAAAGGTTAGCATCCTTAAATGAAGTACTCGAAGAAGAAACACTTCTTGTAGATGACTATGATGCTTTGTGGAGTTCCTTAAAAGGTTACCACCCATAAATAAAGTACTCATTTCAGAAACACTTCTCGTAGAGAATAAGATTATTTGTGCTATTTTCTGGAAAGATTAGCACTTTTAAATGAAGTACTTACAGATGAAACAATTCTTTTGTAGAATATGTGGGTTTTATTGAACGGTTACCACCCTTAAAATAAAGTACTCGAAGAATAAACACTTCTCGTAGTAGGAAAAGATGCTTTGTGGTGTTTTTTTGAATGGTTACCACCTATAAATGAAGCACTCGGACATGAAGCATTTGGTGTGGTATTCTATGCTTCTTCATATTTTTTAGTGAAAAGTTACCACTCTTGAATGAAGTACTCGAAGAAGAAACACTTTTTTATGGAGTTCCTTGAAAGGTTACCACCCATAAATGAAGTACTCTGTTCAGAAACACTTCTCGTACATAATATGATGCTTTGTGGTGTTTTCTGGAAATGTTAACAACATTCAATGATGTACTTGGAGATGAAGAACATAGAGTGGTATGCTATACTTCTTCGTAGTGTTTTAGTGAAAGCTTAGCACCTTTAAATGAAGTACTCGAAGAAGAAATAAAGCTCGTAGTGGGCTATGTTGTTTTGTGGAGTTTTTTGAATGGTTACAGCCCATAAATTAATTACTCAGTTCAGAAACACTTCTCGTAGGGAATTGGATGCTTTATGGTTTTTTCTAGAAAGATTAGCACTTTTAAATGAAGTACTCATAGATGAAACAATTCTTTTCTAGAATATTTGGGTTTCTTTGAATGCTTACAACCCTTAAATGAAGTACTTGAAGAACAAACACTTCTCGTAGAAGGATAAGATGCTTTGTGGAGTTTTCTTGAAAGATTATCACCCATTAATGAAGTACTGGATCAGAAACACATCTTATACTAGGATAAGATGCCTTGTGATGTTTTCTTGAATGGTTACTATGCATAAATTAAGTCCTCGGTCATGAAGCACTTACAGTGGTATTCCATGCTTCTTCTGGTGTTTTAGTGAAAGGTTAACACCCTTAAATGAAGTACTTGAAGAAGAAATACTTCTCGTAGTGGGCTATAATGCTTTGTTGAGTTCCTTGAAAGGTTACCACCCATAAATGATGTACTCAGTTCAGAAACACTTCTCGTAGATAATAGGATGCTTTGTGGCATTTTCTGGAAAGTTTAGCACCTTAAATGATGTACTCGGAGATGAAGAACTTAGAGTGGTATTCTATGTTTCTTCGTAGTGCTTTAGTGAAATGTTAGCACCCTTAAATGAACTACTCGAAGAAGAAACATTTCTCGTAGTGGGCTATGTTGTTTTGTGGAGTTTTTAGAATGGTTACCACCCATAAATTAATTACTCAGTTCAGAAACACTTCTCGTAGGGAATTGGATGCTTTTTGGTGTTTTCTAGAAAGATTAGCACTTTTAAATGAAGAACTCATAGATGAAACAATTCTTTTGTAGAATATTTGGGTTGTTTTGAACGCTTACAACCCTTAAATGAAGTACTTGAAGAACAAACACTTCTCGTAATAGGCTAAGACGCTTTGTGGTGTTTTGTTGAATGGTTAGTATCCATAAATGAAGCACACGGACATGAAGCATTTGTTGGGGTATTCTATGCTTCTTCGTGGGGTTTTATTGAACGGTTACCACTCTTGAGTGAAGTACTCGAAAAACAATCAATCTTGTAGTAGGCTAAGATGATTTGTGGAGTTTTCTTGAAAGATTATCACCCATTAATGAAGTACTGGATCAGAAACACATCTTATACTAGGATAAGATGCCTTGTGATGTTTTCTTGAATGGTTACTATGCATAAATTAAGTCCTCGGTCATGAAGCACATACAGTGGTATTCTATGCTTCTTCTGGTGTTTTAGTGAAAGGTTAACACCCTTAAATGAAGTACTCGAAGAAGAAACACTTCTCGTAGTGGGCTATAATGCTTTTTTGAGTTCCTTGAAAGGTTACCATGTTGGGATTTCATGTGTAAGTTCAAGAGGACGAAAATTAAATTTTTTTGCCTCTATTTAACTCAATACACAAATGATCTTATTTATATAACAATTGCAAGCAAGATTATACTATGACATTTCATCGAACACTTCTTGTGCATCAACAAAACAGAAAATAAAACATTTATTTCTTGCACAAGAGTGGATAAAAGATTATACCTAAAGAACAACCTAAAGCACCCTTGTCTCTTGGAAACTGTCGTCTTCCTTCTTCGGCCATGGAAGCACCCTTGTCTCTTTGTTCACCTTGAACCTAAACAACAACCTAAAGCATCCTTAGATAGATGGATGTAGAGGTTAGAGCTTAGATCCAACCACCTAGATCTTCAATCTTCAATGAACAAGCTATTTCATTTGGTGGCTAAACCTTGCAAGAGAAGAGAAAGAAGAACAATGAAGTTTTTTCTTTCTACACACAAGAGAGGAGAAATGAGGGTTACTATTCACGGATTACTATTCATCCCATTGTGGGAAGAGAGAGAAAAAGTCATTTTTCATCTCAAACATACCTCTTTATATAGCCAAGCCCTAGGGCAACACTTGTGTTAATTATTTACACAAATGGCTATGATTACTCTCTTGTTATTCCCTAATCATATTTTGCAAGGATTTAATTTATGAGTAAATAATATTACTATATTATTCTAATATGAATTAATTTATTATTCTTATAATGCTCTCAAACATTATACAAAATAATATTCACATATATTCTCATAAATTTATTTTATGATCTAAGTATGTCATTTTACATGACATATTACTTTAACATTTTATCACATGCATTTTAACTCATACATTATGAGATTAAATACATCATTCAAAATGTAAAATACTTGTTGTTTCTGTTCAGTTGGTGTGACCTTACAGAGGATCTACGTCATCTTGGGATATAATATAAAATACTTTATATTATGGACTATAAGAGGTTCTATCACTACATTATAGTCTCCCAAACGACATAGTCGTTACGTGCTTGATCCACTTAATTCGTGTCTATCCTTGTCTCATGATATTTTAAATAATATGCAAAATATGATCGTGTCATTTTTGCATTATATTATTTTCTTGGTCTCTCAAGTGAATTATAAGTATAACTACATCAGTTATATTGCATGCAATATAATTTCACTTTACCAAGGGGCCCAATAATATCATAACTCAAATAATTGAGGGACAATAATAATATTGACATATAAATTTCTCCCGCACAAGTTGTACATAACGAATTACTATATTATTCCAATCATTTGAATGGACTTTAATAGTAATCACATTATATACTTCTCATGTGAAAAACTTACATGTCTCATATATATGATTCAAAGACACATTGGAAACATTAATGACACAAAACTAATCCATATAATGCTCCATCTAGTTAGGTCATGTTCAGTATATAAAGAATCACCATTTTATATACTCATGTCATTGAATGATAATCACTTATCAACATTTATAGAACTACAATGTACTTTCAATTGACATGACAACCTTCATGGTAAATAATGTTCCCTTTAATTACCACGATTGTGAACATATTTAGAATTATATGTTTTCATCTAAAGAGTTCTATGGTTCAAGACCATGAGCATCTTCTTGAACGCTTCTAAAGATATAACATATCAATCTCAAGGAACATAAATGTATAATAACATTTAAAATCATAAACAATTCATAAATTCGTTATAAAAAAGATAACTTTCAAAACACACAACCTTCATACCACCCATAAATGATGTACTCAGTTTAGAAACACTTCTCGTAGATAATAGGATGATTTGTGGCATTTTCTGGAAAGGTTAGCACCTTAAATGATGTACTCAGAGATGAAGAACTTACAGTGGTATTCTTTGTTTCTTCGTAGTGCTTTAGTGAAATCTTAGCACACTTAAATGAACTACTCGAAGAAGAAAACATTTCTCGTAGTGGGCTATATTGTTTTGTGGAGTTTTTTGAATGGTTACCACCTATAAATTAATTACTCAGTTCAGAAACACTTCTCGTACGGAATTGGATGCTTTATGGTGTTTTCTAGAAAGATTAGCACTTTTAAATGAAGTACTCATAGATGAAACAATTCTTTTGTAGAATATTTAGGTTGTTTTGAATGCTTACAACCCTTAAATGAAGTACTTGAAAAACAAACACTTCTCGTCATAGGATAAGACGCTTTGTGGTGTTTTGTTGAATAGTTAGTATCCATAAATGAAGCACACAGACATGAAGCATTTGTTGGGGTATTCTATGCTTCTTCGTGGGGTTTTATTGAACGGTTACCACTCTTGAATGAAGTACTCGAAAAACAAAAATTCTTGTAGTAGGCTAGGATGCTTTGTGGAGTTTTCTTGAAAGATTATCACCCATTAATGAAGTACTGGATCAGAAACACATCTTATCCTAGGATAAGATGCCTTGTGATGTTTTCTTGAATGGTTACTATGCATAAATTAAGTCCTCGGTCATGAAGCACTTACAGTGGTATTCTATGCTTCTTCTGGTGATTTAATGAAAGGTTAACACTCTTAAATGAAGTACTCGAAAAAGAAACACTTCTCGTAGTGGGCTATAATGCTTTGTTGAGTTCCTTGAAAGGTTACCACCCATAAATGATGTACTCAGTTCAGAAACACTTCTCGTAGATAATAGGATGCTTTGTGGCATTTTCTGGAAAGGTTAGCACCTTAAATGATGTACTCGGAGATGAAGAACTTAGAGTCGTATTCTATGCTTCTTCGTAGTGCTTTAGTGAAATGTTAGCACCCTTAAATGAACTACTCGAAAAGAAACATTTCTTGTAGTATGCTATGTTGTTTTGTGGAGTTTTTTAAATGGTTACCACCCATAAATTAATTACTCAGTTCAGAAACACTTCTCGTAGGGAATTGGATGCTTTATGGTGTTTTCTAGAAAGATTAGCACTTTTAAATGAAGTACTCATAGATGAAACAATTCTTTTGTAGAATATTTGGGTTTTTTTGAACGCTTACAACCCTTAAATGAAGTACTTGAAGAACAAACACTTCTCGTAATAGGATAAGACGCTTTGTGGTATTTTGTTGAATGGTTAGTATCCATAAAAGAAGCACACATACATGAAGCATTTGTTGGGGTATTCTATGCTTCTTCGTGGGATTTTATTGAACGGTTACCACTCTTGAATGAAGTACTCGAAAAACAAACATTCTTGTAGTAGGCTAAGATGCTTTGTGGAGTTTTCTTGAAAGATTATCACCCATTAATGAATTACTGGATCAGAAACACATCTTATCCTAGGATAAGATGCCTTGTGACATTTTCTTGAATGGTTACTATGCATAAATTAAGTCCTCGGTCATGAAGCACTTACAGTGGTTTTATATGCTTCTTCTGGTGTTTTAGTGAAAGGTTAACACCCTTAAATGAAGTACTTGAAGAAGAAACACTTCTCGTAGTGGACTATAATACTTTATTGAGTTCTTGAAAGATTACCACCCATAAATGATGTACTCAATTCAGAAACACTTCTCGTAGATAATATGATGCTTTGTGGCATTTTCTGGAAATGTTAGCACCTTAAATGATGTACTCGGAGATGAAGAACTTAAAGTGGTATTCTATGTTTCTTCGTAGTGCTTTAGTGAAATGTTAGCACCCTTAAATGAACTACTCAAAGAAGAAACATTTCTCGTAGTGGGCTATGTTGTTTTGTGGAGTTTTTTGAAGGGTTACCACCCATAAATTAATTACTCAGTTCAGAAACACTTCTCGTAGGGAATTGGATGCTTTATGGTGTTTTCTAGAAAGATTAGCACTTTTAAATGAAGTACTCATAGATGAAACAATTCTTTTGTAGAATATTTGGGTTTTTTTGAACGCTTATAACCCTTAAATGAAGTACTTGAAGAACAAACACTTCTCGTAATAGGATAAGACGCTTTGTGGTATTTTGTTGAATGGTTAGTATCCATAAATGAAGCACACATACATGAAGCATTTGTTGGGGTATTCTATGCTTCTTCGTGGGATTTTATTGAACGGTTACCACTCTTGAATGAAGTACTCGAAAAACAAACATTCTTGTAGTAGGCTAAGATGCTTTGTGGAGTTTTCTTGAAAGATTATCACCCATTAATGAATTACTGGATCAGAAACACATCTTATCCTAGGATAAGATGCCTTGTGACATTTTCTTGAATGGTTACTATGCATAAATTAAGTCCTCGGTCATGAAGCACTTACAGTGGTTTTATTTGCTTCTTCTGGTGTTTTAGTGAAAGGTTAACACCCTTAAATGAAGTACTTGAAGAAGAAACACTTCTCGTAGTGGGATATAATACTTTATTGAGTTCTTGAAAGGTTACCACCCATAAATGATGTACTCAGTTCAGAAACACTTCTCGTAGATAATATGATGCTTTGTGGCATTTTCTGGAAAGGTTAGCACCTTAAATGATGTACTCGGAGATGAAGAACTTAAAGTGGTATTCTATGTTTCTTCGTAGTGCTTTAGTGAAATGTTAGCACCCTTAAATGAACTACTCAAAGAAGAAACATTTCTCGTAGTGGGCTATGTTGTTTTGTGGAGTTTTTTGAATGGTTACCACCCATAAATTAATTACTCAGTTCAGAAACACTTCTCGTAGGGAATTGGATGCTTTATGGTGTTTTCTAGAAAGATTAGCACTTTTAAATGAAGTACTCATAGATGAAACAATTCTTTTGTAGAATATTTGGGTTGTTTTGAACGCTTACAACCCTTAAATGAAGTACTTGAAGAACAAACACTTTTCGTAATAGGATAAGACGCTTTGTGGTGTTTTGTTGAATGGTTAGTATCCATAAATGAAGCACACAAACATGAAGCATTTGTTGGGGTATTCTATGCTTCTTCGTGGGGTTTTATTGAACGGTTACCACTCTTGAATGAAGTACTCGAAAAACAAACATTCTTGTAGTAGGCTAAGATGCTTTGTGGAGTTTTCTTGAAAGATTATCACCCATTAATGAAGTACTGGATCAGAAACACATCTTATCCTAGGATAAGATGCCTTGTGATGTTTTCTTGAATGGTTACTATGCATAAATTAAGTTCTCGGTCATGAAGCACTTACAGTGGTATTCTATGCTTCTTCTGGTGTTTTAGTGAAAGGTTAACACCCTTAAATGAAGTACTTGAAGAAGAAACACTTCTCGTAGTGGGCTATAATGCTTTGTTGAGTTCCTTGAAAGGTTACCACCCATAAATGATGTACTCAGTTCAGAAACACTTCTCGTAGATAATAGGATGCTTTGTGGCATTTTCTGGAAAGGTTAGCACCTTAAATGATGGACTCGGAGATGAAGAACTTAGAGTGGTATTCTATGTTTCTTCGTAGTGCTTTAGTGAAATGTTAGCACCCTTAAATGAACTACTCGAAGAAGAAACATTTCTCGTAGTGGGCTATGTTGTTTTGTGGAGTTTTTTGAATGGTTACCACCCATAAATTAATTACTCAGTTCAGAAACACTTCTCGTAGGGAATTGGATGCTTTTTGGTGTTTTCTAGAAAGATTAGCACTTTTAAATGAAGAACTCATAGATGAAACAATTCTTTTGTAGAATATTTGGGTTGTTTTGAACGCTTACAACCCTTAAATGAAGTACTTGAAGAACAACACTTTTTGAAGAAATACTTCTCGTAGTGGCCTATTATTCTTTGTGGAGTTCCTTGAAAGGTTACCACCCATAAATTTAGTACTCAGTTTAGAAACACTTCTCGTAGATAATTGGATGCTTTGTGGTGTTTTCTAGAAAAGCTAGCACCTAAAATGATGTACTCGGAGATGAAGAACTTAGAGTTGTATTTTATGCTTCTTCATAGTGTTTTAGTGAATGGTTAGCACCCTTAAATGAAGTACTCGAAAAAGAAATACTTCTCGTAGTGGGCTATGATGCTTTTTGGAGTTCCTTGAAAGGTTAATACCTATAAATTAAGTAGTGAATATGATGCATTGTGGTGCTTTCTGGAAAGGTTAGGTGCTTTAAATGATGTACTCGGAGGTGAAGAACATAGAGTGGCATTCAATGATTCTTCGTAGTGTTTTCATGAAAGGTTAGCACCCTTACATTAAGTACTCGAAGAAGAAAAACTTCTCGTTGTGGGCTTTGATGCTTTATGGAGTTCCTTGAAAGGTTACCACCCATAAATGAAGTACTCAATTCAGAAACACTTCTCTTAGAGAATAGGATGCTTTGTGGTGTTTTCTGGAAATGTTAAGACCTTTAAATGATGTACTCGGAGATGAAGAACATAGAGTGGTATCCTATACTTATTTGTAGTGTTTTAGTGAAAGATTAGCACACTTAAATGAAGTACTCGAAAAATAAACACTTCTCGTAGTTATGATGCTTCGTGGAGTTCCTTGAAAGGTTAATAATCATAGATTAAGTACTCAGTTTAGAAATGCTTCTCATGGTGAATAGGATGCTTTGTGGTGCTTTATGGAAAGGTTAGCAGGTTTAAATGATGTTTTCGGAGATGAAGAACTTATATGCTTCTTCGTAGTGTTTTAGTGAAATGTTAGCACCCGTAAATGAAATACTCGAAAAAGAAATACTTCTCGTAGTGGGCTATGATGCTTTATGGAGTTCCTTGAAAGGTTAATACCCATAAATTAAGTACTCAGTTCAGAAACACTTCTCTCAGAGAATAGGATGCTTTGTGGTGATTTCTGGAAATGTTAATACCTTTAAATGATGTACTCGGAGAAAAAGAACATAGAGTGGTATCCTATACTTATTCGTAGTGTTTTAGTGAAAGGTTAGCATCCTTAAATGAAGTACTCCAAGAAGAAACACATCTCGTAGTGGGCTATGTTGTTTCGTGGAGTTTCTTGGAAGGTTACCACCTATAAATTAAGTACTCAGTTGAGAATCACTTTTCGTAGAGAATAGAATGCTATGTGGTGTTTTATGGAAAAATTAGCTCTTTTTAATGAAGTACTCATAGACGAAACAATTATATTGTAGAATATGTGGGTTTTATTGAACGCTTACAACCCTAAAAAGAAGTATTTGATTAACAAACACTTCTCGTAGTAGGATAAGATACTTTGTGGTGTTTTGTTGATTGGTTACTATCCATAAATGAAGCACTCGGACATGAATCATTTGTTGTGGTATTCTATGCTTCTTCGGGATGTTTTAGTGAAAGGTTACCACTCTTGAATGAAGTACTCGTAGAAGAAACACTTCTTGTTGTAGGCTATGATGCTTTGTGGAGTTTTCTTGAATGATTATCAACCATTAATGAAGTACTGGATCAGAAGCAAATCTCATAGTAGGATAAAATGCCTTGTGATGTTTTCTTGAATGGTTACTACCCATAAATTAAGTCCTCAGTCATGAAGCATTAACAGTAGTATTCTATGCTTCTTCTGGTGTTTTAGTGAAAGGTTAGCACCCTTAAATGAAGTACTCGAAGAAGAAACACTTCTCGTATTGGGCTATGATGCTTTGTGGAGTTTCTTGAAAGGTTACCACCCATAAATTAAGTACTCTGTATAGAAACACATCTCGAAGATAATAGGATGCTTTGTGGTGTTTTCTTGAAAAGTTAGCACCTTAATTAATGTACTCGGAGGTGAAGAACATAGAGTGGTATTCTATGATTCTTTGTAGTGTTTTCATCAAAGGTTAGCAACCTTAAATTAAGTACTCGAAAAAGAAAAACTTCTCGTAGTGGGCTATGATGCATTATGGAGTTCCTTGAAAGGTTACCACCCATAAATAAAGTACTCAGTTCACAAACACTTCTCGTAGAGAATATGATGCTTTGTGGTGTTTCCTGGAAATGTTAACACCTTTTAATGATGTATAGATGAAGAACATGGAATGGTATCCTATGCTTCTTCGTAGTGTTTTAGTGAAAGGTTAGCACCCTTAAATGAAGTACTCGAAGAAAAAACACTTCTCGTAGTGGGTTATGATACTTTATGGAGTTCCTTGAAAGGTTACCACCCATAAATGAAGTACCTTTAAATGATGGAAATGCTAGCACCTTTAAATGATGTACTCGAAGATGAAGAACTTATAGTGTTATTATATGATTCTTTGTAGTATTTTAATGAAAGGTTAGCACCCATAAATTAAGTACTCGAAGAAGAAACACTTATCGTAGTGAGCTATGATGCTTTGTGGAGTTCCTTCATAAGTTCCACCCATCAATGAAGTACTCCGTTCATAAACACTTCTCGAAGAGAATTGGATGTTTTCTAGTGTTTTCTGGAAATGTTAACACCTTTAAATGATACTCGGAGATGAAGAACATATAGTGGTATCATATGCTTCTTCGTAGTGTTTTCGTGAAAGGTTAGCACCCTTTAATGAAGTACTCGAAGAAGAAACACTTCTCGTAGTGGCCTATGTTGTTTTGTGGAGTTTTTTTGAATGGTTACCACCCATAAATTAATTACTTTGTTCAGTTACATTTCTCGTAGAGAATATGTTGCTTTGTGGTGTTTTCTTGAAAGATTAGCACTTTTAAATGAAGTACTCATAGGTGAAACAATTTTTTTGTAGAATATGTGGGTTTTATTGAACGCTTACAACCCTTAAATGAAGTACATGAAGAACAAACACTTCTCGTAGTAGGATAAGATGCTTTGTGGTGTTTTGTTGAATGGTTACTATCCATAAATGAAGCACTCGGACATCAAGTATTTGTTGTGGAATTCTATGCTTCTTTGTGGTATTTTAGTGAACGGTTACCACTCTTGAATGAAGTACTCGAAGAAGAAACATTTCTTGTAGTAGGCTAGGATGCTTTGTGGAGTTTTCTTGAAAGATTATCAACCATTAATGAAGTACTGGATCAGAAACACTTCTCATAGTAGGAAAAGATGCCTTGTGATGTTTTCTTGAATGGTTACTACCCATAAATTAAGTCATCGGTCATGAAGCACTTACAGTGGTATTCTATGCTTCTTCTGGTGTTGTAGTGAAAGGTTAGCACCCTTAAATGAAGAACACGAAGAAGAAACACTTCTCGTAGTGGGCTATGATGCTTTGTGGACTTCTTTGAAAGGTTACCACCCATAAATGAAGTACTCAGTTTAGAAACACTTCTCGTAGATAATAGGATGCTTTGTGGTGTTAACTAGAAAGTTAGCACCTTGAAAGATGTACTCGGAGATGAAGAAGCTAGGGTGGTATTCTGAGCTTCTTCGTAGTGCTTTAGTGAAAGGTTAGCACCCTTAAATGAAGTACTCGAAGAAGAAACACTTCTCGTAGTGGGCTATGTTGTTTTGTAATGGAGTTTCTTGAATGGTTACCACCCATAAATGAAGTACTCAGTTCAGAAACACTTCTCGTAGAGAATATGATGCTTTGTGATGTTTTTTAGGAAAGATTAGCACTTTTAAATGAAGTACACATAGATGAAATAATTCTTTTATAGAATATGTGGGTTTTATTGAACGCTTACAAACCTTAAATGAAGTACTTGAAGAACAAACACTTTTTTTGTTTATCTATTGAATGAGAAGTCACAATCTATTGATGCACTTGAGGTGTTTACGAATGAAGTTGAACGACTCGTAGAAGAAACACTTCTCGTATTGGGCTAGTTGTTTTTTGGAGGTTCTAGAAAGGTTACCACCCATAAATGAAGTACTCAGTTCAAAAACCCTTCTCGTATAGAATAGGAAGCTTTGTGGTGTTTTCTGGAAAGATTAGCACTTTTAAATGAAGTACTCATAGATGAAACAATTCTTTTGTAGAATATGTGAGTTTTATTGAACACTTACAACCCTTAAATGAATTATTTGAAAAAACAAACACTTCTCGTAGTAGGATAAGATACTTTGTAGTGTTTGGTTGAATGGTTACAATTCATAAATGAAGCACTTGGACATGAAGCATTTGTTGTGGTATTCTATTCTTCTTCGTGGTGTTTTAGTAAAAGGTTACCACTCTTGAATGAAGTACTCGAAAAAGAAACACTTCTTGTAGTAGGCTGTGATGCTTTGTAGAGTTTTCTTGAAAGATTATCACCCATTAATGAAATACTGGATCAGAAACACATCTCATAGTAGGATAAGATGCCTTGTGATGTTTTCTTGAATGTTTACTACCCATAAATTAAGTCCTCGGTCATGAAGTACTTACAGTGGACTATGATGCTTTATGGAGTTCCTGGAAAGGTTAATACCCATAAATTAAATACTCAGTTTAGAAACGCTTCTGGTAGTGAATATGATGCTTTGTGGTGCTTTCTGGAAAGGTTAGGAGCTTTAAATGATGTACTCGGAGGTGAAGAACTTAGAATGGTATTATGTGCTTCTTCGTAGTGTTTTAGTGAAAGGTTAGCACCCGTAAATGAAGTATTCGAAGAAGAAACACTTCTCGTAGTGGACTATGATGCTTTGTGGAGTTCCTTGAAAGGTTAATACCCATAAATTAAGTACTCAGTTCAGAAATGCATCTCGTTGTGAATAGGATGCTTTGTGGTGCTTTCTGGAAATGTTAGGTGCTTGAAATGATGTACTCGGAGGTGAAGAACATAAAGTGGCATTCTATGCTTCTTTGTAGTGTTTTCATGAAAGGTTAGCACCCTTAAATTAAGTACTTGAAGAAGAAAAACTTCTCGTAGTGGGCTATGATGCTTTATGGAGTTCGTTGAAAGGTTACCACCCGTAAATGAAGTACTCAGTTCAGAAACTCTTCTCGTAGAGAATATGATGCTTTGTGGTGTTTTCTGGAAATGTTAACACCTTTAAATGATGTACTCGGAGATGAAGAATATAGAGTGGTATCCTATATTTCTTCGTAGTGGTTTAGTGACATGTTAGCACCCTTAAATGAAGTACTCGAAGAAGAAACATTTCTCGTAGTGGGCTATGTTGTTTTGTGGAGTTTGTTGAAAGGTTACCACCCATAAATGAAGTACTCAGTTTAGAAACACTTCTCGTAGAGAATAGGATGCTTTGTGGTGTTTTCTGGAAAGATTAGCATTTTTAAATGAAGTACCCATAGATGAAACAATTCTTTTGTCAAATATGTAGGTTTTATGGAACGCTTACAACCCTTAAATGAAGTACTTGAAGAACAAACAATTCTCGTAGTATGATAAGATACTTTGTGGTGTTTTGTTCAATGGTTACTATCCATAAATGAAGCACTCGGACATGAAGCATTTGTTTTGGTATTCTATGCTTCTCTGTGGTGTTTTAGTGAAAGGTTACCACTCCTGAATGAAGTACTCGAAGAAGAAACACTTCTTGTAGTAGACTGTGATGCTTTGTGGAATTTTCTTGAAAGATTATCACCCATTAATGAAGTACTGGATCAGAAACACATCTCATAGTTGGATAAAATGCCTTGTGAAATTTTCTTGAATGGTTACTACCCATAAATTAAGTCCTCGGTAATAAAGCACTTACAGTGGTATTCTATGCTTTTTCGGTGTTTTAGTGAAAGGTTAGCACCCTTAAATGAAGTACTCGAAGAAGAAACACTTCTCGTAGTGGGCTATGATGCTTTGTGGAGTTCCTTGAATGGTTACCACCCATAAATTAAGTACTCAATTCAGAAACACTTCTCGTAGATAATAGGATGCTTTGTGGTGTTAACTAGAAATGGTAGCACCTTAAAAGATGTACTCGGAGATGAAGAACATAGAGTGGTATTCTTTGCTTCTTCGTAGTGCTTTAGTGAAAGGTTAGCATCCTTAAATGAAGTACTCAAATAAGAAACACTTTTCGTAGTGGGCTATGATGCTTTGTGTAGTTCCTTGAAAGGTTAATAATCATTGATTAAGTACTCAGTTTAGAAACGCTTCTCGTAGTTAGAGGTGGCAAGTCGGGCGGGTTTGGGTCGGGCCTGGTCGTGTCGGGTTAGTTTGACTTTCTCAAAGTTCAGGTAGTGGGTTGGGTCGGGTGAGATCGGGTCGAGCCACATCGATGTTTTTCGGGTGCTGGTTCGGGTCGTGTGATGTTGGGTCGCGTCTCGGGTCGGGCAACGTCGATGTTTTTTGGGTGTTGGTTCGGGTCGGGCGAGATCGGGTCTGGCAACGTCGATGTTTTTCGAGTGTCAGGTCGGGTCGGGCGAAATCTGGCCGGGTCTCGGGTCGGGCCAAGTCGATGTTTTTCGGGTGTCGAGTTGGGTCGGGTGAAATAGGGTCGGTTCCCTAGTCGGGCAACGTCGATGTTTTTCGGGTGTTGGTTCGGGTCGAGTCTCGGGTCGGGCAACGTTGATGTTTTTCTGGTGTCAGGTCGGGTAGGGCAACGTCGATGTTTTTCAAGTGTCGAGTCGAGTCGGTCAACCTCGATGTTTTTCGGGTGTCAGGTCGGGTCTCGGGCCGGGCAACGTCGATGTTTTTCGGGTGTCGAGTCGGGTCAAGCAAAATCGTTAATGTGTAAATACATAATTGAATGCTCAAATTAGTTTTCAGTTGATAAAAGAAATGTATAATTTAAAAATATACATGTATTATATAAATTTATTGAAATTGTTAATGTGTAAATATATATGTTCCATATTTTAGATGTGAAGAACATAATTTGTAAAAATAATGTGGTGAGCTCATTGTGACCGCTTACGTTGTATTATATAAGATGATAAGTGTGTTTGAATGATACTATCCTCCTATAAATATAAAGGGTAAAAATGTTGGCAAGTTAAATATACTATTGTTAATTTGAAATTCAATATTACTAATAAAAATATACACGCACATTAGAAAAAAATACAACCACTTCTTCAATGCTTTCTCAATGTACATGTAAATTGAGCACTTTTCTTTTTTGTATATACTTTTTTAAATCAGCAAAAAAGGTTTAATTCTTTTCTCGGAAAACTTGTACCAGTTAGTCTTTTTCCAGTGACAAACTGCAGCAATAGAACTCAATACTTAATTAGAACATAATACTTCTTTTTTATTAGTTTAGTAAGACAACTCATGTAAGATTTATTGTTCTTTCTATGATTTATTATGCATTTTATTTGTGCTTATTATGCATGCTAGTATGGTATCATGCAAGTTAGTACGATTATCATGCAAGTTTGCATGTTAATTTTTTTTGGGTGTTATCATGCATTCTAAACTGATTACAATGCAAGTTTAATGATTTATTATGCACTTTATTTGTTTATTAAAATCATAAACTTGCTAGTATGGGGCTATGGCACCCATTAATTTTTTATGACTCTTTCAATGTGATAAACCACAGATAACGACATCTATTTTTTTATTTGTAAGAATGGATGTAATTCGATAGAAAATTGGGAACCTAGTTATGGGCTTAGTCATCATCTCTAAGCATTCTTTTTTTCCTTTTTTTTCAAAAACATAAACACATAGTTATAGAATTAGCCATTCTCTAGTTTCTGCGTGCATAGCACTGGCCACCCCTTGCTGTCTCTCTCTCTCCTGTCTCTAAATTTCTGCTCCCTTCTCTCTCTCTATTTCAGTTTTTCCTATCTTTTTTGCAAGTTATAAATGAGAAGCTTTATAAACAGGCGACTCAACTAATTAATACTACACACTATATTGATCTCAACTTGTGTTATGCGGATACATCCTTGAATCAGTCGAATCCGTATTCGATACATGTCAGTACGAAATTCGCACCCGATACAAAACGGTGTGATTTCTCCACGAATTAGAATATTTTATTATATTTTCCTCGCTCAAAGAAAGTTTGATGTTGACAACTCATGTAATAATTTACGCTCCTGTTGACAGCTCGCAAAGAAAAAGCAACTTGTAAAATAATGACTTGAAAAGAAAAAGAAAAGTATATTTGTTTTATTATATTTTATCTAGCTTTTTTCTCAGATCACATTTTGTAAAATAATAACTTGAAAAGAAAAAGAAAAGTATATAGTAGTAAAACCAACTTGGACCTTGCATAGAAAAAACATATAGTAGTCAAAACAACTTGAACGATTGGACCTCAGTACGTCACCATGCTACCACCTATAGACTAAATTAAATTTGAGATTTTAGCTTTTATGAATTTGAACTCAGTGAATGTATAGACTTAAGTTTTTATATTCAAAAGAAGAAAATTAAATATAAAAACAAATTCTAAACATTTTGGTATATAATGTGATTTTTTATTTTATTTTTTTATGTTCGCATTAGTATTCGTGATTTTTTAAAATTTTTGTATCCCCGCACTCGCACTGTATCAGATATAATACTCGCACCTGCACTCATTCAAATAAAGTTATGGATTGTAAACCCTAAACCTAACATAATTTTGACACTAAAATTCATAATAGTTTTTTATGTTCATTTACATTACATTTTTAAATTCATCAGGTGTCGCCTCGAATAAAGTTATGGATTGTATCGGGTCGGGTTGGGTCGGGTCGGGTCAGGTTGGGTCGGATTGGGTCGAGTTTCTAGTCATCAGGTGTCGCCTCGAATCGGGTTATGGATCGTATCGAGTCGGGTCGGATCGGGTTTCGGGTTATCAAGTGTTGACTCGAATCGGGTTATGGATTGCCTCGAGTCGGGTCGAGTTTCGGGTCATCGGGTGTCGCCTCGAATCGGGTTATGGATCCTTTGGGTCGGGCCGGGTCGGATTTCGGGTCATCAGGTGTCGCCTCGAATCGGGTTATGGATCCTCTCGGGTCGGGCCGGGTCGGGTTTCGGGTCATCAGATGTCACCTCGAATCGGCTTATGGATCTTCTCGGGTCGGGTCGGGTTTCGTGTAATCAGGTGTCGAATTGAATCGGGTTATGGATTGTCTCGGGTCGGGCCGGGCCGGGTTCGGGTCATCAGGTGTCGCCTCGAATCGGGTTATGGATCATCTCGAGTCGGGTCGGGTCAGGTTCGGGTCGTGCCAGGTCGGGCGGGTTTTTCGGGCCGGGTCGGATTCTGCCACCTATACTCATAGAGAATAGAATGCTTTGTGGTGCTTTATGGAAAGGTTAGCAGCTTTAAATGATGTACTCGGAGATGAAGAACTTAGAGTGGTATTCTATGCTTCTTCGTAGTGTTTTAGTGAAAGGTTAGCACCCGTAAATAAAGTACTCGAAGAAGAAACACTTCTCGTAGTGGGCTATGATGCTTTGTGGAGTTCCTTGAAAGGTTAATACCCATAAATAAAGTACTCAATTCAGAAACGGTTCTGGTAGTGAATAGGATGCTTTCTGGAAAGGTTAGGTGCTTTAAATGATGTACTCAAAGGTAAAGAACATATAGGGGCATTCTATGATTCTTCGTAGTGTTTTCATGAAAGGTTAGCACCCTTAAATGAAGTACTTGAAGAAGAAAAACTTCTCGTAGTGGGCTATGATGCTTTATGGAGTTCCTTGAAAGGTTACCACTCATAAATGAAGTACTCAATTTAGAAACACTTTCGTAGAGAATATGATGCTTTGTGGTGCTTTCTGGAAATGTTAACACCTTTAAATGATGTACTCGGATATGAAGAACATAGAGTGGTATCCTATACTTCTTCGTAGTGTTTTAGTGAAAGGTAAGCACCCTTAAATGAAGTACTCATAGAAGAAACACTTCTCGTAGTGGGCTATGATGCTTTGTGGAGTTCCTTGAAAGGTTAATAATCATTGATTAAGTACTCAGTTTAGAAACGCTTCTCATAGTGAATAGGATGCTTTGTGGTGCTTTCTGGAAAGGTTAGCAGGTTTAAAAGATGTACTCGGAGATGACGAACTTAGAGTGGTATTCTATGCTTCTTCGGAGTGTTTTAGTGAAATGTTAGCACCCGTAAATGAAATACTCGAAAAAAATTACTTCTCGTAGTGGGGTATGATGCTTTGTGGAGTTCCTTGAAAGGTTAATACCCATAAATTAAGTACTTGAAGAAGAAAAACTTCTCGTAGTGGGCTTTGATGCTTCATGGAGTTCCTTGAAAGGTTACCACCCATAAATGAAGTACTCAGTTCAGAAACAATTATCTTAGAGAATATGATGCTTTGTGGTGTTTTCTGGAAATGTTAACACCTTTAAATGATGTACTCAGAGATGAAGAACATAGAGTGGTATTCTATACTTCTTCGTAGTGTTTTAGTGAAATGTTAGCACCCTTAATTGAAGTACTCGAAGAAGAAAAACTTCTCGTAGTGTGCTATGTTGTTTTGTGGAGTTTCTTGAATGGTTACCACCACCCATAAGTGAAGTACTCAGTTCAGAAGCACTTCTCGTAGAGAATAAGATTCTTTGTAGTGTTTTCAGGAAAGATTAGCACTTTTAAATGAAGTACTCATAGACGAAACAATTCTATTGGAGAATATGTGGGTTTTATTGAACGCTTACAACCCTTAAATGAATTACTTGAAGAACAAACACTTCTCGTAGTAGTATAAGATACTTTGTGGTGTTTTGTTGATTGGTTACTATCCATAAATGAAGCACTCGGACATGAAGCATTTGTTGTGGTATTCTATGCTTCTTCGTGGTGTTTTAGTGAAAGAATACCACTCTTGAATGAAGTACTCGAAGAAAAACAATTCCTTTAGTAAGCTATGATGATTGCGGAGTTTTCTTGAAAGATTATCACCCATTAATGAAGTACTGGATCAGAAAGACATCTCACGGTCGGATAAGATGCCTTGTGATGTTTTCTTGAATGGTTACTACCCATAAATTAAGTCCTCGGTCATGAAGCACATACGGTGGTATTCTATGCTTCTTCTGGTCTTTTGGTGAAAGGTTAGCATCCTTAAATGAAGTACTCGAAGAAGAAACACTTGTCGTAGTGGGCTATGATACTTTGTGGAATTCCTTGAAAGGTTACCACCCATAAATGAAGTACTCAGTTCTGAAACACTTTTCGTAGATAATAGGATGCTTTGTGGTGTTTTCTAGAAAGGTTAGCACCTTAAATGATGTACTCGGAGATGAAGAACTTAGAGTGGTATTCTATGATTATTCATAGTTCTTTAGTGAAATGTTAGCACCCTTAAATGAAGTACTCGAAAAAGAAACACTTCTCGTAGTGGGCTATGTTGTTTTGTGGATTTTCTAGAAAGCTTACCACCCATAAATGAAGTACTCAGTTCAGAAACACTTCTCATAGAGAATAGGATGTCTTGTGGTGTTTTCTGGAAATATTAGCACTTTTAAATGAAGTACTCATAGCTGAAACAATTCTTTTGTAGAACTTGTGGCTTTTATTGAACGCTTACAACCCTTAAATGAAGTACTTGAAGAAAACTACTTTTTGCAGTAGGATAAAATACTTTGTTTTGTTTTGTTGAATGGTTACTATCCATAAATGAAGCACTCGAAAATGAAGCATTTGTTGTGGTATTAAATGCTTCTTTTGATGTTTTGGTGAAATGTTAGCACCCTTAAATGAAGTACTCATAGATGAGACAATTCTTTTGTAGAACATGTGGGTTTTATTGAACGCTTACAACCCTTAAATGAAGTACTTGAAGATCAAACACTTCTCGTAGTTGGATAAGATACTTTGTGGTGTTTGTTGAATGGTTACTATCCATAAATGAAGCACTCGGACATGAAGTATTTGTTGTGGTATTCAATACTTCTTCGTGGTGTTTTAGTGAAAGGTTACCACTCTTGAATGAAGTACTCGAAGAAGAAATACTTCTTAGAGTAGGCTATGATGCTTTGTGGAGTTTTCTTCAAAAGATTATCACCCATTAATGAAGTATTGGATCAGAAACACATCTCATAGTTGGATAAGATGCCTTGTGATGTTTTCTTGAAAGGTTACTACCCATAAATTAATTCCTCGGTCATGAAGCACTTATAGTGGTATTCTATGCTTCTTCTGGTGTTTTGTTGAAAGGTTAGCACCCTTAAATGACGTACACGAAGAAGAAACACTTCTCGTAGTGGGCTATGATGCTTTGTGGAGTATCTTGAAAGGTTACCACTCATAAATGAAGTACTCAGCTCAGAAACATTTCTCGTAGATAAAAGGATGCTTTGTGGTGTTTTCTAGAAAAGTTCGCACCTTAAGTGATGTACTCTGAGATGAAGAATGTAGAATGGTATTCTATGCTTCTTCGAAGTGTTTTAGTGAAATGTTAGCACCCTTAAATGAAGTACTCGAAGAAGAAATAGTTCTCGTAGTGGGCTATGATGCTTTGTGGAGTTCCTTGAAAGGTTATTAAACATAGATTAAGTACTCAATTCAGAAACGCTTCTCGTATTGAATAGGATGCTTTATGGTGCTTTCTGGAAAGGTTAGTAGCTTTAAATGATGTACTCGGAGGTGAAGAACATAGAGTGGCATTCCATGATTCTTCGTAGTATTTTCATGAAAGGTTAGCACCCTTAATTAAGTACTCGAAGAAGAAAAACTTCCTGTAGTGGGCTATGATGCTTTATGGAGTTGCTTGAAAGGTTACCACCCACAAATGAAGTACTCAGTTCAGAAACATTTCTCGTTGAGAATAAAATGCTTTGTGGTGTTTTCTGGAAAGATTAGCACTTTTAAATGAAGTACTCATAGATGAAACAATTCTTTTGTAGAATATGTGGGTTTTATTGAACGCTTACAACCCTTAAATGAAGTACTTGAAGAAGAAAAAAATTCTCGTAGTAGGATAAGATACTTTGTGTTGTTTGTTGAGTGGTTACTATCCATAAATGAAGCACTCGGACATGATGTATTTGTTGTGGTATTCTATGCTTCTTCGTGGTGTTTTAGTGAAAAGTTACCACTCTTGAAAGAAGTACTCGAAGTAGAAACCATTCTTGTAGTAGGCTATGATGATTTGTGAAGTTTTCTTGAAAGATTATCACCCATTAATGAAGTACATGATCAGAAACACATCTCATAGTAAGAAAAGATGCCTTGAGATGTTTTCTTGAAGCACATACAATGGTAATTAAGTCCTCGGTCATGAAGCACTTACAATGGTAATCTATGCTTCCTCGGGTGTTTTAGTGAAAGGTTAGCACCCTTAAATGAAGTAATCGACGAAGAAACACTTCTCGTAGTGGGCTATGATGCTTTGTGGAGTTCCTTGAATGGTTACCACCCATAAATGAAGTACTCAACTCAGAAACATTTCTGGTAGATAATAGGATGCTTTGTGGTGTTTTCTAGGAAAGTTAGCACCTTAAATGATGTACTCGGAGTTGAAGAACTTAGAGTGGTATATTCTATGCTTCTTCGTAGTGCTTTAGTGAAAGGTTAGCACCCATAAATGAAGTACTTAGTTTAGAAACACTTCTCATAGAGAATATGATGCTTTATGCTGTTTTCTGGAAATATTAGCACTTTTAAATGAAGTACTCATAGCTGAAACAATTCTTTTGTTGAACTTGTGGGTTTTATTGAACGCTTACAACCCTTAAATGAAGTACTTGAAGAAAAATACTTCTCGTAGTAGGATAAGATACTTTGTTGTGTTTTGTTGAATTGTTACTATCCATAAATGAAGCACTCGGACATGAAGCATTTGTTGTGGTATTCAATGCTTCTTCGTGCTGCTTTAGTGAAAGGTTCGCACTCTTAAATGAAGTACTCGAAGAAGAAACACTTCTCGTAGTGGGCTTTGATGGTTTGTGGAGTTCCATGAAAGGTTACCACCCATAAATGAAGTACTCAGCTCAGAAACATTTCTCGTAGATAATAGGATGCTTTGTGGTGTTTTCTAGAAAAGTTAGCACCTTAAATGATGTACTCGGAGTTGAAGAACTTAGAGTGGTATTCTATGCTTCTTCGTAGTGCTTTAGTGAAAGGTTAGCACCCTTAAATGAAGTACTCGAAGAAGAAACACTTCTCGTAGTGGGCTATGTTGTTTTGTGGATTTTCTTGAAAGGTTACCACCCATAAATGAAGTACTCAGTTCAGAAACACTTCTCATAGAAAATATGATGCTTTGTAGTGTTTTCTGGAAATATTAGCACTTTTAAATGAAGTACTCATAGCTGAAACAATTCTTTTGTTGAACTTGTGGGTTTTATTGAACGCTTACAACCCTTAAATGAAGTACTTGAAGAAAACTACTTTTCGTAGTAGGATAAGATACTTTGTTTTGTTTTGTTGAATGGTTACTATCCATAAATAAAGCACTCGAACATGAAGCATTTGTTGTGGTATTAAATGCTTCTTCTGATGTTTTGGTGAAATGTTAGCACCCTTAATTGAAGTACTCGAAGAAAAACACTTCTCGTAGTGGGCTATGATGCTTTGTGGAGTTCCTTGAAAAGGTTACCACCCATAAAAGAAGTACTCAGCTCTGAAATATTTCTCGTAGATAAAAGGATGCTTTGTGGTGTTTTGTAGAAAAGTTAGCACCTTAAATGATGTACTCGGAGTTGAAGAACTTAGAGTGGTATTCTATGCTTCTTCGTAGTGCTTTAGTGAAATGTTAGCACCCTTAAATGATGTACTCGAAGAAGAAACACTTCTCGTAGTGGGCTATGTTGTTTTGTGGATTTTCATGAAAGGTTACCACCCATAAATGAAGTACTCAGTTCAGAAACACTTCTCATAGAAAATATGATACTTTGTAGTGTTTTCTGGAAATATTAGCACTTTTAAATGAAGTACTCATAGCTGAAACAATTCTTTTGTTGAACTTGTGAGTTTTATTGAACGCTTACAACCCTTAAATGAAGTACTTGAAGAAAAATACTTTTCGTAGTAGGATAAGATACTTTGTTTTGTTTTGTTGAATGGTTACTATCCATAAATGAAGCACTCGAACATGAATCATTTGTTGTGGTATTAAATGCTTCTTCTGATGTTTTGGTGAAATGTTAGAACCCTTAATTGAAGTACTCGAAGAAAAACACTTCTCGTAGTGGGCTATGATGCTTTGTGGAGTTTCTTGAAAAGGTTACCACCAATAAAAGAAGTACTCAGCTCTGAAACATTTCTCGTAGATAAAAGGATGCTTTGTGGTGCTTTGTAGAAAAGTTAGCACCTTAAATGATGTACTCGGAGTTGAAGAACTTAGAGTGGTATTCTATGCTTCTTCGTAGTGCTTTAGTGAAAGGTTAGCACCCTTAAATGAAGTACTCGAAGAAGAAACACTTCTCGTAGTGGGCTATGTTGTTTTGTGGATTTTCTTGAAAGGTTACCACCCATAAATGAAGTACTCAGTTCAGAAACACTTCTCATAGAAAATATGATGCTTTGTAGTGTTTTCTGGAAATATTAGCACTTTTAAATGAAGTACTCATAGCTGAAACAATTCTTTTGTTGAACTTGTGGGTTTTATTGAACGCTTACAACCCTTAAATGAAGTACTTGAAGAAAAATACTTCTCGTAGTAGGATAAGATACTTTGTTGTGTTTTGTTGAATTGTTACTATCCATAAATGAAGCACTCGGACATGAAGCATTTGTTGTGGTATTCAATGCTTCTTCGTGCTGCTTTAGTGAAAGGTTCGCACTCTTAAATGAAGTACTCGAAGAAGAAACACTTCTCGTAGTGGGCTTTGATGGTTTGTGGAGTTCCATGAAAGGTTACCACCCATAAATGAAGTACTCAGCTCAGAAACATTTCTCGTAGATAATATGATGCTTTGTGGTGTTTTCTAGAAAAGTTAGCACCTTAAATGATGTACTCGGAGTTGAAGAACTTAGAGTGGTATTCTATGCTTCTTCGTAGTGCTTTAGTGAAAGGTTAGCACCCTTAAATGAAGTACTCGAAGAAGAAACACTTCTCGTAGTGGGCTATGTTGTTTTGTGGATTTTCTTGAAAGGTTACCACCCATAAATGAAGTACTCAGTTCAGAAACACTTCTCATAGAAAATATGATGCTTTGTAGTGTTTTCTGGAAATATTAGCACTTTTAAATGAAGTACTAATAGCTGAAACAATTCTTTTGTTGAACTTGTGGGTTTTATTGAACGCTTACAACCCTTAAATGAAGTACTTGAAGAAAACTACTTTTCGTAGTAGGATAAGATACTTTGTTTTGTTTTGTTGAATGGTTACTATCCATAAATGAAGCACTCGAACATGAAGCATTTGTTGTGGTATTAAATGCTTCTTCTGATGTTTTGGTGAAATGTTAGCACCCTTAATTGATGTACTCGGAGTTGAAGAACTTAGAGTGGTATTCTATGCTTCTTCGTAGTGCTTTAGTGAAAGGTTAGCACCCTTAAATGAAGTACTCGAAGAAGAAACACTTCTCGTAGTGGGCTATGTTGTTTTGTGGATTTTCTTGAAAGGTTACCACCCATAAATGAAGTACTTAGTTTAGAAACACTTCTCATAGAGAATATGATGCTTTCTGTTGTTTTCTGGAAATATTAGCACTTTTAAATGAAGTACTAATAGCTGAAACAATTCTTTTGTTGAACTTGTGGGTTTTATTGAACGCTTACAAACCTTAAATGAAGTACTTGAAGAAAAATACTTCTCGTAGTAGGATAAGATACTTTGTTGTGTTTTGTTGAATTGTTACTATCCATGAATGAAGCACTCGGACATGAAGCATTTGTTGTGGTATTCAATGCTTCTTCGTGCTGCTTTAGTGAAATGTTCGCACTCTTAAATGAAGCACTTGAAGAAGAAAACATTCTTGTAGTAGGCTAATATGCTTTGTGGAGTTTTCTTGAAAGATTATCACCCATTAATAAAGTACTGGAACAGAAACACATCTCATAGTAGGATAAGATGTCTTCTGATGTTTTCTTGAATTGTTACTACCCATAAATTAAGTCATCGATCATGAAGCACTTACAGTGGTATTCTATGCTTCTTCTGATGTTTTGGTGAAAAGTTAGCACCCTTAAATGAAGTACTCGAAGAAGAAACACTTCTAGTTGTGGGCTATGATACTTTGTGGAATTCCTTGAAAGGTTAATACCCATAAATTAAGTACTCAATTCATAAACGCTTCTCGTATTGAATAGGATGCTTTCTGGAAAGGTTAGGAGCTTTAAATGATGTACTCGGAGGTGAAGAATATAGAGTGGCATTCTATGATTCTTCGTAGTGTTTTCATGAAAGGTTAGCACCCATAAATGAAGTACTCGAGGAAGAAAAATTTCTCGTAGTGGGCTATGTTGTTTTGTGGATTTTCTTGAAAGGTTACCAGCCTTAAATGAAGTATTTAGTTCATAAACACATCTCATAGAGAATATGATGCTTTGTGGTGTTTTATGGAAATATTAGCACTTTTAAATGATGTACTCATAGCTGAAACACTTCTTTTGTAGAACATGTGGGTTTTATTGAACGCTTACAACCCTTAAATGAAGTATTTGAAGAACAAACACTTCTCGTGGTAGGATAAGATGCTTTGTGGTGTTTGTTGAATGGTTACTATCCATAAATGAAGCACTCGGACATGAAGTATTTGTTGTGGTATTCTATGCTTCTTCGTAGTGTTTTAGTGAAAAGTTACCACTCTCGAATGAAGTACTCGAAAAAGAAACCATTCCTGTAGTAGGCTATGATGATTTGTGGAGTTTTCTTGAAAGATTATCACCCATTAATGGTGTTTTCTTGAATGGTTACTACCCATAAATTAAGTCCTCGGTCATGAAGCACTTACAGTGGTAATCTATGCTTCTTCTGGTGTTTTAGTGAAAGGTTAGCACCCTTAAATGAATTACTCGAATAAGAAACGCTTCTCGTAGTGGGCTATGATGCTTTGTGGAGTTCCTTGAAAGGTTACCACCCATAAATGAAGTACTCAGCTCAGAAACATTTCTCGTAGATAATAAGATGCTTTGTGGTGTTTTCTAGAAAAGTTAGCACCTTAAATGATGTACTCGGAGTTGAAGAACTTAGAGTGGTATTCTATGTTTCTTCGTAGTGCTTTAGTCAAAGGTTAGCACTCTTAAATGAAGTACTCGAAGAAGAAACACTTCTCGTAGTGGACTATGATGCTTTATGGAGTTTCTTGAAATTTTACCACCCTTAAATGACGTACCTAGTTCATAAACACTTCTCATAGAGAATACAATGCTTTGTGGTGTTTTATGGAAAGGCTAGCACCTTTAAATGATGTACTAGGAGATGAAGAACTTACAGTGGTATTATATGATTCTTCGTAGTATTTTAATGAAATGTTAGCACCCTTAAATTAAGTACTTGAAGATGAAGCACTTCTCGTAGTGGGCTATGTTGTTTGTGGAGTTCCTTGAAAGGTTACCACCCTTAAATGAAGTACTCTGTTCAGAAACACTTCTCGTAGAGAATATGATGCTTTGTGGTGTTTTCTGGAAAGATTAACACTTTTAAATGAAGTACTCATAGATGAAATAATTCTTTTGTAGAATATGTGGGTTTTATTGAACGCTTACAAACCTTAAATGAAGTACTTGAAGAACAAACACTTCTCGTAGTAGGATAACATGCTTTTTGCTGTTTGTTGAATGGTTACTATCCATAAATGAAGCACTCGAACATGAAGTATTTGTTGTGGTATTCTATGCTTCTTCGTGGTGTTTTAGTGAAAAGTTACCACTCTTGAATGAAGTACTCGAAGAAGAAACCATTCTTGTAGTAGGCTATGATGAATTGTGGAGTTTTCTTGAAAGATTCTCACCCATTAATGAAGTATTGGATCCGAAACACATCTCATAGTAAGATAAGATGCCTTGTGATGTTTTCTTGAATGTTTACTACCCATAAATTAAGTCCTTGGTCATGAAGCACTTACAGTTGTAATCTATGCTTCCTCTGGTGTTTTAGTGAAATGTTAGCACCCTTAAATGAAGTACTCGAAGAAGAAACACTTCTCGTATTGGGCTATGATGCTTTGTGGAGTTCCTTGAAAGATTACCACCGATAAATGAAGTACTCAGCTCAGAAACATTTCTCGTAGATAATAGGATGCTTTGTGGTGTTTTCTAGAAAAGTTAGCACCTTAAATGATGTACTCGGAGATCAAGAACTTCGAATGGTATTCTATGCTTCTTCTGGTGTTTTAGTGAAAGGTTAGCACCCTTAAATGAAGTACTCGAAGTAGAAACACTTCTCGTAGTGGGCTATGATGCTTTGTTTAGTTTCTTGAAAGGTTACCACTCATAAATGAAGTACTTAGCTCAAAAACATTTCTCGTAGATAAAAAGATGCTTTGTGCTGTTTTCTAGAAAAGTTCGCACCTTAAATGATGTACTCTGAGATGAAGAACTTAGAATGGTATTCTATGCTTCTTTGTAGTGTTTTAGTGAAAGGTTAGCACCCTTAAATGAAGTACTCGAAGAAGAAACACTTCTCGTAGTGGGGTATGATGCTTTGTGGAGTTCCTTGAAAGGTTAATAATCATAGATTTAGTACTCAGTTTAGAAACGCTTCTTGTAGTGAATAGGATGATTTATGGTGCTTTCTGGAAATGTTAGCAACTTCAAATCATGTACTCGGAGATGAAGAACTTAGAGTGGTAATCTATGCTTCTTCGTAGTGCTTTAGTGAACGGTTAGCACCCTTAAATGAAGTACTCGAAGAAGAAACACTTCTCGTTGTACTCAATTCAGAAACGCTTCTCGTAGTGAATAGGATGCTTTCTGGAAAGGTTAGGAGCTTTAAATGATGTACTCGGCGGTGAAGAACATAGTGTGGCATTCTATGATTCTTCGTAGTGTTTTCATTAAAAGGTTAGCACCCATAAATGAAGTACTCGAGGAAGAAAAATTTCTCGTAGTGGGCTATGTTGTTTTGTGGATTTTCATGAAAGGTAACCACCCATAAATGAAGTACTTAGTTCATAAACACTTCTCATAGAGAATATGATGCTTTGTGGTGTTTTCTGGAAATATTAGCACTTTTAAATGATGTACTCATAGTTGAAACAATTCTCTTGTAGAACATGTGGGTTTTATTGAACGCTTACAACCCTTAAATGAAGTACATGAAGAACAAACACTTCTCGTAGTAGGATAAGATGCTTTGTGGTGTTTTGTTGAATGGTTACTATCCATAAATGAAGCACTCGGACATGAAGTATTTGTTGTGGAATTCTTTGCTTCTTCGTGGTGTTTTAGTGAACGGTTACCACTCTTGAATGAAGTACTCGAAGAAGAAACATTTCTTGTAGTAGGCTATGATGCTTTGTGGAGTTTTCTTGAAAGATTATCACCCATTAATGAAGTACTGGATCAGAAACACATCTCATAGTAGGAAAATATGCCTTGTGATGTTTTCTTGAATGGTTACTACCCATAAATTAAGTCTTCGGTCATGAAGCATTTACAGTGGTAATATATGCTTCCTCTGGTGTTTTAGTGAAAAGTTAGCACCCTTAGATGAAGTACTCGAAGAAGAAACACTTCTCGTAGTGGGCTATGGTGCTTTGTGGATTTCCTTGAAAGATTACCACCCATAAATGAAGTACTCAGCTCAGAAACATTTCTCGTAGATAATAGGATCTTTTGTGGTGTTTTCTAGAAAAGTTAGCACCTTAAATGATGTACTGAGAGATCAAGAACTTTGAATGGTATTCTTTGCTTCTTCGTAGTGTTTTAGTGAAATGTTAGCACCCTTAAATGAAGTACTCTAAGAAGAAACACTTCTCGTAGTGGGCTATGATATTTTGTGGAGTTCCTTGAAAGGTTAATAATAACAGATTAAGTACTCAGTTTAGAAATGCTTCTCGTAGTGAATAGGATGCTTTGTGGTTCTTTCTAGAAAGGTTAGCAGCTTTAAATGATGTACTCGGAGACGAAGAACTTAGAGTGGTATTTTATGCTTCTTCGTAGTGTTTTAGTGAAAGATTAGCACCCGTAAATGAAGTACTCGAAGAAGAAGCACTTAAAGTGGTATTCTATGTTTCTTCTGGTGTTTTAGTGAAAGGTTAGCATCCTTAAATTAAGTACTCGAAGAAGAAACACTTCTCGTAGTGGGCTATGATGCTTTGTGGAGTTTCATGAAAGGTTAATACCCAAAAATTAAGTACTCAGTTCAGAAACGCTTCTCATAGTGAATAGGATGCTTTGTGGTATTTTCTGAAAAGGTTAGCAACTTAAATGATGTACTCGGAGATGAAGAACTTAGAGTGGTATTCTATGCTTCTTCGTAGTGTTTGAGTGAAAGGTTAGCACCCTTAAATGAAGTACTCGAAGAAGAAACACTTCTCGTAGTGGGCTATGATTATTTGTGGAGTTCCTTGAAAGGTTAACACCCATAAATAAAGTACTCAGTTCAGAAACGCTTCTCATAGTGAATATGATACTTTGTGGTGCTTTCTGGAAAGGTTAGCATTTTGAAATGATGTACTCGGTGATGTAGAACTTAGAGTGGTATTCAATGTTTCTTTGTATTGTTTTAGTGAAAGGTTAGCACCCTTAAATGAAGTACTTGAAGAAGAATAATTTCTCGTGGTGGGCTATGATGCTTTGTGGAGTTACTAAGGTTACACCCGATGATCTTAAGGTTATGGCTTTTATATTTTCTCTTGCTGATAATGTGTAGAGTTGGATCCGTGTGTAGGGTTACGAACAGTTCAAAACCCGTCAATTGGCCTAAGCAACAGAAAGACCGTAAAACAAAAATTTTACGTCTGACTTAAGCCAAGGATTAAGCAGAGTATGTCGGATAAACCACAGAGGGTGTCCACCTCCCGTTTATCCCTAACATCAAAACCCTACTTAATCCCTAAACAGATCTACTCCTTAACTGAATTCTAAAACTTTAATCTACTTACAAATTAAATAGATTAATATAACATTAATACCTTGATCCAAATTCGAATTGGACCGCAGAAGACTCGGAAGGACGACCGGAGTATCAGACGTCTGATACCTCTACCAGATGTCCACCAGGACGACCAGAGACCGGCTTACTTCTTCTGCCAGAAATACCGAAAGCCGCGATATCCCGCAAAAACAATATTCACCGAGATACGGACTAAATAAAATATCTTCGTGAATCGCGGTTATCGAAAATATGGAATACCGCTCTAACACAAAAATACTATTTTCCGAATCCCGTAAACAACCGTATACGATAAAGAGAGAAAGTATATTTATCGATACGAATCCGAGTTAACGAGTCCGAGTCGATTTTGGTGCATCTATCTCTCTCCCCCTACCCCTCTATTTATAGGAAAATGAGGAGGTTACATTTTTACAAATAAACCCTTGGAAAAAGTGAATTTCCAAAAATACCCTTAAGGATAAGCATGATGACATGGAATTTTTTTATTATTAAAAAAATCCTTTATCCAACATGCCAAAAAAAATATATATATATATTTTATTTATTTATTTATTTTTAATTACGATTTTAATTAATTTTTAATTAAGGTTTTAATTTGATAATGACTTTCATCCCAAATTCAAAACCATAATCTATAATTAAAATCTAAATTAAATATATATAAATATACATAAACATATAATTGTTCTCAACAATTATATTTCTCAGGGTTTGGTATTTGTTTGGTTGCGGTATGATTTTATACAACGTATCGTATACGTCTTTAAATTCAACCGTTATTTTTGTTTGTCATCTTATATGACATATATAATTTAATCATATCATATATAATTAATTATAACCATCTTAATATTAATTATAACTATTTATAATTAATCATTAAGATTCTCTGATTTAGCTCCTATGCGGTGTGACCTAATAGGATCTGTGTTATATTGGTAAATAGAATTAAAACCATTTTAATTTCTATAATCATAGGAGGCATCTGACATCTGCGCTATGACCATCCAATTACACAGACGATGTTGTACTTATGCAATATCACGATCCACTAAACATTTTAGTCGTGCTAATTCTTTCGTCTCACAGTATCAGATTAGTTTCAAGGCAGGTGTGTGTCATCCTTGCAAACTTAATCTTTTCTCGATCTTGAGTAGACTTATCAAATATAATTACTCTTGTAATTATAATGCATGCAGATAATCCTACTCCATCAAGGGGCCCAGCGATACTGTAACTCGTATCAAGATACGAGGGACAATAGTACTTTCAGTAAACCATCACTACCTCAACTAAGTTATGTATACCGAAAAGCTACCGTAATGACTGCGTTTTACCGACAGCGTTAGATAACAATCACACATACACATCTCTTAGTAGGAAAGATGAATACCTCATACTTTAGAACTTAACACTAAATGAAAACATTAATGACACGTACACAATTCCATTTAATGTTTCATTCGAGGTCTGTCAAATATCATGTTCTTTTAACATGTATTTATGTGATTAAAACGACATCTCATGTCTTTGGTTTGTAAAACTTAACCATCTTTTAATCCACATTCTAACCTTATAACGGTAAATTAGTGTTATTGCTAATTACCTCGGTTAGAGACTTTTAAGAGTATATATCATCTGTATTATGAAGTTTCACAATTCTAGTTATTGACTCAAGTCAGATAAAGGAATGATTCATAAATTCAATAATACTCAAGGTAACAAAATGACAGTTTATTAATCACTCAATTCATGTACAAAGCTTTATGATAATTTATCGTATTATTGACTTCTAGATTATTACAAACTAACATCGTGGTTAACGTCTCGAGAACATGAACACATGGCCTAAGGTTGCGAATGTGTTTCTCAACAAGTTCTTTCCACCATCTAAGACCAAATCCTTGCGCCACCAAATTCACAACTTTCGACAAAAGGCAGAGGAGACAATGAGCGAGGCTTGGGAGAGATTCCAAAAACTCCAAACGTGTTGCCTACATCATGAAATCGAAATGTGGAATTTGTTTTAGATTTTCTACAATAGTCTCATGCCGCAAGACAAAGGAATGCTTGATGCCGCTGCCGGTGGTAGTCTCATGAACAAAAGGGCTGCCGATGGTTACAAGTTGGTTGACGACATGGCTCTCAACCAAAGCCAATGGCACAATCCAAGGGAGACTCCGGTGATTTTACAAAGAGGTGTGAACGAGGTGAGGGTGAATTCGAAACTAACCGATGCAATTGCCGCATTGAATCGCAAGATCAATCTTCTAAGCGTATGTGCGATAAATTCTACTCCTCCTCCTTGTTCTATTTATAATGGTATGGACCATCTTGCAATAAATTGTGGTGTTGGTAATGATGTTATGGATGTGAATACCATTAATCAAGGTAATTATAGGCCAAACAATAACCCATATTCTAACACCTACAATCCAGGTTGGAGAAACCATTCGATTTTTTCGTGGAGGCAAAACGATCAAGGTAGCCAAAACCCAAACTTTAATGCACCAAATCAAGAGTATGATAATCAAGGTCAAGGTAACCAACAATCAAAGTCCAATCTTGAATTGATGATGGAAACGTTCATGAATATCCAAAACCAAAAATTCGATGAGTTAAGTAGAAATGTTGTTATGTTTGCAATCCAAAACAAACTTCTTGAAACTCAAGTTGCCCAACAAGCATCCTATTTTACACGCCAACCGGGTGAACTTCTCCCAAAACTTGAAAGTAACCCAAAGGTGTTAGAATTAAGACATTAATTCCAATAAATTAAGTTGGACTACGTGTTATATGATTACAAACATGTCACGTGCTGTAGCTAATGTTACGAGGAGTAACAGTTGGAAATGTCGCTAAATGTGATTAATTAATATACAAGGCATTATATGTATTTCACCAAGATATTGTGCACGAATGCATATAGAACTTATCCAAATTTATTATAATTATTGATGGACTGCGACCGCAAGAGACCTTCTGTAAGGCATAATTTCAATGTCTAGATCACCCGTAATCTTTCTGATTGAATAAAATGTATTTTGTACCAAATTCGTGGATGTATTTGCAGTAGTAAATACTAGGATTTGGAAAAGAATTGGAGATAATATAATTACAAATATTTGATGAATATTTGATAATTAATTCGGCATCTTTTCAAGATACACTATGACCCCTATAAAAGGTCCCGAGTCTCCAAACGTTAGGGGGTAACGAAGAGATCAGAATTTCAGTGATTAGGGAACATGTGTTGTGCATAGCTATTGTACTCTATTCCATTAAGAGTTCATACTCCGTCGAGGCGTTCGTGCTCGTCTGGAGAAAGGATAGCGCCTCCGAATCATTTGGAAGGATCCGTCGGGAAAAGGCTTACCGAAGACGACTGGATTAGAGACCGAAGACGACTGGTGAAGACGTCGGGAAAAGGATAGATTCAAGACATCTCGATCGTTGCTTGGATTAGAGACCGAAGACGACTGGTGGAGATGGAAAGTAAATAAAATGCTTCCACACTTTTGTTATCTCATTTATGTCGCAATGGTTTTGTTAATTTGATTGAACTGCAATTATGTTAGATTAGGGAATGGTTAATCGATTTGATACCCTAATTGAATTACACCAAACTCAATTGAAATAATCCCAACAAGTGGTATCAGAGCCAACTTGTTGCGCATATCTGAGAATTTTTTATTTACTAGATTTATCAAATTTAATTTTTGCATTTTTGGTGATTTTATCTAATTTTGTGAGTAATTTGTTTCTTTTGAGAATTCCAATACTGTTGATATTATCGAATTTCCTCGCCTTTTATGTGAATTTAAATTGATATTATTCATATTAATTGTTTAATTAATATTAGGAATAATTATTTGACAAATTAAAGCTATTTTTGAGAAATAAATGCAATAATTTTGGTTAAAAATTCGAAACAAATTATCTAGAAAAGTGTATTTCCAAAATAGACCATTTTTGTGCTAAATCAAGGTATATTGCGATCGCAAGAAATGATATTACGGTCGTAATACCTGTTAGTAAGGTCTGTTTTTGGAAAAATAGAAAAATTCCAAGTTTAGGGCTCATTGCGGCTGCAAGAAATGATATTGCGGCCGCAAGGACAAAGAATTCCAGTACTGTTGTGGGCTAAGTACTAAATTGAACTGACAGGTGATATATTGCAGTCGTAATGACAATTATTACAACTGTAATGACTCTGGGTTGCTGGCTATGAATAATTGAACCGACAGGGATGATTACGGCCGTAACCTAGGGCAATTACACCCGCAACAGAGCATGTTTTGCACTATTTTTCTGGAAAATCCAGAAAATTGAATTGACAGGAATATTTCGGCCGTAATGGCTATTCTTGCGGCTGCAAGCAGTTTGGAAATTGGCACAAAATAATTGAATTGACAGGTTAATTGTGCCAATTTTCCGGAAATTTAATTTATGTTAATTAGGAGTAGTGTAAATTAATTGTAATTTAGGATATACATATATATATATATATTACTTATATATAATTACAATTAATTTTGCTACAAAATTAATACTATTTTTAATCTTAATATATATAGAATTTAGCTATATATATATCTATAATTAGTATAAAAGCTAATAAAAGTTGAGATAAAATTGCTAAATTCTAAAAGGTTTTGATTAAGATTAAAATATGATATTCAAGAATATTTAGTAATTTTCTAAATACTAAATATATTTAAAAGTCTATGTTTTGTAAAATATATATATGTGTATTTTATTAACAAATAGAAAAATTGGAAATCTCTAATTTAAAGCCTCTATTTAGTTGATAATACAACATATATATATTATGGACGAGTAGCTCCCTTTTTAGAATACGTCATTGTAGACTTTTACACAATTTTGATCTATTTTAAGGCAATTAGGAATACACGTCGCATCTTGTTAAACGATCTTGGCTTTCGAACACCGTCGCTAAAGTAATAAGCAAGATGCCTCGTGAAAGTTAAAAGGACGTGTGTTAGTAACGAATTGTTAATTGCTCCCTTCGGAGGATTGACACATTAAGTGATTGCTAATACACATAAAGTAAGGTGCATAAAGAAAAGTAATGAGAAGCTACCTGCTCGTGATGTCTAGAAAAGCATTTGAGGCTTGGTACTTAAGTAGTCCGCTTGTGACTCACCTCCCTCACTTGACTGGCCTGGTCACTACTACGTGGGTATGACAATCGGACCCATCGGCAAGAGCAACAATAAGTCTCATTTGTACTTGTGCATAACACCACGATATCTAAGAGTATTGACTGCCCTCTTCAGGGCCTCATGCTGGATAATATTGTTGGTTAAAATGAAATTAATGGAGTCATTTAGAGTTCTTTTTGTTCAAGGCCTTTAAATAGATTTGTAAATTGTGATTAAGGAACGTGACGCATAAACTGATATTTTTCTTGTTTTCTAAAAATTTTCCAGATATTTGGCAATGATGAATCAGATCCATCCCTACAAGGGTCAAACTTTCACCAATGGGAATCCAAACTTAGGCTGTTTTTGGGGATGATGAAGTATGATCGGGCACTACGTTATGACAGTCCCGTGCCAGCTGAAAAGGAGTCGACCGCTCCTGAAAAGGCTGACATGGAGGACTGGGATCATAACGACAGGATGTGCCTTATGATCATGAAAATGACAACCCACGAAACACTCCAAGGTTGTATTCCTGATCAGGATTTTGGCGCTAAGAAGTACCTTAGTGCTTTGGAGCAGAAGTTTACCGTGAGCAAGCAGACGCAAATCCATACGCTCATGACTAAACTTCACACTCTGAAGTACAAGGGGAAAATTGGGATTAGGAAGCACATCACTGAAATGATCAAGCTCCAACGTGCGCTTCTTGCGCACGAGTTCAATTTCTTTGATGATCTCCTCATTGAATACATTTTCATGTCTCTTCCTTCCTCCTTTAGTCAATTCGCAATGACTTACAACTATCTAAAGGAAAAATGGACAGTGTCTGATCTTGCAGCTCAGCTGGGTACAGGAGGAGGAGAGACAGAAATTGGCTAATGGAGATGAGGCTCGTGTTGTAACACATAATCCCAGAAAGGACAAGCTAAGAATAAGGGGAAAGAGCCCGTTAAAGAAGCTACAGAAAAGAAGCAGAAGGTCGATAATACTCCCGAGAAATCGGGAAGTAAGGTTACTTGTCACTTTTGCAAGAAGCCCGAGCACATTAAGATACAATGTACCAACTACACTTCATGGTTGAAAAAGAAAGGTATGTGCCATGGCTTAGTTTGTTCTGAAGTTAATTTAAGTACAATTTCAAAATATACTTGGTGGTTAGACTCAGGTGTAACATCTAACATAAGTATATCCATGCAGGGTTGCCTAAACCTTAGAAAGCCAAATCAAGCTGAACAACATATTTATGTGGGAGATGACAGGAAGGTTGAAGTTGAAGGCATTGGGAAATTTAGATTATTGTGTAGGACTGGATTTTATTTGTATTTTGATGCATTAATGGTTTCTTCCTTTCGAAGGAACCTAATTTCTATTTTCTATTTGGACAAGAATGATTTTGTATGTTCATTTGGTAATGGAAATTTCAGTTTGTTTCAAAATTCAAAACAAATTGATTCTGGTTTTTTTTATCTTCTTACGATAATCTTTATTTTCTTGAAATAGACACTTCACATACACAAGCCCTGTGCATTGAAACTAGAAAACAAAAATTAACTAACGAGAATTCAGCCACATTATGGCACAGACGCTTGGGACATATATCTATGCAAAGAATCCAACGTCTTGTGTCTAATGATATTCTCGCACCTTTAGACTTTACTAATTCTAAAGAATGTGTAAATTGTATAAAGGAAAAACAAACTAATAAACGCAAGTATGATGCCAAAAGGTGTAATGATCTCTTGATCTCTTAGAATTGATACATATCGATATTTGTGATCCTTTTCCAAAGGCTACAAGAAATGGTCATCGGTATTTTATCACATTCATAGACGATTATTCAAGATATGGACACATCTACTTGGTTAAGGAAAAGGTTGAAGCACTAGACATGTTCCAAAGTTATAAAGCGAAAGTTGAGTAAAGCCGTCAGATCTGATCGTGGTGGTGAATATTATTGTAGATATGACGGGTCGAGAGAACAATGTCCAGGACCCTTCGCAAAATACTTAGAGGAATGCGATATTCTGCCACAGTATACATTGCTAGGCTCGCCTGCAATGAATGGTGTTGCTGAAAGGCGCAATCGCACCCTCAAAGACATGGTAAGAAGTATGCTTGCTCGTACGACTCTACCAGAAAGTTTGTGGGGAGAAGCCTTAAAAACTGCAGTGTATATTCTCAACAGAGTCCCAACTAAAGGAACTAACCCTCTTTGAGATTTATTTTAGGCGCAAGCCTAGTCTAAATTATTTTCGGATTTGGGGATGTCCAGCAGAAGCAAGGCCTTATAGGCCGACAGAAAAGAAACTGGATGAAAGGACTATTAGTTGCTATTTCGTTGGATACCCTGAAAGACCTAGAGGATATAAATTCTATAATCCAACAAAACGTACGATATTCGAGTCAGGAAATGCGGATTTTTTCGAGGATAATGAGTTTGTGGGGGCAGATATGAACATGGATGACATTTTTGAGGAAGATAAGGATAATGACACTTCGGACCTTCGTCCGGACTTGTCACTATTCTAATATTGATAAATCCTGAAAATGCTCTCATGTCAATAGGAAAACTTCACTCCCTTCTCAAATTTCACAAGATAACATGGACACAAATAGATCTGAACCCATCCCAAATAGTGACGTTGTCATGGACAATGTTATTGGCTCTGAGCCTGTGGGAGATTCGGAATTAAGTAATGATGTTCATGAAAATAGTCCTCAAGAAATTACAAAACCAGTCCAAATAAGAAGGTCCACTAAAGAGAACAGATTTACTGGAAGATTTGCATATCTTCAAGAACATGAATTTGACATTGGCATGTTTGAAAATGACCCAAGAGATATCAAACAAGCTATGGAAAGTTCTAACTCTCATAAGTGGATCGATGCGATGAATGAAGAGATGAAATCAATGAACGACAATGACGTGTGGGATATTGTTTCTTTGCCTAAGGACAAGAAGATCGTATGTTGTAAGTGGATATTCAAGACCAAACTGGTTCTAAAGGCAATGTTGAAAAATACAAAGCGCGTCTTGTCGCCAAGGGTTTCACACAGAAAGAAGGCATTGATTACAATGAAACCTTCTCTCCAGTATCATCGAAAGATTCGTTAAGAATCATATTGGCATTGGTAGCGCATTATAACTTGAAGCTCCATCAAATGAATGTGAAGACGGTTTTTCTCAATGGTGACAACGAGGAAACCATCTACATGAGGCAACCAGAAAACTTTGTGGTCGGCGACCCAAAGTCCATGGTATGCCGACTTAAGAAATCCATCTATGGGCTCAAACAAGCATCTCGACAATGGTACTTGAAATTTCACAACATAGTTAGCTCATACGATTTCGAGTCTAACTTAGTTGATGAATGCATCTACCTTAAGTTTTGTGGGAGCAAGTTCACGTTTATGATCTTATACGTTGATGACATACTGCTGGCTAGTAATGACAAAGACATGTTGCATCAAACCAAGAACTTTCTATTTAGAAACTTTGAGATGAAAGATCTTAGGGATGCCTCATTCGTTCTAGGAATAAAGATATTGAGAGACATAACCGAAGGAGTTGTGAGATTATCCCAAAGAAATTACATAGATAAAATGCTAAGCAGGTATGGCATGAAAGACTGTAAACCAGGTGATACACCTGTGGCTAAGGGATACAAGTTCAGTCTTGTTCAGTACCCTAAAACTGAATCAGAAAGACTTGCCATGAAAGACATCCCCTATGCGTCCGTTATAGGCAGTCTCATGTACGCCCAAGTATGCACAAGACCGGACATAGCCTTCATTACGGAAATGCTAGTGTGATATTTAAGTAATCCAGGAATGAAGCATTGGAAAGCTGCGAAGAGGGTGCTGAGGTACCTGAAGAAAACAAGGGACTATATGCTCACATATCGAAGATCGAAAAAGCTCGAGGTCATTGGATATACCGATTCTAATTTTGGAGGCTGCGTAGATAGCATGAAGTCGACATTAGGATACATCTTCATGATGGTAGGTGGAGTTGTGTCATGGAAGAGTGCTAAACAGTCGCTCATAGCACCTTCTACCATGTCTACCGAGTTCATTGCATGCTACGAAGCCTCGAACCATGGCGTGTGGCTCAATAATTTTGTCACTAGGCTATAGGTAGTTCCTACCATCCAGAAGCCACATATGTTGATGTGTGACAACAATTCAGCCGTACTCTATGCAACAAACAACAAAAGCTCGACAAAGTCTATGTACATAGACATCAAGTTTTTGGCACTAAAGGAAAGAGTTCAGAACAATGAGTTAAAGGTGGAACATATCGGTATAGACTCCATGATTGCAGATCCCCTTACAAAAGCACTACCACCCAAGAAGTTTCATGAGCATGTTGCTCATATGGACGTAGTACCTATGTTAGGATAGTTTAGGGAAATGTGAGAGTTTGATTTTGTTTTTTTATTGTTCCATACTATGTAATTTGTAACAAGTTTTGATATATATAAAAGTAATGTTTTGAATCTCATTGTGTTCTTTTCTTAAAGTTTGTGACCTCAACTAAAGTTAACAACTAAAGGGTGATTTGTTCAGAAATAGGCACGTAAATCACACTCCCGTGTAATTTTTTAGCTATATGACCAAAGTCTAATTCATGTCATCTAGAAGTATTTGGTATTGTGAATTATATCGATAAAGTCACAAAGGAACTATGGTGACTATCGTTTAAGTCCTGTGTTGGTATGACTAGTGGACCGAATTGTTAAGGAAATACGAATAGAAAGATAGAAAAGTTTAAAGTGATCTGGCCAGATCGAAGACATGTGTAATCAAATAGACCACACTTGTCCATGTGGGAGATTGTTGGAATTAAGACATTAATTCCAATAAATTAAGTTGCACTACGTGTTATATGATTACAAACATGTCACGTACTGTCGCTAATGTTACAAGGAGTAACAGTTGGAAATGTTGCTAAATGTGATTAATTAATATACAAGGCATTATACGTATTTCACCAAGATTTTGGGCACAAATGCATATAGAACTTATCTAAATTGATTATAATTATTGATGGACTGATTATGTTCAATTAATGTATATATGGGTCTTAGTGTAAAGTCAAAAATATTATTTGGGCCAAACCCAACTTATTTTAGATCAAAGCCCAAGCAAAACAGCACAAAACGTGATCTATTGCGGTCGCAATACAGTAGGGGAAGATAAGGCAATAAATCTTCCATTCTGGCATGATTTATTGCGGCTGCAATGGATCTCATTGCGGCCGCAAGACACCTGGCAGAAAGTTGCCAAGTGTGGAGTTGCCTAGTCTATTGTGACCGCAAGAGACCTTTTGTAAGGCATGATTTGAATGCCTAGATCACCTGTTATCTTTCTGATTGAATAAAATGTATTTTTACCAAATTCGTGAATGTATTTGCAGTAGTAAATACTAGAATTTGGAAAAGAATTGGAGAGAATATAATTACAAATATTTGATGAATATTTGATAATTAATTTGGCATCTTTCCAAGATACACTTTGACCCTTATAAAAGGTCTCGGGTCTCCAAACGTTAGGGGGTAACGAGATATCTGTTCTTTGCTGTGATTAGGACACATGTGCTGTGCATAGCTACCGCATTCTTCTCCATTAAGAGTGTCTACTTTGTCGGGAATTTCGTGACCGTCAAAGAAATGATAGCACCCTCGAGACTTTTGGAAGGATCTGTCGGGAAACACACGTGACAAGACGCTTCCTCGAGTCTCAAGACATCTCCGACATTGCTTGGATTAAAGACCGGAGACAACGAAAAGGAGATGGAAAGTAAGTAAATCCGCTTTCGCTCTTTTGTTTCTTATTTATGTCGCAACGGTTACGTTAATTGAATTGAATTGCAACTGTGTTAGATTAGGGAATGGTTTATGTGATTTATACCCTAATTGAATTGCACTAACTCAATCGAATTAATCCCAACAATTACGTCATGTGTTTGATTTCATGCGTCATTCGTCATGCGTAATGAGTAATGCGTCATGAGTCATGCGTCTTGTGTCATGCGACATGTGTCATGACGCATGACGCAATACACAAGACACATAACAAATGACGCATGTCGCATGACACATGACACATGACGCATGCTGCATGTCGAAAGACGCATTCCGCATGACCCAAGACGCATGACGCAAGACACATTACGCATGACCCATGACACATGACGCATGCCGCATTACTCATTATGCATGACACAAAACGTATTACGCATGACGCACGACGAATGACGCATGACGTACGACGAATAACACATGTAACCAGACGCATGACCCATGACGCATGACGCAAGACGCATGCCGCATTACTCATTACACATGACCCGTGCCGCATTACTCATTACGCATGACGCATGCCGCATTACTCATTACCCATGACGCATGCTGCATTACTCATTACGCATGCCGCATTACTCATTACCCATTACGTATGCCGCATTACTCATTACTCATTACGCATGCCGCATTACTCATTACGTATGACACATGCCGCATTACTCATTACCCATGACGCACAACGCATGACACACCACGCACGACGCATTACTCATTACGCATGAGGAATGACGCACGACGCATTACTCACCACGCATGATGGTTTACTATTTTTTTTCAACACATAGGTTGTTCATTTGTTAAGGAATTTCATCTTTGGTCACAAAATAGAGGATGAAGATATGAGCATTAAGTGATAGTCATTTCATCTTTTTTTTCACTAGACTTTTTAGTAGAACATTATTGAATGTGAAACTATGTCGTGCTCAATATTTTGTAATTTATTTTTTATTGTTGAATCGTGTAGACATTTATTATAAAAGACATTGCGATATTATTTATCCCACCGCATCTTACTAGTAATTATAAAACTACACCAGTTTAAATGATTTTTTCACTCTGAACTGTTGCTATTATAAAACGACAATATCTTCGCCACGTTGATTTGTGAAATTTAATCAGATAATACACTTGCTGGCTAGCTGCTACCAAGCTTTCAAAAAAGAAATTTAATCAGATAATAATAATGAACACTATCGTCCATTCGTCCATCTAAAAAATCGACATAAAATAATGATAATAATGAATCTTGATGCAACGGAGGGCTGAGATTAATTATCGTACGGTAAGGCACGATAGGTCGAGCTCCTTCGTTCCATGGAAATTGGAAAGGATTAAGAACTACAATCATCTAGAAACTGGATGTGAGGATCAGAATGCGTTCGAGGTGAATTGAATTGTGTTCGTCAATTCGCGTCTACTCCAGATCGAACCTCAGTTGAGTCCAGTTGAATTCTCGAGAGAAAATGGCGTCGTCGCTTCGTCCACAACCCCGACCACCGCCGCTGCCTCAGCCTCCCCCTCCCATTTCTCTCCGTTCACCCCGCTTCCTCCAAACCCCTGCCTCTACTCACCCCAATGTCAGCTTTATATTTATCTTACTTTCTTCTCAATCTTTTGCAAAAGTATAATCGCTTTTGATCGATCAAAATTGAGCAATTTGTTTTGTTGTTTATCTTCAAGTACCTTTTCCTGATTAGGCAAGTTCATCTGTGTAGAGGTTTTGATAGGGTATTAAGTGTCTGTCGTATATATGCACATGATGGATTTGACAAAACATGCTATGGTATCTGTCAAATTAGTCACCTCATAAATGCAACATGAGATTAGTGCCTGGACATATCTTGATTCCCATTTAAGTTGCAAAGCCTGGGGTGTTTCAGATTTCCAATCAGTTAAGCTTATTCTATCAAAATTCCATTTGATTAATAGATCAAACATGAAAAATAGAAAGCCCTGATTGTGTTAGAATTTGGCTAAATAATCCTGACATCATGAAGAATGTGCACCTTGCAGATGAAAAGTTGCAAGATATACTACATGAGTGAAGTTGGAGGCCTTCCGAGTTTGATTAAAAGAGCAACAGTGAAGACCTTTCAAGCAAAAATGGGTAGTAGTAATAATGGTGACAACAGCAATGGTGATGCTCAAAATGAAGATATACCTAGCCCTAGCGACAATGATTCAATCACAAGCGATTCTGTTCGAGCTACAATCCTGAAAAGTAAGAAGGTCTTGGCTATGCAACAAGATATTCTTCGACAGGTCAGCTAGCTTTCTATATCTATTGTAGAATTTCTGTTTTTGTGTTTTGGTGCTAAATTTGTGGCCTATTCAATTACAATGTCAGATTGTTGAGAGAAAAAAACTAAACTCAGCTTTGATGGATGATGCTAGTATTAAGCAACAAGATTTATCGAAAGACCAGAATGCCAGCTCTCCTTCCCCCACAATCACAGTTGCAGATGATGGCGGTGCTGCTGTTGATGGTTTTGATGGACAAAGTCGCAGTGGCATTCACCAAAAGGATGTCGACACTCAAGCTAGGTATCAAACAAATACAGGAGCTGAATATAGCGAGAACCAATATAAGAAGGCTAGAGAACAGGATCAGGTGGTGGTTTTAGAGGAGAGAAGTCAACATAGGCCTCCTTTGGCAGGGGAAAATGTGATGAATGTAATCATTGTATGTTCGGAGTGTGCTCCATGGTCAAAAACAGGTATCTTTTTCCAATATATATATATATATATATTTAATTTTGCACTTTATGTTACTGTCCTTTTTTCTCTTCTCAATCTTAATTCTGTGATAGCCTAAATGTCTATGTTTTTAGGTGGGCTTGGAGATGTGGCTGGAGCTTTGCCCAAGGCTTTGGCCAGGAGAGGTCATCGTGTAATGGTTTGTATTTTTGTGAGCTATCGGTGTTTGCTTTTTAAATGGACTCTGTTCTTCAAGGTTCAGAATTTCTATTGAGTTAGTATTATACCCGTTGAAGGGGAGCCAGAAGGGGAGCCTTGGCGCAGCGGTAAAGCTGTCGCCTTGTGACCAGGAGGTCACAGGTTCGAGTCGTGGAAACAACCTCTTGTAGAAATGCAGGGAAATGTTGTGTTCAATGACCCCAAAGTGGTCCGACCCTTCCCCGGACCCCTCGCAAGCGGGAGCTACGTGCACCGGGCTGCCCTTTAGTACTATACCCGTTCTGGTGCCTATATGTTATAGTCGGTAATGTGCTGGAGCTTTTCTTGAATGTTGAACATGTTTCTAATATGGTGCTTGGTAGCTGAGCTTGTTTTATAATGGCATAAACCCGGTCATCACCATGATGGCCTTGGGCATCCGGATTGCCTGATTTGTTCCAGCAGGACCTGTCTGTCAAGCACTATATGCTAAATTGCCAACAGAATCTCTCTCCTTCATTTCTGGCCTTACCTGATATCAATATTTCCATACAATGTAGTATGACAATAGGGACAGAAATTCCGAAAATTGTACTGATACTCTTGATCTGTGTTGACGTTGAATCATTTTTATAACAGGCGGTAGTGCCGAGGTATGCGAGATATAAAGAACCTAAGAAAATTGGAGAGGCTAGAAGGTACAAGGTTGTTGGCCAGGTATGCTGTTTCTTATTTTCAGTTAATTCAGTCATGCGCAATTCTCTTCTCCCCTCTTGTTGTTGGATATAGATGTCTGATTTCAACTCATCTCTTAAATGTGCATCTATATTGGATATGGAGCTTTGATCTCTAAAATATTTTTCTGTATAGGACATGGAAGTTGCTTACTATCATGCTTACATTGATGGTGTGGATTTTGTCTTTCTGGATAATCCGATCTTTCGCCATGTTGAAAAGAACATTTATGGAGGAGATCAACATGTGAGTTTTTATCGTTGTTCTTTCTACACTTAACTAGTCCATGTGTGCATTCCAGCATCTTGATTTTTTTTACTTTCCAAATATATACAACACGTTAATCCAATTTAGATTTTGAATGCTCGTTTATAATTAAGTTTTTGGATGCAGGAGATAATTAAGAGGATGATCCTGTTATGTAAGGCAGCGATTGAGGTACCATTTTTATGCCTTAGCATGGTCTACTGTGGATAAATGGGCATGGAGTCTTTAACTGTTGAGTAAACATGGGACATAGTTCCTTTTTACATTTGATTGCTGCTCTTGAATTGATAGTCATATCTCTGCATGAAACATATCCTGAATATATCTTCAGACAGTAGCTTCTTAACTATAGGAAACTTATACTAGATAAGTAAATGCTTTCTTATAAGAAAGTTATCTTTGATTAAAGTCCAATGCAGCATACATGTCGAAAAATTATGAAGTAGGTACTTGTGCAAATCATGAAGTGATGGTATGTTGATCAGGTGCCGTGGCACGTCCCATGTGGAGGGGTCTGCTATGGGGATGGCAACCTGGTGTTCATTGCAAATGATTGGCACACGGCTTTGCTACCAGTTTATCTCAAGGCTTATTATCGAGACAAGGGTTTCATGATTTATGCTCGATCAGTTCTCGTCATTCACAACATTGCTCACCAGGTTGGCATGTCAGCCTTGCCTTTAAATCATATCACTCAAATCTGCTCTAATCATTACATCTAAATACACTCTTCCCAGGGTCGTGGTCCTGTTGACAACTTTTCGTGGCTGGATTTGCCTGGAGAGTACATGGATATGTTCAAACTGTATGATCCAGTAGGAGGTGACCACTGCAACATCTTTGCGGCGGGAATAAAAGCAGCAGATCGGTTGCTAACTGTCAGTCATGGTTATGCCCGGGAGTTGAAGACCTCAGAAGGTGGGTGGGGCCTACATTCCATCATCAAAGAAAATGAGTGGAAATTCCAGGGCATTGTCAATGGCATTGACACTACCGACTGGAACCCCGAACTCGATGTTCATCTCAAGTCGGATGGATACATGAATTACTCTCTAGAAACCCTAGCACATGGAAAGGCCCAGTGCAAGGCAGCCTTGCAGAGAGAGCTTGGGCTCCCCACCAATCCTGAGGTTCCCATAATTGGTTTCATTGGGAGATTGGATGATCAAAAAGGAGTCGACCTGATAGCCGACGCGATGCACTGGATTGTGAGCCAGGATGTGCAGCTCATTATGCTAGGCTCAGGAAGATCTGATCTTGAAGACATGCTAAGAAGGATGGAGGGCCAACACCGTGACCGCGTCAGGGGGTGGGTTGGCTTTTCTGTCAAGATGGCCCACAGGATCACTGCTGGGGCTGACATACTGCTAATGCCGTCACGATTTGAGCCGTGCGGGCTGAACCAGTTATATGCCATGATGTATGGTACTATACCAGTGGTGCATGCGGTGGGGGGCCTGAGAGACACAGTGCAACAGTTTGATCCCTATGGGGATAAGGGTTTGGGATGGACTTTTGACAAGGCAGAAGCAGGCAGGATGATAGATGCGCTTGGGCATTGCTTGAACACTTACCGGAATTACAAGAGCAGCTGGGAAGGTTTGCAAAGGAGAGGTATGATGCAAGACCTCAGCTGGGACAATGCTGCTAAGCAGTACGAGGAAGTCTTGGTTGCGGCCAAGTACCATTGGTGATTTATTTTGCAAAATCACACTATTTGTGAGATGTTTGTTGGCAGGGTTAGACAGCTTTTCTGAGTGTGACGGCCTGCTCTCTCATCTCATGTACATTGTGTAAATCGGTTGCTACTAGATTTTTTACCGGCAGGAAATGCGAGGTTGCAGCCACCTCTTCAGTTCTGGACAATAACCAGAATAATTACTAGTGTTCCATGTTCTTCTGTGAGCCGAGTATTAGTGAATGAAAAAGGTAGTTCTTGCATTCTTAGCCCAGGCATCCCCATCCCTCCCAACCAAAAAAAAAAAAAAAGTTTGTTTCTCCAGTGGAGCTCTGAGCTGATTATAGAGTTATTGTTGGAAGGCAATCATTTACATGAAATAATATTAGCTAGGAAAACATTTCCTCTTATATGTAATTAGTTATCATTAATAATTGCTCTATGAAATAGTAAATAAATTTTCTTGAAGAGTTATGGGCAAGAAACTAATCCTGGATCAGGAGTACCAGTACTCTAGAGAGAGAAAAACCAGTGATCGTGGCACAAGCTGTAAAAGCATTTATTGCTTCTGTTTATTGGGCTAAAATGAACTCTTATCTCTCTTAAAGTTAACTTTTACGAGTGCAATCAGGCAGTTATTTCTGTAATATTCTTTGCGTAGACCGATGGTTCGGCTTGTGAGCTTGCTTTATAGATGTCAGTCACTGAAAGCGTTCTAGAAGTTCTCTTAAAGGAAAAATGAGGCCCATAAAAAGAAGTGTGGCCCATGGGCTTTTCTAAAAGAGAAAAAAATAAAGAAAAAAGTGACTGAAGAGTGCCGACCGAAAAGGGTACCTGAGATTAACCAATTCCATTGATGAAGTAACCCCACCAGTGACCTCTTCCCTCACATTCAGAAGGAGAAAGGTATAAACTCGCCCTCCTGACAACAAACTCAAATGCTCAAGTAAAACATGATATGCTGCTCAAGATATGAGTATAAATACACACTATAAATGAAATTGTAAGGCGCCAGATTTAAAGAGAATTATTTCCTAACCAAAGGATCAACAAAAAACTAAAGCTGTGTTAGCCATTTGTAACAGAAAACATGGATGCCAGACAGGGATCTATTGCCGGCAAGCGCATCTATGAAGACATTGTGCCTTCCCACGACTTTACCCAAGGGGACAAAGCTGATACTCTCAATATTGATGTTGCAGGCATGTTTTTATTTTTTGGACAATCAAATCCAATTTTAAATTTTCAAGCTTAACTAACTTTTTCTTTCTCTAACAAATACCAATTTCTGCCTAAGACTAAGATTGTTGTGTTTTATATAATGTTTACTATTATCAACTACTATCGATTTAACTTCAAATTGTAAAAGAAACCAAAAAGTCTTACTTAAACTATAAACTTAATTGTGCAATGGGTTTGATATATGCAGGTTTCAAGAAGGAACAGATCAAGGTTCAAATTGACAACTATGGCAAACTACTGATCAGTGGGGAACGTCCCATGGGGGAGAACAAGTGGATGCGTTTTCGCAAGGAGTTTCCAACCCCTGAAAACTACAACACTGCCGAAATTCGTGCCAAATTTGCGAATGGACATGTAATTATCACCGTGCCTAAAGTTGTTGTCGAACCAGTACCACGTCCTCAAGACCAGGCTACACAAACCACCACCCAAGATAAGATGACTACCGAACCAAAACTCCAAAGTTCTGTCCAAAATGGACATACTGAAAAAGCCAATGGTGAGAAGAAAGAGGAGAAGAGAAGTGAGACTCCTCCTGTAGAACAAAACAAGGAAGAGGACAAGAAGGCTGATCAGAGTGATAACTATTCAGAATGTACCAGTGATACTGACAGTGAAGCTGAATCAACTGAAAATCAAGCAGAACAGCTAAAGCTGTCTAGTCGGCTCCGGATATTCAAGCAGAAGGCACTGAAGACTGCATATGGCTCCAGGAAAGCAATATGCAGCACATTTGCTGTTATAGTCGTCTCTGTGGGTGTTGGATTGATTATCAGTTCCAAGTTGTTTTAGCCAACTTCGGGAACATCAGGAGGGAGTACGGACCTAGTAGCGTTAATCGCACCATAGACAATGTGGGCTTGTGTAATATCCGTATGTAGATAAATATGAATGTAGAATAAATATTTACGTAAATGTACAGAAAGAAATTGATGAACAAATTATGAATTATGCACTTCTATTTGGATTTTAGATGTTTTTTCAGTCGTTTCTTTGATCATCCTTCCACTTTAATAATTGATAAGCTTCGGACAAAAATTACATGCACTATTCAGAGTTGATTTCATGATGTGGTCACAACTTATTATTTACTCGTGATAACATTTCTTCAGAAAAGACTACTTGGAACTTGCAAGAATTTTGACGCAATGCAAGGTTAACCAGGAAAGAGAACCAATTAAACATTTCAAGTTTTTCAGTCAACACATGATACACTATGACAACTAGGCAAGATAAGCAGGACAGAACCTAGGAAAAAAAGTTACGTACAAAACCATATATATACAGAAGTGTTATCAAGACTACTAATGAAGCACAAGAATAACAAGTCTATGATAACCCTTTTTTGTTGCTGAGGATGTATTTATCAGAACAGTGCTGACATGAACAAGGTCGACAAAACCCTGAGCTCTTTGCACACATGTTGCTGAGATCCTGGATGATGCTTGTGTTTGCTCCTTATTTAATCTTCCTTGTGCTGACATGGGGATCACAGGTGCATACGTGAGGGGTTTACATCTGTTTGGGTCCTTGGCATTTCTTTCTTTCTTTCTTTTTTTTTTTACTTTTTGTTGATGTTAGTTGTGTATTATGCTGCTTTAATTAAAAGGGAAAGCAGACAGCTTTCATTGTTTTGCAGGAAAGAGAATAATAAAATATATGAATACTTCCTGAAACATTCTGCCATCAATTTGTTTAAGGTAGGCGAGCAGCCTACTCTTTCCATTTAAATAAACAAATTAATAAATATTACAGTGTGATAAATTTACAGTGGAAATGAAAAATAAAACGTAAAATCTATAAACCAGAAGAAGTAGAAATTACAAACATTCAGTAACACAACAGAAACACAGCAAACTATCCGGTGCAAGCAGGCGTGCCTTGAGACTGGCGCATAATTCTGTGTGGTGCAGCCCATACGAAACCACCCTTGAGGATGGCGGCTCCTTGTGTTGGAAGATGTGTTGATCCTTCCGGATGTCCCAGCATCCCGCCACAAGGTGTCTACAGTCTACTGCTTAGCTGTCAGCCGTCTCGTTTCAGACTGTCCAGTAGGCAATTTTATCAGGTGCTTCTACTGTTGATTGGTCCCTTTCTGGTGGGATATCGTTCCATACAGAAATGTTTATAGTGGCACATCTTTTATGTACATATATTTGAAAGAGTAAAATTCAATAATTTAAAATTTTGAAAGATGTAGTTTTAATGGGTCTATGATGAACAACCAATCAAATTCCAAATTGGCTTGAATTTGATATGCTCCCAGTGCAAATAATTACCACAAATTTACATGCTTAACTTTTTTTGAACTTGAATAAATTAAATTACCACAAGTTTTAATGGGTCCCTTTCTGCTTAGTGCACGTTACAATTATACATTTGAAATTTATGATTTAATTCTACTGACAATGTCAAAACAGAAAATTAAATCTTCCTTTGGGAACAAGCAAGGAAATGTTTGGGAGTAAGAGATGCTGACCCAACAAGAATCATTTTCAAAAGTTGAATCGATAAAATGTTTTTTTTCTGAACCGACTAAAGAATTTGTAAATAAAGTTTAATTGTGCAATGGGTAACATATTAAGAGGGAAAACTTTTTGAGGAAGTGAAGGCAATAAACCAATCAGTCTATCCCTTGGAAAAGAGTGAATGCTAGAAAAGGTAGATCCACTCAGAGAAGCCTCCTGAATGAAGGATCACCTCAACTTTGGGAAAGAAACAAAGAACAAGTCTCTTTCCAAGTAATAGACTCAATAATAAATTTAGCTTTCTCTTAATATATATATCGTCAATTCGTTCAATGCCTTCAGTGAAGTTTTTTAATCACACCAATATTTCCTATTTGATATATTTATCTGAACGAATAGAAGAAGAATTGCTCAAATGGCAACCCAGAAATCAGGCTCTCGCATGTATGCTGACATTCACCCACATTGCGAGTGGATCCAAGGGGAAGAATTCAACACCTTGCTGGTTCATGTTTCAGGTATTGTATGCTGTTTCATTTCTCTTCTGAATAATTAACCAGAAAAAAGAAAATCATTCCATTGCTTCTTTGTGTGGATATGAAAAAATCTCTTAGTGCAGGGTTCAAGAAGGAAGAATTGAAGACTCAAGTTGATACATCAAAGAACTTAAAGGTCAGTGGTGAGCGCAACATCGATGGAAACAAGTGGTGCCGCTTTCAGAAGAGCTTTCAACTACCAAAGGCATGTGACATCAGTAAGATCAAAGCAAAATTTGACAATGGTGTTCTTTATGTGATGGTGCCCACTTCTTCTGCTTTGGAACAACCCCCTAGCCAAGTCGGTAATACTGCCACCACCGCAATGCCAACAGCCAAACAATCGTTCCAAGGTAACAGTGGTTACTCGCAAGAAGGCCAAGGCATGCAACAACAATTCAGCAAACATGAGAAGCCGGTACGGGGTGTTGCGAGGAACTTGATAAAGCAAAAGCTTGTGATCCTAAATGTTGTTATTGCTGCCATACTCTTGGCACTTGTTCTTTTCAGAAAGTACAAGTTAACTGATGGGGACAATATCAGCCATGACAGGAGCAGCATGACACTAAATTAGCAAGCTACAATCAGATAAAATTGTACATTATACTTGTGATAAGAGGATAGTAGATTCTAAGTTTTTAATGCCATATGCAAAAGATGCTTCAAACACCAAATATATTTAACTTCCTAATTTCTGTCATCACAAATTAATATATCGTCAGATCAACAGCTCCAAACGGAAATACAATCCGAACAAATATCCAAACTCGAATTTATTATGAGAGGGTTCAAATGCCTTCAATTTGAGCTTTCGTAATGCTTTCAATTTTTTGTGCCTCCAATCTTGATCATTCATCAACTCCATTTTGTTGCCACCTTCATTTTTTGCTTCTTAATTGATAAATGGTCAAGATTTGAAAGCATTATGAAAGCAAACAAATGAGACATTTGAACTCCACTCATTTATTATATGTATTGTATTATGACGATAAACAAATTTACTAATATTTTAGTTTATTATGAATATTAACATGATAATTTTTGTATTACTACATATGATATATGATAATACAAACTTAAAATCTCCTAATATTTCCGTTCATTTGATTAGTTCGGTTAATTTATTTGATTTTTAATTGCCAATACGAAAACACATAAAAAATAGAATATTAAAATTTTCAAGCTGAACCGAACCAAATAAACTGTACCATTTTATTCAAAACAAATTTGGTTCAGTTACAACAAAACAAATCGAGCCATTTGGATACTCTAACAGCAAAAGCCAACAAGCAAACTAAATGGCACAAAAAGAAGATACTAAAAAGGGCATGAAGGCAAAAAGAAACGTTTATAAAGATGATTTATACAAAGAAACAAAAAAAAAGGATAAATGAGTTCCTATGCATTATAGAATATGGATAGAAGCTAATATCTGCATTTGTAAAAGAAACTATAAAAACAACCTTGAGATTGGATCCTTCAACAACCCTTCAAAAATTGTGATTTTTTCTGTTTTGTTTCAAACTGAGCGCAATGGTTGACACTTGACAGGTATTTTAGTTATCAGCAAAGAAAAAAATAGTGGTTTTTTATTCATTGTCCGTGCCTTACAATACACATCTACAAACAAACCAAAAAATAAAATTGAAAGCCTCCTAAAAATAGTCCCTGACGAGCTTGAATCTCATACCTCTCCATGAAGATCTTGTGCCTCACCACTACACTAGATAGGGCTTGCAGAAAAAATTAGTGCTTGCTAATTTTGGCAAGAAAAACCTGATGCTTTTTGTGGATTATTTGCAAATAGTATTCAAACAATAGAAATTTAGAATTACAGTTACAACATTGCAGTGTTGTAAAAAAACATAATGTGCTCGAGTGGTAGTGTTAAGCGATTAATTGTTATGCAGTTGATTAATAAATTTTTTTTGCGGATAATTTGATGTTCATATTTAATATATACATATATTAATAATAAATAAAAATAAATTACTTCTATATTTAAGAATATAATATTTACAAATTTTGTTTAAGAAATAATAAACATAAATTTAAATATATAATTCATGATAATATTGTAGAATTCATGATAATAATTTTTTTTGCGGATAATTTGATGTTCATAGGAAAGCTAGCAACTTCCGTTGATTTTTTTTTTGAGAAAATATAAAACGCAAGTTATTTTTATGAAACAATATTCTGTCGTAAAATTAATTTTTGTCGTGGCACGTCTTTTATGAATATATTTGAGTTGATTTGGAAGACGTACGCATTCTTCAAATAAAAAGTTATATATGTATTCTTCATTTTTTTAAATAAAACACGTATCAAATTAAAAAAAAGAAGTTATATATGTATTCTTCATTTCTTATATAAAACACTTATCAAATTTGAGTTGATTTGGAAGACTTGAGTTTTCATCAAAAGGTTTTAATATACTCACCATAAAAATTGAATGCATGCTAGAATTATACATTTGAAAATAAGATATAAAACTACAGACAATGTCAAACAGAAATGAAGAATATAAATTGTAAGAGTGAAATATAAATTATCTAATGAGAAATTTTAGTTTGTAGGTATCTCTTGTGTAACCTCGTTATACAAAAGAAGCTATCCTAAGTTCCTAACAATTAAGAAAGAAAACTCTTTTAGGAAGTCAAGGCAAGAAACAAATTTGTCCTTGGAAGAGTGAATACTAGAAATTGAGATTCACTCAGAGAAGCCTCCTGAACAAAGGATCACCTCAACTTCAGGAAATAAACAAAGAACAATTCTCTTTCCAAGTAATGACTCCATAAAGTACTCTAGCTTTCTACTACTATATATATTGTTTAATTCATTCAATGTCTTCGCTCAAGTCTTTTAATTGCACATTTGCACCAATAGTTCCTATATTTGATATATATATATATATATATATATATATATATATATATATATTTCTTTCTCTGGATTGGAAGAGAATAGAAGAAGAATTGCTAAAATGGCAGACCAAAACTCGGCCCTTCGCATGTATGCCGACATTGACCCGCGTGTCGAGTTGGTCGAAGGGGAAAGATTCCACACCTTGCTGATTTATGTTCCAGGTATTGTATGCGGCTTCTTTTCTCATCAAACAAGAAAAAAAAATTCAGTGCATGCATGCTTGTTTGAGTAGCTAGATATGTAAAGCCTCTTAATGCAGGGTTCAAGAAGAAAGAACTGAAGATTCATAAGGTTCAAGATAATACATCATGGAACTTGAAGGTCACCGGAAACCGCCAACTCGAAGGGAACAACTGGTTACGTTTTGAGAAGAATTTTCCGGTACCGAAGGAATGCGAAATCAATCATATAAAAGCAAAAATTGATAATGGTGTTCTTTATTTGGTGATGCCCAAATTCCCAGTGTTGGATCAAACCCCTAGCCAAGTCAGCAGTAAACCAATTGGGGGTGTTTTGAGCACCTTATTACAGGGAAAACATGTGATTTTAACTGTTGCTATTTTTGCTGCCATTCTCTTGGCACTAATCCTTTTCAGATATAAGTTAGCTGATGGGGACACAACGACACCTCATTAGTCCTTTGATACTAAACTTGTTATCGTTAATTATGCATGTTTAACACATGATGACAATAGTTATATATGTACATGCATCAACGTATTAAAGAAGATAGAATAAATGATATAGGCGGACATTATTGCTGGAAATTATTTTATTGTCAAGAGGAAGATGTGTGATAGATTATTTTACCATGTCTAATTGTTCCAACTTAATGTGTCTATAAAGTTAAATATAGACATAACAAAAATATAAATTAAAGAATCAAGTTTAGAAATAGATATTACGGGCCACGGCCATTTGTTCCTCCACTTCAGTCACGGCCAAGGGAGAATATTGACCGTCTTTCTTATAATATACAAGTATATATGCAAAGCAATGCTGGTTATCATAATATGCGTAGAACAACTTCTTCTGTCTTATGCGATTATGTATATATTTAATAAATTGAGATTTAAGTTGTTCAATAAATTTTTCATATCAAAATCTTGTAAGAAATCAAATTTCGTGATATTTAGAACTTCCTTGTTATTTTTTATATTTTTTTAAAAACAGTTCAGAAAATGACATTTTTAATATTAAATCTAGACTGCTTTTAAAAAGTATTTAAGAATAGCAAGAAAGTTCTAAGAATCACAAAATTTAATTTTATACAAGATATTGATATAAAGAATTTATTGAGCAACTTAAAACTTAATTTATTGAGAAAATGCATAGCCGATATGACGTAAGGGGGATGTTCTAGCATATTATCATAGCCTTACTCATATCTCTGTTACATTACTAAGCATGAAAGATGTCTGATTCGGTGACGGTCCAGATTTATTTTCAAATTTTCGGAGCTAATGATAGCCATCTGATGGAGGCTATTGTTTCAATTTGCGACATTATCGTGTAAAATGGTGTAGAAGTTTAAAATTATCAAAATTGTCCCATGTCCAATAGCGAAACGAATCGGACCACAAAAAACCTTTGCCACAGAATATCGCTTCATGGATTGCAACGGATAAACCCTATCACATTAATTAAATTAAATTAAATTATTAAACTATATCGCGCAACATTGATTCTGTTCATTCAATGAACAGTGTCGTTTTTCTTTTTTCCCTGCTGGACGCGTGTTTCCTTTACGTTCTACCACGCTTCTCTCCGTCCCGTACACCTCTGTTACTTCTCTTCCTCCCACTTTCGATAGAAACAGAACAGAAAAAAATGGGGGAACCGAGTCCCCCTCGACCTCTCTATTCGGCTCGCTTCGCCCCTCTCTGACGCGACGGAGTTCGTCGCTCGCCACCTCAAACCAACCTCCACCCACCTCACTCCTTGATTCCCTATTTGGCCGGCCTCCTTCCACCTCTTCTCTCTCTCTGGGTCTAAGTCGAGCAGCTCGACGGTTCGGCCTAGCCACCACCACCTCAGGGATGCCGCCAGTCCGGCTTCGCCTCCCTCCTCCCAGCCACACACCTTCTCCCTCTCTTTGTATTTACCCCTCCCCTTTACCTAATTTCTTTCTCTTTTCCGCTTCTCCATCTTCCTTTCTGTGTTCCCTCCTTCTTCTCTGTTGGGTTCGACCCGAAGGGCTGCGCCACCAGCCGCCGCTAGCTCGACCCGAAGAGCAACACCCCTGCTGCTGTCGCTGACCTTGGCAGTTCCGTATTGTTCACAAAATGAGTACCTCTATTATTCACAAAATGAAGAAAAATCGCACTGTTCAGCACTATAATCTCACTCCCTCTTTGAATCCCTATTCTCAGCACTGTACGATCAGCGAGGGGGAAAGACAGAAAACAAGAAGGAAGCAATCGGTAAAGAGATCCGAGTCACAGCAAGGAGTTGCGCTTCTTCTATCTGCTTTGTTCCTCCTCTCACTCATGTGCCTGGGACTACTACCGACAAGTGAGGCACCTATGTCGTCCACATAGCCAAGTCCGAGATGCCTTTTCAGTTCTTCGACCATGGTGACTGGTGAGTGGTAAATTTCAACTTTTTTCAACAATTATTGTCAGCAAAATTATTTTGCATTGTGTGACTGTTATAGAGGTGCGTTCTACCACTCACCAGCATAATCTATCATTTGTGTGACATAACTCATTACCTGATCAGTATAAGTCAAATACCTGAAATTCTAATTTACTCAATTTTGTATTTTTTATATTAACATAAGTAATACTGTCAATATCTTTATTTAGCTGTGCTGGTTACCTTCTTTTTCTTGAATTAGATTATGCTTTCACTATTATTATTAAATTACTTTTGTCGAAGAAAAGGCCACAAATTATCCTGTTTAATAGTAGGGGTAATAGGGAAGTATAGCAAAACTAAGAAGCATATAAAGCACAAACTAACATGTCTTCATATACATGAATTATTTCACTGTAATATTTTACTGAAGGAGAATGGAATGCCGGCATTGCAACTGGACTTACCAGTCAACTGATCCAAGTTTAAAATCTATCCCAAAACACGAGGAATTTTGCGAAATGCCAGCACAGGTTGAAACCTTTTCTCCTCATCAATTCTTTTTTGATTCACTAAACTACAAAGAGGTTACTTTGAAAATGGATGAAGAACTCTATTGATCAGAATGAAGGCTACAAAACTATACTAACATGTTTTTCGAAAAAAGAAGTCTTAATTTCAGAAAAAGCAAGCACCAGTTCATTTTCTGCTGTTTACTGAAGCAAGGGCATAAAAAACCAATCTATCAAACCAATTTGACTTACTTCTCTTAATTTATTTACCAGAAGCTCTTCTTTTCTCTCATCCTTTCATATTATCTGTTTTTCTTCTGACCATGAGTGCTTTCATTCTTCTTGGATATGTATGTAGAAAGGTCGATTGATCAAGGACCTAAAGGGCGCGGCGAGCTGCACCGGCAGCACATCTACTGCATGAAGGTGCAGTGCGAGAATGCAAAGACCAGCTGGGCCTACCCCACGCCCTTACGGCTTCTGGGCTTTTGATCGGATCAGCTCCGAGACCCTCTGGCATTGGTTGATTTCTCGAGAGCTCTTTATTGCCGCTAAACACTGGCACCTAACCCTGACCTGTGCATTCTAGACCTGAACCGTTAAACCCTAACTATCTCCCTCGCTTACTGCTGCCGTGTGTGTGCAAGTTTTCTAGGTGTTAAAGATGAGAGGTAGGATTTTTGTTCTCTGCTATTTTTTTCCCCTTCAAAATAATTTACAACTTGCTATTCCCGTTTTACTTAGCTGCATGTAATTTCAATTAGAGGAAATGGCTTCTTCCTTTCTTATCTTTGACCAACTGCTTCTCCATTTATAGGCTCTATTTTACAGAAAGTTTGGTTACAACAACAGAACATGTTGCTGAAACTGGTAATTGTATTTTCCATCTTAAATATCATTAGATTGTTACAAATTGTGCATTATGCATTAACTAATATAGTTATGTATGTACTTCACCTAATTGCTAAATTCAGGTTTTGTCAGAGGCAGTTGATGTTTATATGCGGGTTCATTAAGAGCCTCTCTTATTGGCAAAGACCAGTTTGCAGAATGATGATGCTCTTGAGTGATTGACATATATATGTGTAAAATCAATATAATCCGAACTTTGTTTTATTTTCTTTGGTTTTATTGAACGCAACTACTTACTTATTTTTATTGCTTCCATCTATTTGTTTCCTGGCTAGACAAAGAAGAAGACATTACTCTGAAAAATAACAAATAAGAGAGGTTAGCTTGCTGGTGGTTTCAGTGATTAGTACATCGCATGTTCTTCTTCAGGTTGTTCTTCTTGCTGATTGCTAATTTTCTTAATAAATCATTCCGATGTACTTTTTTCTTGCTGATTAATACATCACCAATTTTTCATATCCTTATTTTTTCCTACGTTTTTCTATTATAGTTGGATGTGTGCTGATGTATTGCAGCTGCATATGTGGTTGGCCTTTTTTCTACTTTTCTATTATAGTTTCATCCTTTCTATTTTTTTGTTTCAGAGGATTTTGTTGGCTAATAATTGTTATCGATGATGGTTACTTTCCAACTGAACGTTTACAGGGTCTAGGGCTTGCTACACAGAGGGAAAGGAATTGTTATTACATAGGCAGAAAGAGATTGAATCCCCTCTTGATGCTGGCAAGTTGCAGTATTACAAGGTATGACATTTGATTAATGTGCTCTTGCTTTTGTGTATTGTCAAGACATCTTAGGACTGTAACTAAAAAGTTTATTGGAAAGAAGGGTTGAAAGTTGACCTTAGCTAGGCTCAGGTCGAAAAACATTATTGCGTGCTGGTGTAAAGTGTTCAGCAATCTTGACTTTTATTTTGAGTTTGTTTTGCTTCATTGCTTTTTTGTTGCAAATTTCTTCAATTAATGCTTCTTTTATGTTTTTGGTTAAGCTGTCATTTGTGTAGATGAGAAGACATGATTGTGCAATTGGCAAGTAAGATACTTCTTTTTTTTGGTTTTTAGTTTAAGACTTCTTTTTTCGAAAAACATGTTAGTATAGTTTTGTAGCCTTCATTCTGATCAATAGAGTTCTTCATCCATTTTCAAAGTACATTCTTAACTTCTTGGTACTTTCAGTATTATGGATAAATCTGGTCATCTATTGCATCATGAGCCTTGAAGGTTTGTTCCAAATAAAGAAAAATAAATATATCATGAGAAGTTTTACTGACTCTATTATTATTAGGCTGTCTCACCCCAATCGTGTTGTACCGTAGGAATTCCTTTGGAGATTAATTGCCAGCACTGATATAGCAACACAAAAAGCTCCTTTCAGCTTCTGTGAGGTCTGATAAGTCTTTATTTTCGTTTGATCTTTATACAATTTTGGTGCAGAGATATCAGCGATTATGTGCATAATGTTGTATAATACATGGTGTGTGCGAGTTAATAATAATTTACTGTCCTAACGACAATTGTTTGATTTTTCAGGAACCGTCTTTTTAGCACAGTCGATGAGCTTCGAACAATTTCTCAAATGACAAGTGGAAGGAAAGACTAACGTCAGCTCACTATCAAGCAATCTGCATCAACATCAAATCAAAATGAGATTCAAGATTGGTATGTCTCAATTTTGTATTCTAACAAGTATACTGTATGTACAATTACAACACTAAAAAAACATAATTATATTTTCTTAAGAAAAAAGGAAACATAATTATCTTTGATTTTAACATTGACAGCCGCTATCAATGCTCTCAAAAAAAATCATGTTTGAGCATAATCCTGTATTTCTTTCCGTTATTTCTTTTATTGTGGTCATCAGAAGGTTACAAATTTGTCTTTTTAATAAGTAAGATTTAGAATTTGGAGGTTATAAATTTGTTGAATACAATCTAGAGGTGTATGATACTAGATTCTCAATTTTTTACTAGGCTTATTTAAATGATTTTTTAAATTAATTTATTTTCATTTCATTTTTGGACATTTCCAAATAAATATATAAATATTTTTTGATATATTTTTTCAATAAATGTCATGTTTATTAAAAATTGTAATGTAGTGCTCTAATTTAAATCCAATATAAATTTTATTATTCTGATAAAAAAAAAGTTTAAAATTTTACGCGGAGTGCGAACTGTATACCTAGTCTCTATCAGTCGGCCTCCTTCCTCCGTTGTCTCTCTCCCTCTCTGTCTCCAAAATACCATCTCTTGCTCCACATCGTCTATTTCCCGTCACCAGGCTTCATCGGTGGACCCATCAGACCCATTTCTTTCCACCTCTCCACGCTCTCACTCTGTCGTGCCGATGGATCCCAACACGAAGCCATAAGATGGAATTCAACCACCTTCTGATGGATCCGTGCCACCGCACCCCATGCACCCTTTATCGCATCTGCGCCCCTGCATCGCTCTCACTCCTCAGACGACGATTTCATTCCTTGTTATTCCACTCCTGAGGTTGCACTCGATCAAGGAGAAGTTGCTACAACCCTTACCCTCTCTCTGACTTCTCGGATTCCTCCACTCCCAATGATCTGTAGGCACATCATACTCTCTGTCCGACACAGTCTATCTCCACAGAGAGAGAGGTATACTATATTCTCTTTCCTTTTGTTCATTTTTTTCTTTTAACAAGCAAGTTTTCTATGATCTGGCTATTTCGATTTTTCTTTACACAAAAACGATTTCTTCTAATTCTTGTGTCATCTTAACTATTTCGATTTTTTTGTTGAGAATTCAAAAGGGTGTTGAAGACTTGATATTGATTTGCGACCGTGACTATACAAGAGCGAAATTACTGCAAATGGTAAATGCTTCCTTTTCAGCTGAATTGTTCTCTTATTTTACAAAATGAAAGATAATAAAAGATGGGGATTTCATAATTTCTGGTACAGTTGTTACAGAGATTATTGTGACCTTCTAATTCTTGTATGCCTTTCCCTTTCAAGGAGGCACTTACTGTTAAAGCCGAAGTCAAGTCAGAAACGAAGGTTTATTCTTTTCCTATGGAGTTTGAGGTGAAGAATGAAGATGAATGTTTTCTTGCTATAAATGAATCAAGTATGACCAGAGAATCCAAAACTGAATCAACTTGACAAACAATTAATTTTACTCAACAAAGTATATTTGTGAAGAAGGATCAAAGTTACTCCTGATTTGATGTTTGGTTGCAAAGTTGCTGATGGTTATGGCAACATGATGGTATATGCAACTCTCGATGCTTTATTGTATGTCAGAAATTGGGCCATTTCTATGACCTAATTATTATTCTTATGGCAAAATGTTACAGCTGTTAGGTTTAAACACTGAATAGGGTTTATTGATGGCTAATATTTCAGAAGATAATGGTGAAGAAATTACCCTTCTCTATTTCATAATTTGTTATCTATTGTATAGTGATGAATTTATACCTGTTTGGAATCAACAAAATCTTGGTGAGAAAAGCAAACATCCAAGCTGATTCTTATACAAGCTTATATTATCTCGAGATTTTTAAATTATGTGAAGTATTTCTTAAATTGTAATTCATTTATCTAATATTTAGTATGCCAACAATTATCTTTTGCATTGAAAGTAGAGTTTGAAAGATTGGTACTTATTCAGGTTGTAACTTCTACAAGAGTAGTACTAATTTGTTTTCTTTTTGTTATGGAGTCGCATTGTTTTAGCCACTGGAGTCGCGATTTTCGATCAGACTATAAGGATCTTGGGATATTAAAGATTCAGCTCCAAAATGCTCCTATGATAACTCTCACGGTAAGTTTCTAAATATCATGTATTAGTCATTCATTTTAAGAAAAAAATCATTTTTGAATCATTAATAGGTTATTGTTGAAATTGTGCTTTAATATCTTGCTAAGTTGTTCTTTGCTCTAGGTGGTAAATAGGTTCAAGATAAATTGTCAATAGGAAAAAATGTTGTCAATGAGATAGAAGATTTTATTAAAGGGGCATATCCCAATAATGAATTTGAAACTGGTGCTTTCTTTTTTGTAGGTTCTTTGTTTCAACTTTGAAGTTGATTTATTCAAGATTGATAAGGCTATGATGACCATAAAGCATGTTTTTTTTCTCAGATTTATTTTAATAAAAATTGCTTCAGTTTATGCTTTGTACATTGTTTAGAGAACTGAGTTTGTGTTTGCCTATGGTATACAGGTATATGAAGCGAAAAGATGTTGCGTCTCCTTTTATCTCATTCATGGCAGCATAGATCGATGCATAACAAGCTCCAGATAATGTTCTTTATTAATTTTTGTTTATGTTAACCTATCAAAAGAATGCCGGAGTTGTCAGAAAATAAAAAGAAAGAATATTTGAGATGAAGGTTCAATTACGGCTGAACCAAGGGCCTGTTAGGTATAATTGCAAATGTTGTTGGTGATTGGTTCCATGTCGTTTAGGAACCAAGCTTAGCTTGGCTATGTTGATCTTAGTGACATTGGTCAAGACTGAATTATTGTTATATTCACTTCATCAGGAATATGCATTTTGTGTATATTTGATTATTTTCCCCTTGTATTTGTTTTGATCTTGTAAATTAAAACATTGTTGTATCTGGTATGTTGCCGTTAAATTTTAAAAAATGCTTAATTTATTTATTAAATTGTATATTAAAGTGTATCGTACATAGTTTTGGGTATTTGTACGAATACATCATATTTGCTGTTAGGTATCCACAGATTGCTGTTAGGTATCCACAGACATGGGGTGGAATTCGATATTATTATTTTTTTCTATATTTGCTATTTGGTTCTATTCGTAATACCCCTTATGTACTGCTCCCTTTAGAAAATAATAAAACAAATATAAGTTTCTCTTTGCAATTTTAGCATTATGGTTTTATAAAATTTTCTTTACAATTTTAGCATTATGATTTTCTAGAATTTTCATAAATGACAGGCAAAAAATATCCAGTTCAATAGGGATAAACCGACTGAAGGAGGCCTTGGAATCTGACAGTGCCAATCCTGTGTGTAAGTATGGAGCTGGATTCACGTCTTTAATTCACGTCCATTCGATTAATTATTGAGTCTTCCTATGAATCTACTCAAATTAAGTTTTTCTTATTTATGCCATTTGATTATGTAATTAAAAGGCAAAATAAAATAATCTTTGTTTCACGACCGTTCTCTTCTTCGAAGAATTTTTCACAATGCAAATCTCTCTACACAACGTTTTCTTCCTCCATAAACCATCACATTAATCACTTTGGTCACATATTACAGGCAAAAAAGAACATTTATTACAATGACATTTACAGATAAATAAAAACATAAGCTCCTTGATGTAGAAGATGGATATAAGATAATATCTGCATTTCTAAAAGAAACTATAGAAAATACCTTGAGATTGGCTCCTTCAAGATTTGCTTCAGTGAGGTTGGCACCTGTCAGGTCAGCACCCTGAAAAAGATTTATACCAGAAAATAATGAACTCTTCAAAGTTCAAACAATACAGAGTACAAAAGAAAAATATATCTTTTTCAGAATAATTAACTCAAAATAACAGAAAAACAATCACTAACCTGTAAATGTGCTGAACGAAGATCTGCTTTGCAAAAGCTACAATCTACCAAGCTTGAATCTGCAAAAGCAAACAAAGTGATTTCAGGATGGGTCCTTTTCGAACTGAGTGCAATGGGTGACAGGTATTTAGCTATCAGCAAAGAATTAACTTAGCATTTTCCAATTTCTTCTAGCAACCTCGTTTTTTTTTTGTGGGTTATTTGCAAACACCAGCCAATGATTAGAAATTCAGAATCACGGTCTCAACAACGTACTAATCATACATTAAATATTTTATGGTAACTGAAATAAATTCTAATATTTTGTTCATGCAAACTTATATGGTAGCTACCTTCAGTTTGCACACACTTTGGTTCAAAGTTTACATGGTTGAAAAATAAAGTTTCAGGTAGTCAGGGAAAAACTGTTGATATTAATATTAACCCAAGAAACATCAAAAGAACTTGATAAACAAGGAAAAAATAACCTTGGAGATTAGCACTCTGAAGATTAGCTCTATCCAATTTAGATCCACGAAGTTTAGCTCCTATAAACTCACATCTGTTACCCAAAAATAACAACTAATAAATACTGTTTGCATATGCAAACAAAAACAAAAAATGATCCAAGAAAATGAAATGTCTGTTTATGCAAGTTTCTTACTCACGCAAAATTGCATCTTCAAAGCTGGAACCAACAGCTTCTACATCCTGTCAACATTATTCCAGTATCATTTACAATATGTACCACAAAAAATTCTTATGACGCTGTTTCAGGTAGTCACATCCGTAAATATTTTAGTAGCAACCATACCCCAAATTTAGCTTTATGAAGGTTTGCCCGTGAGAAGACAGTTTTGTTGAGACATGCCAAAGTAAACTCCACGAAAGATAGATCCTGCCAAGGAGAAGCATTAAAATTCTACAACTAAAATTTTTAATTTTAATTGAGAAGGTCTTCTACTCAAGAGTCAAGACCAGTTGGTTACTTACAAGCTTTTCCAAATTAAGTTGAGAAAGATTGACACCACGAAATCGAAGCCTCTTGGACTGAATGCATTTTATAATATCTCTACGTGTTAGCTCAGACTCAGACTCATCCGGCTTCTTGTTCATACATTCAGTTATGTAGTCGACTAATCCCTTCAATGCAAAACCAAAAGCAAAAGTGAGAATCCTGGAACATAAAGTAAATTATTTTTGTATTCTTCATGCATATAAGCAAACTTGTAATCCAGATAACTCATAACATTTCTCATATTTGCAACGGACAAACTTTCTGACACAAAAGCAAGTACCTAGATCTTTAAATTAGCCTGATAAAGAAAACATGTTTCTTAAACATTGGAATGTTTGCTCCTACCATAAAAAATGACATCGATATTTCCTTAAACTGAGACAAAGTTAAGAAAAGATGCATGTTCTAATAAACTAGTTACAAAGTAATTTATTTGGGTCGCCATGAACAAGTCAGGTAATCTAGTCACTTTTGGTCTTCAGCATTTGTTTACACTTCAGAATTCAGATAGTTACATCTCTGCATTAGTTCCCAGTATGAATAATCTTAGTACTTTTTTTTCTTTAGTAAAGACATGGATAATCAGGCTGAAAGGATATTTCAGAAAAATTTAGCTGACGTCAAAAAAAAAGGAGATGATGCATTCAGGAAGAAAGACTATAGTGCTGCCATTTTCTTCTATTCTTTAGTAATAATTCACATATACTGCTGCCATTTTCTTCTATCTTTAGTAATAATTAACACTTCATTTACAGTCAACATTAGGGCTTAGTAATAATTCACTTCACTTATAGTCAGCATTAGGGCTCTAGTTGCTCAATTAACATTTATTAGTAACTTGATATTTGAGTTTTGAAAACATCTGACTGGGATCTGATCTAGGATGGTATGAGACATTACTATTACGTACTTGATTGGTATCTGATAACTCTATCTATGTTTTACGTAGTCCCAAGCCTAGAAAGGAGGAGGGTTGTGATAGTTTTGGTGAGCCAACGTAAAAATTCAGCCAATCTAATGAAGATGAAACCAGATATGGGCTTCATTTCTAGCCTACCCCAACTTGTTTGGGACAAAAGGCTTTGTTGTTGTTGCTGTTGTTGTTGTTGTTGTTGTAGTAGTAAAGACATTAAAATGCTGGGTGTAGTTTGCAAATCCAAAGAACACAGCAAAAAGGGGAAAACATATAGTGGAGGAAATAAGAAAGATACAAGCATCTGATAATATTCAGCTTCACGAAGCAATTGCTGATAGCGTGATTCACGGAGAGGAGGAAGCACACCATCTCTCAACCAATTCAATATATGTCTGAACTGCTTCCCATCCCGATCTATAAACACCATTCCCTGCCATTTATTTAATCAACCAATCAATCATTATATTTGGTGTAAAGAGTTAAGGTGGAAATGTCAAGTAGGAATAAACAGAAAGGAGATAGAGGATTACCAACAGTATTAGGATCTCGGGTAACAGTGTTCCTTTCACTGAACATAGCTGCCAACATGGAATCAGGTTCACGCAGTGTAAGTGTATCCACTGTCGTAGCATATGTTTTACCTCCTGTCATTTCAAAACCCTCAATCAATTACTTTTATGTATCTACATTAAATAGGGTCAAATTTCTAAATTCAACTCTATACTATGCCATTTGATCTACAATTGCTAACTCAATACTATCCATTGATCCAGAATTCTTTATTTAAGCACACTGAACAGATGAAAAGGTGTTCGTAAAACAACTAAATTAGAAAAAATGTGCTATTCTTGAACTCTAATCAGATCGACGTTATATGCATAGAAGTTTCGATCACCATTGCTAGATAGAAAGAGGAGATGAGAAGAACGGAGAAGTAAACCGATGTTGAGCAAGACAGGAGCGGTAGACCCCATGGTTTGATCGTTTCACAACACTTCCTTGGATCTAGAGAAGAAACCGCTCTGCTCCGGTCTCCTCTCCTCTTCTCTCCTCTCTGTTCCTCTCTCTCGCTCTCTCTCTCTCTCGATCGCCTCTCTTTAAAATCAGTCAAAAAGATTCAAGAACCAAGAACTTCTGTGACCGTGACAATTTACTTCGGGGCCTTTTCTTTTCTTCTAATTTCTTTTCAAGTATTTTCTCTAATGTGAAGTTAAAACTTAAAAATCCAAAAGTTATAAAGGATCTTCGATCCACGAAAACAAAAGGATCTGTTATGTCCTCTTTTATCGGGTTTTCGACTTCAGAAGCATTTTTTTTCTTGTCTAACTTCGTCATTTATTTTTCTTCTTCTTTTTCTTTTATTTTCTTTTTCTATCTTTTCTTAGATGAGAGATACGTCGAATATGACAAAATGATTATAGATATGTCAGAAATAATGAAAGATCTAACTGGTTCTGAGAACGACGATAAAAGATGATTGACAACAGATGCGAAAATAATGTGAATCGTGCTTACTTCATTAGACTTTGAGACCTCTATGAGAGTACATGTTGTTAAATACGTTAAAAGAACTAACAGAAACATTTGAAATTAATAATATAAATATTTTAAATAGCTAATAAAAACACTTAAATTATTAGTATAAATGCAAGTAATTGTAGTATTAACACGTGAAAAGACAATTTGAGCACATGAAAACATAATGTAATGAACAAAAAAATTGTATAAACACCTTAAATAACTTATTGAAGCACTTAAAACTAGTGTAAACACCTGAAATTGTAGCATAAACACTTAAGAAGATAATATAAGCACCGAAAAATATAATATAATGAAAGAAAAATTAATATAAACAACTAGAATGGTAAAATAAACACTTGAATTTGTAGTATAAACACCAAAAAAAATATTATATAGGATGAAAAAAGACAATTAGTTTGAAAAATGGTCCACGCATTAATTGTTGTTGTCATTTTTTCGTCTTTTAGTGTTTTGATTTCAAATTTAAATTACATAGGAAATGGTCCAACATAAATTGTCGCTGCATGTGTTTTTTTTTTGTCTTTTTGTGCTTTGTTTTATCTGAAACTAGTATAAATATCTGAAATAATTAATATATGCATTTCAAATCACTAATATGAACATTTGAAATAATTAGTATAAAAATAAGTGCAGTTTAGCTTTCTATTTTTGTTCATTATTGATATTTGACTTTACTTTTGGAAAAATTAGTTAGGAGAAAGATAGTGGAAACGAAAGGTGAGGAATTGTTGCTAGTCTCGCCTTTTAGAATTAAGGTTCATTAACATCAGTTAACATGATAATTTTGACAATATTAAAAATTATTCGAAAAATCCAACATCATGAATAAAATATACTTAGGGTGTGCTCCAGGAGCTAAATTTGGAGGAGATGGGAGAGGAGGGGAGGTAAAAAAAATATTGGTTATTTGCTTCGGAAATTAAAATGGAAGGAAGGAAAGAGGTTCCGAGGTTAAATCTTTTCGTCGAAACTATTAATTTTGTTACCCTCCAATTTGGAGGGTAACAACTTTCCTTATCTTCTCTTCTGTTCCTTCCCGTTCCTTCCCTTCCCTCCTTATTTTGTGTCTGAAGCAGACCCTTAGCAACATCAGTTCGATCATTCTTATAAAGAAAAGAAGAAAAAAAAAGGGTTGTTCATTAGTTTATCATTCATCAAATAGTTTAAACTTTCCATGATCATGATCAAGATATATTATTGAACAATAGCTGCGTTTGTAGTATATTTATAAAAAGAATCTGCTTAACGAGAATTTTGTATTTCTTTACAAGATTAAATGAGGAATTTATATGCTTGGGGTTAGTTAATTTTAATGAAAGATAATAGGTTGAATTTAGTTCGGAAGAATAAATAATAGTAATTTTAAAATTTTGGAGTACACAAAATTCTGCTAAAATTTATAATCTGACATATGTCAACTGTCAAAAGTAGTTTAATTATTATAAAAGAAAATGTTGACAGAAAATAATATAATTAATAGCTCTTTTGCTTTCTCTAGAAGCACTAATGCTTGTCACAAAACAAATTTCCTTCTTGAATGAGACATGTTAACAACCGTATGAGATGTGGGGCAAAATTGCCACAAACTTATCCATCATTACAAACCATTATGTTTTAACGGGCAAATTTGAAATTAAGTATTCTTGGGATACCATCTTTTGAAAGACTATTTCATTTCAATTTGTTGTCAAACAAATTTTAATATGAGCGAAATAGCACACGAATAACTTAGCTGACATTTCAACTCATAATTACCAGTATTCTAAATATAAAATAGTGATTTATTATTTTATTATATTTACTAATTAATAATATTTTATTATATTATACATCTCTATTATTATATTGTTCTATTATTTTAGAAAATTAATAAATTATGCATATTATTTGTTTGTTATATTATTTACTCTATTATTGTTGTTGTTGTTTGTTATCGTTGTTGATGTTGTTCTCTTCGTCATCATTATCATTTATAGTATCATAATTATCAAATCATAGTACATCATTATTATTGTTAATTTAAATTATTATTTAAAAATAAATATATTATTATTACTGGTGGTGATGGCAACGGTGTTATATCATTATTGTTATTGTCATGATTATCAAATCATAGTATATCACAGGAGGCATCTAACATCTGCATTATGACCATCCAATTACACAGATGATGTTGTACTGTACAATACCACGATCCACTAAACTATTTTAGTCGTGTTAATTATTTTGTCTCACGGTATCAGATTAGTTTCAAGATAGGTATGCGTCATCCTTGCAAACTTAATCTTTTCTCGATCTTGAGCAGATTTATCAAATATAATTACTCTTATAATAATACTGCATGCAGACAATCCTACTATATCAAGGGATCCAGTGATACTGTAACTCGTATATAGATACGAGGGACAATAGTACTTTCGGTAAACCATCACTACCTCAGCTAAGCTATGTACACCGAAAAGCTACCGTTATGACTATGTTTTACCGACAGTGTTAGATAACAATCACACATACACATCTCTCAATAGAAAAGATGAATACCTCATATTTTAGAACTTAACATTGAATGAAAATATTAATGACACATGCACAATTTCATTTAATGTTTCATTCGAGGTCTGTCAAATATCATGTTCTTGGAACAAGTATTTATGTGATTAAAACGACATCTCATGTCTATGGTCTGTAAAACTTAACCATCTTTTAATCCACATTCTAACCTTGTAACGATAATTTAGTGTTCCTTCTAATTACCTTGGTTAGAGACTTTTAATAGTATATATCATCTATATTATGAAGTTTCACAATTCTAGTTATTGACTCTAGTTAGATAAAGGAATGATCCATAAATTCAATAATACTCAAGGCAACAAAATGACAATTTATTAATCACTCAATTCATGAACAAAGCTTTATGATAATTTTTCGTATTATTGACTTCTAGATTATTACAAACTAACAATCTCCCACTTAAGCTAGAAGCCAATCATCGTAGGCTCTAGTTACACGAATCTCTAATTTTCAAGAAATCTCATAGATCTAAAGAAAACCTCATAACCAATCTCCTATGTGTCTCAGACCCATAGAAGTTGTGTGCAACTGGTGCTTGTCTTGAGGAAGAGGTCGTGAGTGGATCAGCTGTGTTGCTTACTGTGACAACTCTACATATCTTTACATCACCTCTATTTACGATTTCTCGTATCAGGTGATAATGTCGTAGAACATGCTTGGATCTCGAGTGCGATCTTGGTTCCTTGGCCTGAGCTATAGCTCCATTGTTGTCACAATAGAGGTCCACAGGTTCTTGAACACTGGGAACCACTACCTAAGGAACTTCTTGATCCAGAATCCTTCTTTAGCTGCTTCAGATGTGGCTATGTACTCAACTTCGATGGTTGAGTCTGCTGTAGTCTCTTGCTTTGAGCTCTTCCAGCTCACAGCCCATCCGTTGAGTATGAACACGTATTCAGACTGTGATCTCGAATCATCTCGATCAGTTTGGAAACTTGCATCAGTGTAACCATTTATTACGAGCTCGGAGTCACCACCATAGATGAGAAATATATCCTTGGTTCTTCTTAAGTACTTAAGGATATTCTTTGCAGCATTACAGTGCTCCATGCCTGGATTAGCCTGATATCTACTCGTCACACTTAAAGCATACGAGACATCAGGGCGAGTGCACAACATGGTGTACATGATAGAGCCTATAGCTGAAGCGTATGGCACTTTACTCATTATGCTTCGCTCATCAGTTGTCGAAGGACACTGAGTCTTGCTTAGTTGCGCACCATGATTCATTGGCAGAAATCATTTCTTAGAAACTAGCATGCTAAATCTATTTAGCACTTTGTCAATGTACGTGCTTTGACTTAATCCTATGTATTTTCGATCTATCACGATAGATCTTTATGCCTAGTATATAGATAGCCTCTCCTAAGTCCTTCATCGAGAAAAACTTTCTTTAATGAAGACTTAGCTTGTTGCAACATAGGAATATCATTTTCTATTAAGAGTATGTCATCTACATATAAGATTAAAAAAACGATGGCACTCCCACTAGTCTTCCTGTATACACATGGTTCTTCTTCACATCTAACGAAGTCAAACTTTTTGACTTCTTCGTCAAACCGAAGATTCCAACTCCGTGATGCTTGCTTCAATCCATAAATAAATTTAAGAAGCTTGCATACCTTTCCATCATTCTTTGGATCCTCAAAACCTTCAGGTTGTGTCATGTACACATCATCTTCTAAATTTTCATTTAAGAAGGCAGTTTTGACATCCATTTGCCATATTTCATAATCATGAAATGCGACAATTGCTAGGAGTATCTGAATTGACTTAAACATAGCTACGGGCGAAAAAGTTTCATCATAATCAACTCCTTGAATTTGTTTGAAATCTTTTGCTTCCAACCGTGCTTTGTATACAGTCATCTTACCATCCATGTCTATTTTTCTTTTAAAATCCATTTGTTAGCTATGAGTTTCACCCCCATCAAATGATACAACTAGATTTCACACCGTGTTGTCATACATGGACTGCATTTCAGATCTCATGGCCTCTAGCCATTTATCAGAGTCAGGCTTATCCATTGCTTTTGCATAGGTCATAGGATCCTCAGTATCAAATACTGATCTCGTGCAGTCCCAAGTATCTCTCAGGTGCATGAACTGTCCTTCTAGACCTACGTAACACTTGTTGTTCCTCTTTTGCAGATTATTCGCCTCTACAGGTTACCTTTCTTCAGCCTTAAAAAATCAGCTATTGTTACCTCTGAAAAAGCTTACTGCCCTTCTTATTTAAAAATTGTAAAGATAGAAAAAAAGAGAAAACTATGTGATTAGGAAACAATTTTTTGTAAACAATCATGAATGCCCAAAAAACAACAGATATTTAAAAAAAATGTCAATGTCAATATTTCCATTATTGTTCACAACTGATGAATCACAAATAAATTCAATCATATTTGTTACAGATCAAGTTATTAAACTGTTTTCTTCTACCTTGCTACTTTATTTTTTAAGCAGAAAATGGATAGCAGCAGCAACAACAACAGAGATGACCCAAAGAACAACAATACATCTCAGCCACCCGAACAGGTAATAAAATTTTTGATGGATTACTTCTTCAGAACATCAGCACAACACCCAACTACTGTGACACCTTCAAACTCATAGGTCGAACAACCAACTGCCAGTCTTTCACTCATCATTCCATCTGCCACTACAACAAATCCTGACGTTCCAGAAAGCAGTTCCACCCAGCTGAAAAGAAAAGACAAGGGCAAGGGTGTTGCTGAAGAAGATGACGAACCAGAAAACAAGAAAATTAAGGTGTCTGATTCTGACAATGCCGCTGATGACAAGGGTAAACATGCTGAAACTATCATATACTTCATTTTTACATAAAATCCTCTTTGGATGCCAAAATTAAAAAAAACCTGAGTTTTATTATATAAATAAGAAGGTTGTGATGTTTATTTGAATATACATATATTTCTCGACAACTGTCAATTTCAAATCATAGCAGTACATATAAGAAGAAAAAACATCTTCAACTTGTTGTATATGTTTATAATAATGATGAACCCCAAATCCCATGTACTTCATCTCTTGAGAGGTCACAAAGCCTTATTTAACCCCATTATAATTTTATATTTTGTAACGTTGGTTATCTTACGACCGATTTAATAAACCCCAAAAATAGCGAATTGATTTGTTGGCAACTAGAACATCAGTTAGCCTGGGTTTATATTTGTTGTGAACTTAAATAGATTTAAATGGAATATCTAAATATTTCAAACATCTATTATCTATGAAAGAATTCTATGGAAGAATGCAAGAGAGGATTGGCAAAATTGTAACTAGAATCTGGAAAAACTTTGTTGTCATTTATATAAAATACATTGATTCTTGAGCATTATTACCTATATCAATCTATTTTTTTCTTGATAGAAAGTAAAGTTTAATGAGAAAAGGTTATTTCTCATTAGATTGATTCATATCATATACTGATTAGCTGTATAAGCTGTTCGAGTATGTAATCTTGATATATAGTTTGTGAATGCATGTTGTGGCAACAACAACTGTTGGGAATTACATTCATTATTAACAATTAAATTCAAACTGTAAATGAAAGACAATTTGATACATTACAGATATCACTATCGCTATTTGCTAATATAATAATTAAAATATTCCTTGCCTTTCACAGTGAGCGATGTTGATTGGGACCTCCTAGAAGCTGAAATCTCTTAAGAAGAAGATGAAGGAGATGTGGACTACACATTTCATGATTCAGACATTGAAGACCTGCCGCCAACACCACCAAAAAAGGTGTACAAGACAGGGATTGAGGTGCCGAAAGGTGAAAAAGAACACTCCAACAAGCCTTTCGACTGGAGTCCATCTCCTTAGAAACAGCTACACTCGCATGCCCTACTGTTACCAACTGCTCTACCTTCTTTTTTATCGCCCTATTTTACTCCAACCCCCCCCCCCTTTTTTAATTTTTTTTATGAAAAGGCAGTGGCTTTTTGTGTTGTTATTTTACAAACAAATTATCTAAGTTAGGCACTCATGCCTTGAACTCGTATCTTATGCCCCTACTTTTGTTGTTGATACAATGCAGGGATTATTGAATTTAGACTATTTTGTTAGATATGCTGTAATTCGAAACCCATACTCGATAGTTCTCACCATGAAAGAATAATGACATGACACTTGAAGCTACTCATGGCTATTTGATTCATGTCAGAAGAATTCAATTGAATTCGTTTAACACATGTCCAATAATCTTTTACAGTCTACCAAAAAAAAATATCACAAAAAATCTATGATTTAACTAAGCATTCCAAGCCCCACAATAGTATTATAATGTCTTACTAAACTAATAAAAAAAGTCTTATGTTCTAATTAAGCATTGTCCAAAACAGTAACCCAAGAAATATTTTTTTTTAACAAGGAATGTTAATTGCATATAACATATTTTGCTTATGTTACCAAAGATTGCCAAAGGTGGAGATCATCAGTCTTGATGCAACACAATTATGTATCTATCAGAGAGAACAAATAAATAAACATTTACATCATCATTCAGTTTGATTTATCTCAAGCGAAGCTCAACTTCAATCTCTAGTTTTATAATACTTTTCCAACATGACACTATTTTATTTTTACTTTTCGAATTACACTCTTATATGTATTCATTTCTTAATTTACCTACAAACCATATGTTTTATTTATACTTTTAAAATAATCACCTAAAAAGGTTTTAGACACACACATGCACGGACACTTACTAACACATGCTTTAGTACAATACGGGTGAAATTAATCTCAACACTGCTCACTAGCACTGTAATTCATCTGATTCAGGATTTATAAAGTTAAGTATATAAAGTTTGTATTCTTTTAAGGGAGCTGCTAACAGTCCACACTTATATGCCCTCCTTAAAAGTCTCACTAACTAAATCATTAAATAGCTAATTAATGAGTTTCTGTATTAATTCATTCCAAAAATGCCTTAATCGTCTCCCTTACACGTCTCCCACTACAAGACAAAAATTTCCTTAACAACCCCTCTAACTTACCATTAGAAGGACTAATTTCCATTCTTGAGAATGGAAATTAACGCTGCACGTTCAAGTCTTTATAAAATCAAACGAAGTCTTAATAAATGTGTGTCCAAGTTTTTATATTACATAAAAACTGTGCATTTTAATTCAATTTTGCAACAATTTTATTATAATTTCACTGTAATTTGTCACAACTTTGCTGCATTTTTGCTCCAATTTGGATGTAATTTGTTGCAAATTAACACTTCGCGCGTCTAAGTCTTTATATAAATCATACTGAGTCTTAATAGTTGCGCATCCAAGTATTTATATTACATAAAAATTACGTATTTTAATTCAATTTGCTGCAATTTGACTGTACTTTTTGCAGCAGTTTTAAATATAAAGACTTGCTTGTTATAATATAAAGACTTGATTGTTACAATATAGAGACTTGCTTGTTCTAATATAGAGACTTGAAGGTTTCAATTTCGCAGTAATTTTGCTGCATTTATAAATACAAAGACTTGCTTGTTCTAATATAAAGACTTGCTTGTCATAATATAGAGAGTTGATTGTTCTAATATAAAGACTCGTATGTTTCAATTTTGCAGTAGTTTTGTTGTGTTTTTAATATAAAGATTTGTTTGTTGTAATATAAAGAATTGATTGTCACAATATAGAGACTTTCTTGTTCTAATATAAAGACTTGCAAAACCACATCAATATCGATTATAGGAAGACTTGCGTCATCGACCTTGGTGTCCTCGCCGATTTGCTTGGCACTCCACTCGTCGTCGCCATTCCTGCAAACGAACGTGAACACACTCATCTCGTCTCTCCTCTCTCTCCTCTCGATCTCTGTGCAAAAGACAAATTTCAAGGAAAATGACAGAAGATATTAATAATCTCTTTGTGAAAATGGCAAATTGTTTGTTTGGATACACAGATTCCCCTTAATATTTCCCTCTACACAATGATCAAGATGGAGGGTGGGCGAGCTCAAAATGCACAGATCCTTATAGGCCTTGCTTTCTAGTAACACCTATTCCTGCGTTTGCATGGTTGGGAAAAGTGACTGCAAAAACGAGAATGACTCTTTCTTTCTTCACTCCTTCAAGTGAAACTCTTTCAAAACCCACTTATAACCAATCACATGCTGATGAACAAGACAAGGGACAAGGTATCTGTCCTAACGAACTCACTAGCAACTGACTCGAGAGGATATGTACTTGGGGAAAGGAACGAAACAAGGGTCAGGTCAAAGGCCTACTGGGCTAGCCTTAGAGAAAGAAGAAGTTCAAATGTCACTTTTTTTATTTACTTCACACAACCGAAAGGAAGATGGGGCTAGCTCGCGGAAGAAGAGAATCGTCTCTGAAAAAGGAGAGAGGAAGACAATAGAGGGGGGCGCGAGAGAGGGACGATAGATTTACTTTCTTTTAATCGGATTACCTTGAACTCTGCATCATATTTTTTGTGACTCTGTGTAAATAACGCCAGGCATATATATTATAACTTTGAGAAAGTTCCTTTTTTTCTAAACTGTCGATTTGGTTTCATTAAGTTCTTGAACTTTTTTAATATATTTTTAGTTATTCAATTTGGTTCAAATGTCGTTTAGAACTTCTTTTAGTTAAAGATTACTCTCTAAACTATTGGTTTTATTTCAATATGTCCTAAATTATTGGATTTGTTTCAATATATCCTTCCATGAAAATTTTAATGTTTCTATTAAAAATGGTAAAATGACAAATATTTTAATTACTTTTGGTTGAATATATTTAAAATTTAATGAAAAAACAAACATACATTTTGCAACATCGACATTAACTGTACCAATTTTGATGCATTGATCGAGGCGAGGGTACCAATATTGACCGTATTAAGTTTTGGCATGTATTATAATTAAATTTAATATACACAACATCAAATTTTAAAATATAGTCATTATTATTAATAAATATACATGTCATCAAAATTAACCGAGTAGATATATAAACTTAGTAAATTATTGAAAAAATTATCGTTTTATTAGTTAAAGGAGTATATTAAACGAACTAAATAGTTTAAGAAACAAATTGAACCAAATTCAATAATTAAAAAATTAATAGAGTGAGCCAAAAACAACAGTTTAAGAGTTAATTAAAAAAATCTTCAATAAAATTGAATAATAGGTCATGTTTAATGTTGCATTGAATACGTACAATATCATTTCCATTTTCATGCTACATAAATAAATAAAATTTTAAATAAGTGCTAAAATCCGAGTAAAAAATAAATAACTCGTTTTTTTTGGAAAATTTATACCAGGTGAGACATGGCGCACTCTCACTGAAAGAATATCATCTGCGAACACTAAAAATGCAACAGAGTACGACACTTTTGATATGACCCGCTGATTAAATCTCTACGGATCGTCAATAATATAATACATGAGAATTTTTTGTTTATTAGCTCAGGATTTTTAAAAAAAAGGAGTTGTTCTTAGTTTGTGGCAAAAACTTGAGTACTTCAAAAGATGAATACACTGGATGTCGATATTGGTGAAAAGTAATATCTTGGAAAACGCAACAAAAGTTAAAGTGAATCACTTTTCACCAATCTCGATGAATTGAACGGTTCAGATGAGCTAAAGTACTCAGCGTACCAATCTTTTGGAGTATCCAAGTTTTTGCCTTAGTTTATTGCTAAATGAAAAAGTTTGTACTGTTGAACCTTCGTTCCGAGTCGTGATTTCGCCCGAATAAAAAAAGTCATCATAATTTGCTACATACTACCAAAATAATTAAAATATGTAATGAGAAAATCTTCTAATCTTCAACCTTCTGTCCTTCGCTCCCGTTCCTCGCTCTCTTTCCTATTTAGTCTTATTCTGTTTTTGATATTTTTTTCTTTATCTTCCAACTACATCTTTCTTCTTCCTTTTTCTTTCTTTTATCGTTCTTTTTTTCCTACCTTCTCTTCGACGAGAGATTGTTAGAAACGACGAAAAAACTATCAAAGAAGAAAATAATGTTTAAAGTGACGGCAGATCTGAGAACGACCTTGAGACTGCCTCTGACTTTCTTCGTATTCACCATGGTTGTTATCTTTTTCACAAAATAAATAAAGAGAAGGAGAAAAATGAAAATATAAATGTGCATCTAATATTAATACTTGTTTGAGTAGTACTAACACATTTTTCAACTAGTATGAACATCTATGATGTTAGTAGAAAGTTAGTATGAATACTTTGAATGTTAGTATGAGCACCTGTGAAGTTAGTATGAACACCTTAAAAGTTAGTATGAACACCTTAAATGTTAGTATGAACACATGTGAAGTTACTATGAACACTTGAAAAGTTAGTATGAATATCATGGATGGTAGTATGAACATTATGGATGTTAGTATGACCACCTATTTTATTTAGTATGACCACCAAAGAAGTTAGTATGACCACATTCTTAGTTAGTATGACCACATCCTTAGTTAGTATGAGAACTTGAGCAGTTAGTATGACCACCTAAGATGTCAGTATGATCTCCTATTTTATTTAGTATGGTCATTAGAGGAGCTTGTATGACTACATCGGTAGTTAGTATTAGCACATCAGCAGTTAGTATGACCACCTGAGGAGTTAGTATGATCATATCTTTAGTTAGTATGAGCACTTGAGCAGTTAGTATTTTTAAAATTAGGGTTGCGGCTTAAAGCGCAAGACTAAGGTCAATTAACAAGGCGAAAGCGTTTTTGATAAGCTTGATTCATATATGCCATTACCTAGGATTTAGGACGTAATTTGGCCCGGATCTCGTGATGTTTTCAATTTCAAACGTTTAGATTAGGATAAAAATGTGCAAGTTCGTGGTACTGCTCTACTTTTGTCTTCTCATGCAGGTACAAGAAGATTTATACCGAAAGAACCCCGAGGATAGACTCGTGACAATGAGCAGCTGAGAATGATGCCATAATGCACCTGCTTGCAGGCCGCAAGACCAAGCATGAGTGCAAAATGGCTAAGTCCCCAGAGTCATCAACCTGTTGCGGGCCGCAAAGAAATTCAAAGGGGTGCAACAATTCGTCCCAACAACTTCTCTAATTCTCCAGAAAACTGACCTAATTGCGGGCCGTAGGAGAAAACGTTACGGGCCGCAATAACTGAGAAGAAATTCAAAAATTCAAATGCAGACTTCGAAGGGAACGCATATGTCCCGACATTACGGGCCGCAAGCAGAAGACCCAAAATAGACTTCAGGCATTCTATTTAAGGATTTTGGAGAGATTATTTTGGGATGTTTATTCTAATTTCGAATAGAATCTTTCAGGGAGAGTTTGGGACAAAGAGAGAGGGGGGGTCTTGGCAAAGAAAGAAAGGATCAAGAGAAGAAAGAAAATATTAGGGATTAGCGTCTATGGGTTATATCTTCTCTTCTCTTCTCCTTCATTAGGCTAGAATTTGATCTCATCTCTTGTATTTGCTTGATTTTGCCATGAGAGGCTAATCACCTCTCTAGAGCTGAGAGGTATTTCATGAAATTTGCTTGTAGACTCATATTTTGTTTTGCTTAATTGTTGAATCTTGTTAATGTTTCTTTGATGTTAATCTAGACGTTGCTTGATAATTTAGATTTGAGACGATTTGAATTGTCATATAGGCCAAGAAAGAAACGTTAAGTACTAATCAAGTCAGAAAGGAAAGATTGTGAACTTAGATGATAATTAAGGTTTATTGCTATTTTGTGAAACACATAATTGCTAAGCATAATCGTTGTAGACCTTGATTGGACTTGTTCTTTAAAGATCTTTACCAATTTGGTGTAACATGTGGATGCAATACCGAGTTGGTCTAGGTTTAATATTAAAAGGTTAATTCCCTCTTTAATATCACCTTTAGTTGTCCTTAACCATGATTCAAACAATTAGAATGGTCTAAACAGTTTATGAGTAAGGTTAATTCCCTCTTTAATATCGCCTTTAATTTATGATTCAAACAATTAGAACAAACTAAACAGTTTATGACAAAACAATCAAGGACAAATGATGCACCACTTGACAACAAAAATGTGATGCACCAAAGACTAAAATCTAGCTAAAGGTAAGTTCTCGGATTGACAATTAGACTATAGGTGCTATCTCAATGCTCTTTTGTTTAGGTAGCTGGAGGAGAAACTAATTGAGCTCTTTGTTGTGCTCAATTTGATGCTTGGAAGTTTGTGAGGGGTGTTTCATGCCCTGTTGGTTCGTCTCTGCTCCATATTTATAGGCTGGGCACTTCTTGGGATCTTGAAACCCCCAAAATTGCATGTAGCGTTACAGGAAACTCATAACGCTTTGTGTAACATGTTATAATGGGTTGTACAGTTTCCAGAATTGTCCTTCTTCTCTTGTGTAGCTGTCATGTGGGCCATTTCCAACAGGAACCCGTTATAACGCCATAGGAACCTGTTATAACGGGTTGGAAGGCGTTGTATGCCTTGGGCAAGCGTTACAGTAACGTTGTGCTCAGCCAATTCCTCCTTTGATGCTTGCCTCTCTCCTCCTGACCCGTTGTGACGGGTTATGAAGTGTTATGGTAACGTTGTGCTTTGTTGGGCACTGTGAAGTCATCTCTTGATGTCTTGAGCATGTCTTGACTTGTCTAGAGCATGTTTGATCATTGCTTCAACATGTGCAACATCAGTTTATACCTATTTCAACATGCAACTTCACCAAAGCTCATGTGCAAGGTTAGTACTTATTTGTTTTGCAAATTATCAAACAAGTGTTGAGTTTAATCTAACAAACTCCTCCTTTTGGCAAAGGCTCATACAAAATAAGCTCCCTCTGAATTTAATACATACATTTATACAAGTCAAGTTATATATTTCTCCCCCTTAATGAAATAAAGTTTTCAAATGTAGCACAATTCATCAAGTTTAATCAAGATTTTCCAATTAAGAATAAGGGAAAATAAACACAAGTTATCAAGAGGCATATATCAAGAACAAGATAACAAGAACATCAAATTAAACTAAGTCATGCAAAACATCATATTAAACATTAAATTTGTACAAGAGAATAGCAAAAGTAAAATGCAATTCTAGTATACTCCTATTCATCTTCACTACTCTCATGAAGTTCATCCTCCGAATTGAGTTAAGTAGCTCCTTCTTGCGCCTCTCCCATATGAGCTTCAGGTCCGGTGGGGTCAGAGCAATCATTCCAAGACTCGAATTGTTGAGTCCAATTGGTTCGGACCATGGAGTTGAACTCATTTTGATTATCAAGTCTCTCATGTACACTTACGGAGTTGTGTTTGTTGTAGAGTGACAAGTGATACACTTGTTGAGAGACATAATGAGTTCCTTCTTCAACCGTTGAGAAGGCATAAGACATCATTGGGTTGAAGATTTGAGAAATGTAGAAGGAAGGGTCTTGAGGGATTTGGTACCCTTGATATGATGGAGGAGGCATGTATGAAAAGGTACCGGTTTGAGGCATGCTTGGCATAGGCTCTTCTTCCATGGCTTGTTGAGCATTCGGGTCGGTGTATTGGTAAGGTTGTGCTCTCTCATTCCTTATCCAACCATTCATTGGCTTGGGTTTCAGTTCCCAAGCCAAGTTGTTCTTGATCCGACCCTTTTTTCCAAGGAAGGTGATTAGGTTTGCCGGGAAGTAGATAATAGGATTGGCCTCCCTTGGGTTGATTGGAATAACGATGTTCTTATGCAAGAGTATTCGGGGCAAGAGATGCAGGTATGGTAGACTCATTTGCTTGTTGGTTAGAGCGATTCTTATGTGGTTTAGGATGATAAAGAGAATATCCATCACCCTATCCTTGGCAATTAGATGTCTAAGAAGAAATCCATTCGTGTGCTCTATGTTGGTTTTGAGACCTTTTTTGAGAATTAGAATGTTGTTTAAAAGGAGAAACAACAATCTATGAAATGTGGGTAATTTGGAATCGGAATAGTTTTTGTGAGGGTTTTTGGCTCCTAGCCATTTCTTGTACTCGGTGAAGGATTCCTCATGTTGGGGTCACTTGTGGTACACATCTACCTCTTCACCGTATTCAACCATACCAAGTACCTTGGTCAATGTTTCGTCATTGATTGGTATCTCTTGACCATAGAAATAAGTGGTCACTCCAAGTGGTTCTTTGGTTTCGCCTCATGTTGGCATACAAAACCCTAATTGGACGTAGGGCAAATTGTTGGTTCAATTCAATGAAAGGTCTTCATGCCCAAAAGTCAATAATTTGCACCAATTGGCTATACTCCTAATTACTCATTTGGTTATCCCCATTTATCAAGAACATAAAGGTATCAGAAATGAGTCTATTTTTTAAGGTGCTATGGAAGTTGGAGAATTCAATGGGCAATCGGCATAATATTCGTTTTGTGATGAGTTGGCCTAAGGATTGGAAATTCGTTGCCTTTTCGGTTGAGCGGTAGAAGGATTTTGTGTAATGATGTGCTCGGCCAATTCCTCCTTTGATGCTTGCCTCTCTCCTCCTGACCCGTTGTGACGGGTTGGGCACCCGTTATGACAGGTTGCTGACTCGTTGTGACGGACTGGACTATGAAGCGTTATGGTAACAATATGCTTTGTTGGGCACTATGAAGCCATCCATCCCTTGATGTCTTGAGCATGTCTTGACTTGTATAGAGCATGTTTGAGCATTGCTTCAGCATGTGCAACATCAGTTTGTAGTTTTGTACTTATTTCAACCTGCAACTTCACCAAAGCTCATGTGCAAGATTCGTACTTATTTGTTTTGCAAATTGTCAAACAAGAAATGTGTTTAATCCAACAAGTATGACCACCTACTTTATTTAGTATGATTACCTCTACTATTTAGTATGACCATTAAAAAAGCTAATACGACTACATACATCCTTAGTTAGTATTAGTACTTGAGAAGTTAGTATGACCACTTGAGAGATTAGTATGACATTTGAGAGATTAGTATGACCACTAGAGTAGTTAGTATGACCACATCCTTAGTTATTATGAGCACATTTTAACTGTTTTAGTCGTTTTAAACGTTATCTTTTTACAAAAAGAACAAGCACAAAATAACGTTTGATCTTCGAACGACGTAACTCTGATTCATGAGTATGAGCACTTTCTGGAAATGGCAAGACACAACGCACAAACTTTATCAAGTTGTAAGGTCGTAACGACGTTGTTTTGACAAAAAAATGCTTCTAAAGCCTTCAAATCTAATTTTAAGTTTTTCTGCATCTTTTTGCTCAAATTTTCTAAAAAAATGCTTCAAACATTGCAAAATCATATTTGAAACAGCTAGTATAAATACCTGCTATATTTAGTCTAAATATCTATTTTATTTAGTCTGCACACCATGCATTATGTGCAAATCATTCATGAAACAGTGTAAAAACAGGCTTTAAACAACTAGTAGAACACCTATTTCAACTAGTATGAACACATGTTTATTTAGTCTGAACATCTGTTTTATTTAGTCTACACTCTATGCATTATGTGCAAAATAGACTCGAAGCAGCTAGTATGAACACTTGTTTTATTTAGTTTGCACCACATGCATTCTGTGTAAAATATTCAGAATAGTGTAGGGCGAAAACGTTCAGAAGAATGTGCGGTCCAACTTTTCATCTTATTCTCGTTTGACTATTTGACTTTTCATTTCTAGAAAAAGTTCGACTGTTTGACTTCTAGAGGGGTGGAAGTGGGAGACGAAGATTAGAGACGGTTACTTAGACCCAATATAAAATACTTTTAATATATATTTCATAAAACCATGCATCATAACATTTAATATATCTAAACTTATCTAACTTTCTAGTGTGCAAGGTCTCTTTTGCCCTTTCATAGATGATCTTGTATTATTCTTGAACGAATCATGATTACACTGTAATATCAGAAAAAAAAGACAAGCTTAACAGTTTCCCTCCATTACTGAGCTCCAAGAATCTTGACTGAGCTCTAAGAGTTTGCTAAGAAGATCGGAAACCCAAGATTGTCTCCGCTCATCTCTGGCTAAACTGATGGATGCCAGAGAAAGGGCTAGGATTTCTCGCTTCATTCAAGAGTTTGGAGTTGATGCCAAACCATCTAAACTAACTTATCGAGAGATATTGTTCAAGGGTCCCAGCAACAGTGAGAAAACAGAGATGATAAGAAGAGGTATGAATGGAGGGGAGCGTTGGTCGTTGCGTCATGATGGAAATTCGAATTTCAAGAGGGAATCTGTCAGAAGAGTTGCAATGTTCTCGAGTTCTCATTTTTCTAAAGATGCTCCACCAAGACAAGTTAATCTTGATCGTTACAAAAGCAAATCTGAAAATCGAAAGTGTTTCTGATGTAGTGAAAGAGGACATCTAGCGGATTCTTGTAGAAACCCGAAAATTTGCTTTATCTGTCGTGGTACATGACACATCTCATCTTCTTGCCGCTTTCGACAAAATCGAGAAAAACGTAAGTCTCAAGCTGAATCCACCAAGTCTGAACAAACAACTTCGCTCAATTTCTTGAAACCCTTACAAGATCGACCTATTCTTCTCTCCCAATCCATCTCTGAGAAACTGATGGCGTTTGTTCACCAGCTGGAGTTAGGAGGACCTGAGTATGAGCAATTACATGCTTCTCTAAACCACAGTTTCATAATTCAGGCACCAGAAAGAGTAGGGAGACCAGAAATTATTGGAAGTCTTCAACTATCTCATCAAGTCATCAGACATTGGTCTGTGGGAGCCTTAGGTAATAACCGTTTCTTGATTGAAGGGCCACCTACATGGGTCCAAAGAATGATAGCAGCAAGTGTGTGTGAGCTAGGTCCCTTTTCTTTTGCTGCCATTATCAATTTCTTTGAGTTATTCCCAAAATTAAAAATAGAAAGGAAATGAGTTAGATTACATAACATTGCATTTGATGTGAGAGATTTGCACACTCTTGATTCGATTGTTGCACTTTTTGGGAACCTGGTAGATTGGGATCAGAATACGTTCGATGGAACTGATTTGAGGTGGGCAAGGGTTTTGGTGGATATTGGAGATTTGAGCATGGTCCCCCTCAGCTATTTTTTAATGTGATTAGACCTGGAGATAGAAAGGAATTGGTGAAAATAGAAATTAAGATAGAATCAGATGGATCCCCACCTATAATCAATTGGAAACCTCAAGATGTGGTTCTAGCAATAGATAAAATGAAATTGCAGTTGGAGGCAAGAGTTAAAATAGCCAAATATGGGGGTAGAGTCTCTGTATCTTCTCAAACAAGGATTTCCACAAAAGTAACAACCAATATTCCCAATTCATCGAGTTCATACACCCAAAAGAACAACTTGAACACTTCTCAGTCTATTAACCAAGAGACAGAAGTATATCATTCCTCATCCAGCTATGTACCTTCAAACCTAATTTCTCAATCAAACTCTAATCTTGTCAGAACCAGAGATAAAGTTGTTAAGAACCTAACTCATAAACAAAAAGGGATTCAAATTGAGAATCCTTCTGACAAAATTCAGAAAAGAACTAGTGATAAGGGTAAAGGTAAGGCTCAGGAGGATGAATGGACACTGATGGAGATTGAGAACAAGCTTCTGAGGAAAGAACTAAGAGAGATTAAAGCCTTAAAAGTGCAAAAGGTAATGGATGGAAAAAAGGAATTGGGAGATACCAGTAATCCAAAAACACTAGTGAAAGAAAGGTCCTTTCCTCAGATGGTTCCAAAGAGGACTCCTATAGGAGCTGATTTGAGAAGGAAGTGCTGAAGAGCAAGGGACTGCTAGCTACATATGGTAAAATTTTACTTTTTTCAAACTTGTCTAAAAATTTGATTGGTACTCTCTTTTCAGACTTGGGAATTATATTTGAGGATCCATATTCACAAAATCAGTATATCAACTCTTTTAGGCAAATGGAATTAATTAAACAAATAGAGATCATTGAAGATATGGTCAAGTTTTGTAAGATGATAACAAGAGATAATTAGTATATCAAGGTAAAATAGAAAGATAACTTGTCAGGGTTATAAAATATTGAATTATGATCATTGTAAGTCTTAACATACGAGGGCTAGGAAAATTAGAAAAAAGAAAATATATAAGATAACTGATAATCTTTGAAAAGATTGACATTATTTGTATTCAAGAAACAAAAAAAGGAAATATTAAGTAATAGGGTTTTAAGTTATATAAGTGCACAATTTACTTGGTCATACATACCAGCTGTTGGTTCAGCAGGGGAATTCTATTAGGATTAAATGAAAACAAATTCTTAATCAAAAGTTGGATTAAAGGAATAAATACTATAACAGTAGTTAGTCAAAATAAAATAGATAACAAAATCTTTGCATGTACTAATGTATATGGTCCTACTATATCCTCACACAGAAATATGTTTTGGAATGAAATGAAACTTCTTTCCAATATGATAAATATACCTTGGTTGATTGCTGGAGATTTTAATGTCATTAGACAAAGAAGTGAAAAAAATAGGCATCTCTTTTGATCAAAGGAATATGGACATTTTCAATGATTGGATAGATGATCAATACTTAATTGAATATAAATGCAGCAACAAGAAATTCACTTGGGCAAGAGGGGGTAATAGCAAACAACAAGCCTGTCTAGACAGATTCTTTGTAAATTTAGATTGGAATTCTCTTTATCATAACATCACAGTACATGCTTTCATTAAACAATTATCAGATCATAACCCAATATGTATGGAGTTTGGTGTAAATACAAACATTAGACAATATCAATTTAGATTTGAAAAATATTGGCTACAAATAGAGGGGTTTGATAATCTTATAGCTAAATGGTGGTCTCACATGATATTAACCAGAAACAAAGCTGAAGATTGGCAATTAAAAATAGCTAGTTTAAGACAAAAACTTAGAGGGTGGAGTGTTAATATTAGAAAAGACAATAAACAATAATAAACACTCTTACAACAATCAATTCAAATCTTTGAACTGATATCTGAAGATAGAGAATTAGATGCAGAAGAATTACATACTTTCTTGTCTTGTAAAGAAGACCTTTCTGAATTACATAGAATAGAAGCCATATTTTGGCATCAAAGAGCTAAAAATGCATGGTTAAAGGAGGGTGATGCTAACACAAAATATTTTCAGAGAATTGCATCTTATCAAAAGATAAACAATACAATCACATCTCTTAACATTGATGGTGTAATGGTTAAGGATGAAAAAATAATAAGAAAACCTGCTTTCCAACATTTTAATCAATTATTAGGAACAAAGAATACAACTAAAGGACAATTTTCTGATGAAATATGGGAACAACAAGAACTAGTGACACAAGAAGAAAATTTGAAGTTAATTGCTCCATTTACAATGGAAGAAATTAAACAAGCAATATTTGAAATGGCTTCTGACAAAGCCCCAGGACCTGATGGCATACCTCTACTTTTTTATCAGAAATACTGGGAAGTTATTAAACAAGATCTATTTAGTATGTTTAATGATTTTTATAATCATAATTTTGACTTATCTAAATTAAACAGAGCAAGTATATGTTTAATTCCAAAAATAAAAGAGGCTACCAATATTAATGAATTTAGACCAATCAGTTTATTAAATTGTTCATACAAAATATTCACAAAAGTACTGGCAAAAAGATTATACCCAATCTTAGATAGATTAATTGGGTGTAATCATAGTGCTTTCCTTAAAGGGAGATATATTATGGATAATATCATATCAACTCATGAAATCTTAGATACCACAAATAATAATAAAGAACAAGGATTAATGATCAAACTTGACTTTGAAAAAGCATTTGATCAATTAAACTGGGAATACTTATTTAGGAGCTTGAAGCAAAGAGGATTTCATGAGAAATGGATTAACTAGATTAAAAGCTCTTTAATTAAAGGACATAGTAATATAATTATTAATGGACAACATGGAGCTTTTTTGAATGTAGAAAGGGAGTGAGACAAGGAGATCCCTTATCTCCATATTGTTTATACTAGCAATTAAGGGTTTAAATAAGATTTTAATGCAAGGATTAGAACATAAACATTATGAAGGATTAAGGGTTCAATTACCAAACAATAAAAGAATTCTGAATCTACAATATGCATATGACACCTTGTTATTTGTAAAAGCTGATATTAAAATGGTAGAAAAACTAATATGGTCTTTAAGATTATTTGAAGGTATATTTGGATTGAAAATTAACTATAATAAAACAGAAGTGATTGCTTTAAATATGCCAACTCATTTAGGTAACTATTATGCTAATATAATAGGATGTAAATTGGGATCTCTACCAATGAAGTATTTAGGTTTAAGCTTGCATTGGAAAAAAACCTTCAAAAACAGATTGGTTGAAGTTAATTGATAAAATTAAAGGAAAACTACCAAGATGGAGAGGCAAGTTACTTTCCTTGGGAGGGAGATTGGTTTTACTATTATATTGCAATATATAAAATAATAACCTGAAACATTCATTATGGATACTTAAAATTCCTATTAAATTCAAATTATTCTTATGGTTATCCATAAATAATAAAATTCTTACAAGAGATAATCTCAGTAAAATAGGTTGGATGGTGATAAAACTTGTGTTTTTTGTGGACAAGATGTAACTGTGCTTCATTTATTCTTACATTGCCCAATTAGTTGTGCTTTTTGGCAAAAACTGGAATATCACATAGATGAATGTAGGAATTTTAATTTTTCAACACTTGAAGAACTATGGATCGAATTCATTTACAAAATTAAGTAAAATCGATTTACAACATTGGGAAAAATTGCTAACTGCATTTATATAGATAATATGGAGTACAAGATATAAAATAATTTTTCAGCAGGGATAAATTACATCCATGACACAAATTTATAATTCAATCATGCATTTATATCAACATTTGACATGTGGTCCTAGTAAGGTTGCTCATTTTTCAAAACCAAGGTAAAACAGTGGAAGATGTCAATGTGGTGCAGGAAGAAACAGGTGTTCATGAACCAATTTCTTCATCGGATGAAGATTTACTGGAATAATGTTGTTACAATGTGATAAATGTTTTGTATGAATTAAAATTGTTTTGTCTGGATTAAAACTGTGAGGATACTGTATAGGTTAAGGGGTTGGTTGCAATGGTTAGAATAATACAGGTGATCTAAGTAGTATTTTTAGCTAGCATGTGGTGTTCTGTTGTTGTTATTAAGTACAGACCTTCTGTACTGAACATATTTTGTATGCTATCTTCAATGAGACTGATGTCTGAGATCATTTACAATAAAAAAAATATATATCTAAACTTATACTTTTTAATTTATCAATTTTAACCATATTTTTATGAGTTTGTAACTTCGCCCAAAATAGAAAATAAGCTGTCAGCCAACTACAGCGGCGTGAGTTTATCCAAATTATTAATTTTCGTTTCATTTTATTCAGCATGAAACATTGAACAAAAAACATTGAATAAAATATATATCAATGTGCAGATGGCGATCAATCAGAGAAGGGCACTGCATGAGAAGCACCTACGTGTCTAGTTCAAATTGCTGTACAAGCTCGCCTACATATATCAAACCATTTCAATGAACCAATAAACGGTTCGTTTCCTCAAGCCTAGAGAGCACCGTACCGCTTCGTACCTAGCAATGGCATCTATCGGCGATGGCGAAAGGAGGCCGAGAAAGTTCCTCTCCTCCATTGCTAACTCTTTGCTTCATCGCTGTGCCCAGTCTCTCTCTCTCTCTCCACCCCCCCCACCCCCCCCACACACACACACACACACACATGTACATATCACGCAAGCACACGCATAAAATGTAGACTAGATCTTAGATTTATTTATCAATCATATTTGTTGTGTGTCTTTGATCCATTGTTTTAGAAATAAAATGGAGTTGTACGAGATCCACTAGAAGGGCATTGATTAATTAACTACAGATAAACAGCTTTTGTTAAAAAAGGGAAAAATGATTTTAATGAAAAAGAAAGCAATATTAAATAGAGGAAATAGTCGTCGGTTTCAGTTCTATAATTAGGTTTCTGTAAGGTTTTCCACCTGCGCATAACAGTCCCACATTTGGGAATTTGGCTCCTTAATTATGAGTTAGGTGTGCTAATTAACTTTCACATGAACAAGGTGATGTGATTATCGGTTCATTTCCAAATCATTTCTCCTTTTGCTTCTTTAGCTTTATTTTGCTTATAATATTGGAGTTAATTAATGAATTGATTTTAGTGCATCACTGACCCGGACAACATGCTTATACATGTACCATACCAAAGTGGCCTTGCTAAGTTCACCAAAATAAGAACTGGTTCTCACCTAGGCTTCTCCTCAAATTAATTAGGAGTAGGTTTCATATCAAATATCGAATCACTGAATGAAAAAGGTGTTCTTTTGAAGGGAACTGAACACAAAAGCAGAATCTCTGGTCAATGAGTTTAATTCTGAACTGAAGCCTGGAGAAGGTAATTACTCGAGAAGACTAGTTGAATATTGTAGCTTAAAAGCACTTGAGCCCATATCACGTAATCTCTCTGAAAAGATCAATAATGGAGAGTTCAGCAGATTTACTTATGATATGATGCTTGCATGGGAAAAACCCTCGCCTGTTCCTGATGAACATTGTGATTCGGTAAACAATCTTTCTCTTTTTTGGGACCAATGATCTAAATTTCTTAATATTCTGTGTAATTGTCCAAATTGAAATGGTAAACAATATCCGGAGGTAAACATCACCCAAACTATGTCAAATTTGTGATGAACGAGGGGAGAGTAACAACTTGATTTGTACATGGTATGGGCCCGTATTTCAACTGTGGCACAACTGAAATACAAAACAATTCAGATAAATGAGTGATCGGTTCTCTGAAAAGTTGAATCACATGTAACACTTGTCTATTACCAACTCTATTTGCGACTTCATACCTGTACTAGAATTAATATGATCTTAATTGGGTTAAGTAATATATTACAGGAGTGTATTGCAAAAGAACGAGAAGATAAAATTGATTCTGCTGTTCCAGTAAATGAAAAGCAGGAGGATGATGACGATGTCCCCTTATTCTATTCTGACATTATGCCTCTCCTTGTAAGCTACTCAAGTGGCTAAAAGCAATCAAGTTATTTTTTGCTCTCTTCCAAACCAGATAGTATTGTTGTATTTTCCTATAGCATATATATATAGATGCTATATATATTTCCTACTATAGTTGTCTGACAAAAAATTTTTAATAGGTGAGTGACGAGGCGAGTGTTGGAGAGGATGCGTATGTTTGGTTCGGTTCCCTCTTTCCACTGGCATCAGATATAGTCAATGCACGTTTCACTTTTGAAACCTTGACAGCTGCCACATCAAACAAGCTCCATTACCCTGCTTATGACCGGTTTATCAAAGAAATGGATAAGTCTGTCACCTTTTTCCCGAACAGTCTAGATTCTCCAAGCAATGTTGTGTTTTACTTAAAAAGTCATGAAAGTGTTTTCTATGCAGGTATATTGACTATCTACAGAAACAAGATAAACCAACAGAAATAGAATTGGCAGATGATGAGTTTATCTTGCATGTCGAAGGAAGTCCTCAAACCCAGAAAGTGGTGCGACATATTGGTGCATCTAGCTGGCCTGGTTTTCTTCTTTGTCTTTTTCAATGTTCATATTTTACAGTATCAGGAATTGGGAGACTTTTGGTCAAAGAAGCTAATTGGGGCTGCAACTTTTGTTCAATGTGTAGGTAGGCTGACATTAACAAACAAAGCACTCTACTTTGAGGTATCAGGGGTCATGTCTTACGAACAAGCCCTGAAAGTTAACCTTTGGAAAACAGATGTAGATCATCAGGTGAAGGCAGCATCAACTGGGCCTTGGGGCGCTCGTTTGTTTGACAAAGCTATTTCATACCAATCCTCTGAAATGTAAGATTTTTTTTTGGTGGAACAGATCTATGTTCCATTTGTGACCATTCACTAATTAGTGTTGTTAGCCACAATTATCTATTTATCAATTGAGAATATATGACTGTTAGTTATCTATTTGTTAACTGAGAATGCATAGTTGTTGAGCTTTTTATTTTTTTATCCAATTACATAGATTACGTAATATTATCATTGTTAACAATTATAATTATGTATTCTCAGTTGATAGATAAATAATACATGGTAACGGGTAAGTTGCGAGTAAGTTGGGTGAACTTGACATGAGTGTGACATGCTCTTTTTCTAATTATTTACTGATTGTCAAGTGTGAACAAAGTTAAGCATCTTTGTAAAACGAGATGATTTACTGGAATGCAGATCAGAGCCTCTGATTATTGAGTTTCCGGAGTTGACGGGTTCGACAAGGCGTGACCTATGGCTTGCCTTAATAAAGGAGGTTGTTTTGCTTCATCGATTTATCTCAATGTACAACTTCTCAGATTCCCCTCTACAATCATCAGAGATGCATTCCCGAGCCATATTGGGAGTTATAAGGCTTCATGCAGCTAGAGAAATGCTAAAAATGTCGCCACCACCTCCTAATAGCTTCCTTATATTTGCTTTGTATGATGATGTGCCTAAAGGGGATTATGTACTAGAAGAGCTAGCTAACAGCTTAAGACAGACTTCTAAACTCACCCCTTATGGTGCAACTGATGTGTTGAAACGATTGGATGTTGTTTCATATCCCTTTGAACCTAGTTCTCAGGAGAAAGTACAGGTCTTGGAAGAAGACCAGAGAAACCAAGCAGAGTCGCTGGATTCAACTGTTGGTCAAATTAAAGAGGAGGCAATGGAAGTTGGCATTGCCAAAGCTGCAGTGCATGAGGTCAAGGAAGAAGGGATCAGCGATAGCCTTCTTGTTCTTGTTGTGAGTATATGATTATATATCAATTTACTATTAGTCTATTGGTGATCCTTTTTTCCAGCTTGAACTTTGAAGTATAGGCGAATGTCAGTGAGAAATTTACTAAAATTTTATATGTAGAATCTTCTTCGCCCATTCTGGATCGTCTCATCATGTCTTCAGAGATTAGTCTCGTGGGAAAGGCCGGCGAGAACCAGCTTTCTTCTCGCAATGACCCTAATTACCATATACATGTACCAAGTTCTTTCTATAAATTTTGTTGACTTCTCTTATACCCTTGCATGGATTCAACATCAATTTTTAACTAGCATATTTAATTGTGGTTTTGGAACAGAGAAGGGGTTGGTTATGCACTATCATCATTGTCAGCAGGCATAGCAGGGGCAATTATCTGGTCAAAAAGGAAGCATATCAGTGAGAGATATTCTGAAGTAGTAGTTGATACTTCATCCGATAAATCCACAATGGAGAGTGCGGTGGAAGCACAACAGGCCCTAAAAGGATTGCACGAAATTTTAAAGGCAGTGAACATTGCAATTCTGAAAATATGGTCCCTTGTCACATCAAGGTCCCCAAAGGTTGATTAGCCGTTGTTTCATTAATTATTCGACCATATTGACATTTCAGTATTTACCAAATTATGAAGTCCATAATTATTCTTTTATTTTTGTTCTTTATTTTTTATTTTTTGTGGTATATGTTACAGCACACTGATCGGGTGATATGGGTGCTGATGGGGGTTGCATTGGTACTGGGGATTGTACCGTTCAAATACCTTTTGATGGGAGCAATCACATCTCTCTTTGCGACAAATTCGGGAATTGGCAAGCTGATGTCTTCCAATCCATCACAAAGCGCGAGGCGCTTGCACGAGTGGTGGGACTCCATTCCTGTCATTCCAGTCCGAATAACGGACAGCAGCTCGTAAATAATACACTGCATTATACACTAAGTGAGCATAATTTTGGTGTTTTGATCATAGTTTTTCCTACTTTCTAGTATCTCGTAATAATTGTTATCTTTTGGCATGTTCTTTTGTTTTGGGAAGAACTGTCTTTTAGCAGTGTTGGTAGTGTTGCTGGGGAACTGGCATGGAACCCTGAGTTTGATAATAATGTTTTGGACATATCTAACAGGTTTATGATTGAATAAATTTTTGTACCAGTATTTGTACTCCAGACTTGAAATGGTTTTGTATGACACCGAACCAAAGGAGTGGTGATTATGGCGAACTTAGTTTGGTTGTTTTGATATTAATTAAAATCAACTTAATGACTGAAATTAACTGTATACTTCTTTTATCTTTTATTGATTATTTTATATCTAAAGTATTTTGTATTAAATGGTTTTTGTAAAATACCAAATCAAGTTGTTTGTATTTATTTTTTATTATATAGTAGTCAAGATATGTGTAGTATTGTGTGATATATATACTAACGAAATTAAACTAAATATTATTTGAAATTTTCAAGCTGGTGTCATGTAAATGTACAAAACAACTTGATTTGTACATGGAATGGGCCCGTATTTCAACTGTGGCACAACTGAAATTTCTTCCAGGCTCTCTCCTTCCTTTCCTGTTCTGCTGTTCACCGTTCCAACACCAGGCTCTCTCCTCCGAATCCGTATTCTCGAAATAATGCGGGGTATCGAAATGGTCAGCGGACAGCAACATAACAAAATTCGTTGGTATTGTAGTAAAAATATTGTCCGGCAGTCTTGTCGGTGTAGCAGCAATGAAAATGCAGAAAAAATGACTACTGCTGACCATATCTATCGGAGGATGTGAATTCCTCTCCTCCCCTTCTGCGCACCTGTGGACCACGCCAAGCCAAGGGGTCTGTTTGGATAAACCTTTTTTTGGACTGCTTCTAACTAAGCATTTAATTAAGCGGTAATCTGGAAATTTTAAATATTGAATTTCAGAAAACAAAATTGAAAACGAAGAAACTAGCATCAGCGATGGTAACACGACTCGATTAAATTGACATTCACAAATTACTCCGTGTGGAAATCTCTTGTTTTATATATAAGAATTTTAGAAATCACAATATTTATATTAAATGTGAGTTATTATTTTTGTTTTGTACATATGGAGGCTTGAAGTTGAACTCACGACCTCTTAAAAAATCACTCTAATTAATTACTACTAAATTACGTGAACATTAAAATCTAGAACCGATCGAAGACTTTTACTCCATATGAAAAATCATCTAATTAGATTACTACTAAATTATTGATCATTAAAATTTAGAACCGAAGACTTTTACTCCATATGAAAAATCTAAATTGAAGGACTTTTCTACTATAGGATATCTATGAACTAATAACGGATATTAAACCTAGGGGCGGATCTACCGGTAGGGCTCGAGTGGGCTCAAACTCCCCTTGCCAAAAATAGTTTGCACTCAAAACATTTTCAAAGAGTTCGTTTATGAAACTGTATTATCTGCATTCATTTTTTATGAGTGTTTTTTGCATTCGTTAATTTGTTCACTTCGCTTTTATTCTTTCTATTTTTTTATGTGTGCTCTTTACACTCATTTTTATTGCGTCCAAACTCCCCTTCGCTTTTATTCTTCTTTAATTATTATTCTTTCTATTTTTGTCCACTTGCTCAATAAACATAATACATATACAATACAGCATTCGCGAAAAGAATGTCTGATTAGATGTAACAAAGAATGTTTAATTCAATAGCTCTCAAAATAAACGAAAAGAAAAAAAGTCTGCAGTTCTGTACCAATCTTATCGATTGAATGACAGGATGCGCGCTCAACCCTAGACCCGACTGATCGGAGGATTTTGGTCGCCCTCTTCCTCCCTCTCTCTCTCAAGTTTATTTCCTGGTATTATTTCTTGCTTCCTCTCTCAAGTTTGTCAGTTTAAGACTTCAAGTTTATGTACCAATTTTCAAGAAAAATTTCTATTGGCTTGCGACCGCAATAGCATGTGTTGCAGCCACAAGAGACCTGTAATTTTATGTAATTATTCTTTGTTCATCAAATCACAGTATGGTTGCGGCCACAATAAGCCTCTTTGCGGTCGCAATTGAACTAAAAACTGATGAAAATTTCTGTTTCGAAATCTAAGTCTTAAATTGTTGCATATCTTTCTAATTTTCAACTTTATTTGCATAAATAATTATTTGAAATGTTCTTGATAAATCAAAATATTGAATAATATCTATTCAAATCAAATAAAAAGGAATGACAAAATTCAAAGTTTCGATCCATGAACATTCAAAATAATCATAGCAAATACGAGCAAAGCACAAATCCAATTGCAACAATTAAAATTTGATATATTTCCAGAAAAATAACTAAATATCTTAAATATTGACACGGAGGTGACTCTTATAAAACCCACTACTTTTGACAATTATTTTTAATAAATAATGGTCTTATTAATTATCATTAATTAAGATATTAACTTTAATCTAGCTTAGGAAAAATATAAGGTTTAATTCACTTACGAAAATTTTCGAACAATATTAAAAAGAGATATTTATTTAACAAAACCCCGTACTTAAAGGATTAAATAATTAAAAATAACACAATGTACATATAAACTAAAATAAAAATGGGACATCAAAAAGAATATGGTTGAAATTAGTTTAAGTAATGTCGAATATGATGAGATGAGTAAATAAATTTAACATGGTAAACATATTTAGATTTCAAGATGAATTAATGAGTATGTCAAAATAAGTTACTAATCCAAATTTATCCATGTTTAAACAAAGAACATATATGGAATCTTAAGATTTAAGTTAACTTACAATTCTGAATATTAATAGTTAATTTCAGTTTATTACAATAATTCTGCAAGTCTAGATTCAATTCCTAACACAAAACCAATTCAATATAATCATATAATATATAATCAGGAACTCATAAAAAAATAATATCTTAAATAAGACAATATAATGAGTTAGTAAATTGACTATAGTTTAATGAGAAAAAGTTATTTCTTGAGCATTATTACCTATATCAATCTATTTTTTCCTTGATAAAAAGTAAAGTTTAATGAGAAAAGGTTATTTCTCATTAGATTGATTCATATCATATACTTATTAGCTGTATAAGCTGTTCGGGTATGTAATCTTGATATATAGTTTGTGAATGTATGTTGTGGCAACAACAACAACAACAACTGTTGGGAATTACATTCATTATTAAAAATTAAATTCAAACTATAAATGAAAGACAATTTGATACATTACAGATATCACTATCGGTATTTGCTAATATAAATTAAAAATTCCTTGCCTTTCACAGTGAGCGATGTCGATTGGGACCTCCTAGAAGCTGAAATCTCTTAAGAAGAAGATGAAGGAGATGTGGACTACACATTTCATGATTCAGACATTGAAGACATGACGCCAACACCACCAAAAAAGGTGTACAAGACAGGGATTGAGGTGCCGAAAGGTGAAAAAGAACACTCCAACAAGCCTTTCGACTGGAGTCCATCTCCTTAGAAACATCTACACTCGCATGCCCTACTGTTACCAACTGCTTTGCCTTCTTTTTTATCGCCCTATTTTACTCCACCCCCTTTTTTTAATTTTTTTTATGAAAAGGCAGTAGCATTTTGTGCTGTTATTGTACAAACAGATTATCTAAGTTAGGCACTCATGCCTTGAACTCATATCTTATGCTCCTACTTTTGATGTTGATACAATGCAGGGATTATTAAATTTAGACTGTTTTGTTAGATATGTTGTAATTCGAAACCCATACTCGACAGTTCTCACCATGAGGGATTAATGACATGAAACTTGAAGCTACTCATGGCTATTTGACTCATGTCAGAAGAATTCAATTGAATTCGTTTAACACATGTCCAATAACCTTTCACACTCTACCCAAAAAAAGTATCACAAAAAATCTATGCTTTAACTAAGCATTCCAAGTCCCACAATAGTATTACAATGTCTTACTGCACTAATAAAAAAAAGTCTTATGTTCTAATTAAGCATTGTCCAAAATAGTAACCCAAGAAATAATTTTTTTGAACAAGGAATGTTAATTGCATATAACATATTTTGCTTATGTTACCAAAGATTGTCAAAGGTGGAGATCATCAGTCTTGATGCAACACAATTATGTATCTATCAGAGAGAACAAATAAATAACATTTACATCATCATTCAGTTTGATTTATCTCGAGCGAAGCTCGACTTCAATGCCTAGTTTTATAATACTTTTCCAACATGACACTATTTTATTTTTACTTTTCGAATTACACTTATATGTATTCATTTCTTAATTTATCTACAAACCATATGTTTTATTTAGACTTTTAAAATAATCACCAAAAAGGTTTTAGACACACACATGCACGCACACTTACTAACACATGCTTTAGTACAGTACGGGTGAAATTAATCTAAACACTGCTCACTAGCACTGTAATTCATCTGATTCAGGATTTATAAAGTATATAAAGTTTGTACTCTTTTAATTGGATTACCTTGAACTCTGCATCATATTTTTTGTGACTCCGTGTAAATAACGCTAGGCATATATATTATAATTTTGAGAAAATTCCTTTTTTTTTCTAAACTGTCGATTTGGTTTCATTAAGTTCTTGAACTTTTTTAATATATTTTTTAGTTATTCAATTTGGTTCAAATGTCGTTTAGAACTTTTAGTTAAAGATTACTCTCTAAACTATTGGTTTTATTTCAATATGTCCTAAATTATTGGATTTGTTTCAATATATCCTTCCATGAAATTTTTTTATTTAATTTCCTCGACTTAATCCCCTCAAATAGCTGCAAGGCTCTTTCCCAGTTTTTTGTCTGAAACAACAAAATGTTCTAATTAATGGCGTTAGACCTTTTACAACTTAATTAAAATCAAAGTATATCCCAAATGTAGAAATCTTGACTTCTCAACTGATACAGATTGTAATGATGATAATAAGTTATGTATACCAATGCAGGACCTCAAAGTATGGATGAGTTCTATACATGTTTGAAGAACAAATGTTACATTAATGAGCTAATATAGTAGGACCAATTCGGTATATACTGAAATTTGGAGACCAAATAGGAACCCAGATACTTCAGTGATCAAAATATATAAGAACACATGACACTTACAAGAACCAAGTGTGTAATTAAACTCTCTTTTTTCTGCTTCGTAGAACCAAAATTATAAAAAATCAAGTAGATACACCGTTGCATCTATTATGTACTCCAACAAAATATAGATGAAAATCAAGTAGATACATCAACAAATATTATTTTAAGGTGTATTTGACTGGAATGAAAGTCCCGTCAGGAGAGAAAGGGCACTCTCCATTCCATTTCGATCCGAATCCAAGTCCTTGAAGGTTTTTAGAAATGTGGTTGATTGTTCTTTTCTTTTGAGATGTATTTGAATGGTGAGAGAGTGAAAACTATGTTATATTATTTTGTGGGAGATTTAAGTACTATTTGAGAGTCATGATGATAGCAATTTAATATTTTAGTTAAGGTGGTTGTGATATTTGATGCAGACAGTTAGGTAGCAGTTTCATTTGTTTTGAACAAGAATCGCTAGGATAGAGTAAGGTAGATTTAGTTTTTAGATATTAAACTAGATTAGTTATTGTAAGACTCATGCATATATTTCAATGAAATAGATGAGAATTCTTCACTTCTGGATAAAAAACAAATATTATTTGGAAAAATCAAACGCTGCAATATGACATTCTAAGAAATGTCTCTAAGTGGTGATTTTTTTTTTTGAAACAAACAAGGAGCGCCTGCCACTTCCATTTTCATAGAAAAAAGAAGTACATAAACCGAAACAAACACACAAAGCATCTATCCATGCTCACTATCTAAAGCCCTACTCTATTTTATATCTATAAAGTGTAAAACTAAATCCCAACGTACTTGCAACATTTTTAAACTACCCTAACAACACAACAAATCTACTAAAATTATCACCCTGGTCCCTAAACATCGTCACCATCTATATGGCAAACCTTATGAAAGTCGACATTCCCGCAATCACCCGCAAAGTCTTATGCTTCTAGCAACCGCCGTCTCTGCTGTTTAGTTAGCTTTCGCACCCGACCATGAGTGTAGTTTGGCCCAAGAATGCTCGGCTATATTTGTGCCTCGCGTTCCCCAAATCCACTCTCGATCGGAGCTAAGCCAAACCTCGCATACTTTCACTAGCTAATTACTAGTCCCATTCAACCTTTCCCTTCAAGAGCGAAATCCCGAGCATCCAAGAAGGTCGTAGTCAATTCCTATTCCCTGATCAAGTATATTGGATAGACTCATTGTATCTCCTTTATACCAATAACCCCGGCACCTGCTTATAAGCACCACTGAACATTGAATCTCCTTAACCATCCTTGATATCTCATTTTTATATTGATCACTCACTGTATCTCCCATGTACTCTACTTATAAGCACCATTAAACAAAGATAGGTATGTTTGTGTACTCGTTCAATCCCTCTTTGCACAGTCACCAAGGAGCTCTAAGCTGGCTGATACTAGTATCTGAACCAGCATTGCTGTACCAGCACCACACTAATCATCGGTGCTTCAATCTGTAACAGCACAACCATTTACCCTCTTTCAATCTCAGCATCGGTTTCTATTAAAAATGGTAAAATGACAAATGTTTTTATTACTTTTGGTTGAATATATTTAAAATTTAATGATGAAACAAACATACATTTTGCAACATCGACTTAACTGTACCGATCATGATGCATTGATCGAGGATACCAATATTGACCGTATTAATTTTTGGCATGTATTATAATTAAATTTAATATACACAACATCAAATTTTAAAATATAGTCATTATTATTAATAAATATACACGTCATCAAAATTAACCGAGTAGATATATAAACTTAGTAAATTATTGAAAAATTATCGTTTTATTAGTGAAAGGAGTATATTGAAACGAACTCAATAGTTTAAAAAACAAATTGAACCAAATTCAATAATTAAAAAATTAATAGAGTGAGCCAAAAACAACAGTTTAAGAGTTAATTAAATAAAAAAATTCTTCACTCAAATTGAATAATAAGTCATGTTTAATGTTGCGTTGAATACTACAATATCATTTCCATTTTCATGCTACATAAATAAAATTTTAAATAAGTGTTATTAATCCGAGTAAAAAATAAATAACTCATTTTTCCGGAAAATTTATACCAGGTGAGACCGGCGCACTCTCACCGAAAGAATATCGTCTGCGACACTAAAAATGCAACAGAGTACGACACTTTTGATATGAACCGTTGATTAAATCTCTACGGACCGTAAATAATATAATACATGAGAATTTTTTGTTTATTAACTCAGGATTGTAAAAAAAAGGAGTTGTTCTTAGTTTATGGCAAAAACTTGGATACTTCAAAAGATGGATATACTGGATGTCGAGATTGGTGAAAAGTGATACCTTAGAAAACGCAACAAAAGTTAAAGTAAATCACTTTTCACCAATCTCGATGAATTGAACGGCTCATCTGAGCTAGAATACTCAACGTATTCATCTTTTGGAGTATCCAAATTTTTGCCTTAGTTTATTGCTGAATAAAAAAATTTGTACTGTTGAACCTTTGTTCTGAGTCGTGATTTCGCCCTAATAAAAAAAGCCATCATAATTTGCTACATACTACCAAAATAATTAAAATATGTAATGAGAAAATCTTCTAATCCTCAACCTTCTATCCTCCGCTCTCGTTCCTCGCTCTCTTTTCTATTTAGTCTTATTCTGTTTTTAATACTTCTTTCTTTATCTTCCAACTGCATCTTTCTTCTTCTTTTTTCTTTCTTTTATCGTTCTTTTTTTCCTACCTTCTCTTCGACGAGAGATTGTTAGAAACGACAAGAAAACTATCAAAGAAGAAAATAATATTTAAAGTGGCGGCAGATCTGAGAACAACCTTGAGACTGTCTCTGACTTTCTTCGTATTCACCATGGTTGTTATATTTTTCACAAAATAAATAAAGAGAAGGAGAAAATGAAAATATAAATGTGCATCTAATATAAATACTTGTTTGAGTAGTACTAACACATTTTTCGACTAGTATGAACACCTCTGATGTTAATAGGAAGTTAGTATGGACACTTTGAATAGTATGAACACCTGTGAAGTTAGTTTGAACACTTGAAAAGTTAGTATGAACACCTTGAATGTTAGTGTGAACACATGTGAAGTTACTATGAACACTTGGAAAGTTAGTATGAACATCTTGTATGTTAGTATGAATATTTTGGATGTTAGTATGACCACATTCTTAGTTAGTATGAGCATTTGAGTAGTTAGTGTGACCATATTCTTAGTTAGTATGAGAACTTGAGCAGTTAGTATGACCACCTGAGAGGTTAGTATGATCTCCTATTTTATTTAGTATGACCATCAGAGGAGCTTGTATGACTACATCGGTAGTTAGTATTAGCACTTCAGCAGTTAGTATAACAACATATTTTATTTAGTATGACCATCTCAGAAGTTAGTATGATCATATCTTTAGTTAGTATGCGCACTTGAGCAGTTAGTATTGTTAGAATTAGGGTTGCGACTTAAATCGCAAGACTAAGGTCAATTAACAAGGCGAAAGCGTTTTCAATCAATAATTTCAAATTAAAATTTTTAGACCTTAATCACCTAGCCAAGAGTTAAAGCAAGCAATTTCTAGAAGTGATAGAGCAATTCACAAATCAACAAAGAATAAAGAGAGAGCAGGAGCAATCAAGAGAACAAAAAGAACACGCGATGTAACGTGGTTCGGCCTATCAATCAACTAGGACTACGTCCACGGATCTCCCAGAACCAAATATTCCTTCCGGGTCGATTTCACTATCAAAACAAGTGTTATTTACAATTGCGGATCCTATCTTGATTTCTTCTCAACAAGCAAATCAATCTTTGTCTCCTAGACCAATGTATGGGGCGACACCACTCTACACGGTTAACGGTCCGATTGACAAAACAATCAAGGACAAAGGATGCACCACTTGACAACACAAATGTGGTGCACTAAATGCTAAAATCTAGCTAAAGGTAAGTTCGCGGATTGACAATTAGACTATATGTACTATCCTAATTCTCTCTTGTTTAGGTAGCTGGAGGAGAAACTAATTGGGCTCTTTGTTGTGCTCAATTTGATGCTTGGAAGCTTGTGGGGGGTGTTTCATGCCCTGCTGGTTCGTCTCGGCTCCATATTTATAGGCTGGGCACTTCTTGGGATCTTGAAACCCCCAAAATTGCTTGTAGCATTATAGGGAACTCATAATGCTTTGTGTAATCTGTTATAACGGGTTGTACAGTTTCTAGAATTTCCCTTCTTCTCTTGTGCAGCTGTCATGTGGGCCATTTCCAGCAGGAACTCGTTATAACGCCAAAGGAACCCATTATAATGGGTTTGCACATGTTTCAACATGCAACTTCACCAAAGCTCATGTGCAAGGTTAGTACTTATTTGTTTTGCAAATTGTCAAACAAGAGATGAGTTTAATCCAACAAACTCTCCATTTTGGCAATTTGCAAAACCATTTGAGATGTGCATATCAAATGATGCACATCAACATTTCTCTTCTTTTTGCAAATAATGGCAAAAGGCTCATACCAAACAAGCTCCCTCTGAATTTAATACATACATTCATACAAGTCAAGTTTTATATTTCTCCCCCTTAATGAAATAAAGTTTTCAAATGTAGCACAATTCATCAAGTTTAATCAAGATTTTCCAATAAAGAATAAGGAGAGATAAACACAAATTATCAAGAGGCATATATCAAGAACAAGATAACAAGAACATCAAATTAAACTAAGTACATGCAAAACATCATATTAAATATGAAATTCGTACAAGGAGCATAGCAAAAGTAAAATGCAATTCTAGTCTACTCCTATTCATCTTCACTACTCTCATGAAGTTCGTCCTCCGTATTGAGTTAAGTAGCTCCTTCTTACACCTCTCTCATGTGAGCTTCAAATCCGGTGAGGTCAGAGCAATCATTCCAAGACTCGAATTGTTGAGTCTAATTGGTCCGGACCATGGAGTTGAACTCATTTTGATTATCAAGTCTCTCATGTACACTTGCGGAGTTGTGTTTGTTGTAGAGTGACAAGTGATACACTTGTTGAGAGACATAATGAGTTCCTTCTTCAACCGTTGA
>CAXKVX010000298.1:0-90692 GCA_964058865.1 Eleocharis quinqueflora | reverse complement strand
CTATCGTTTTTGTTGGCGCCATTGTTTACAAAGTGAAGTAAAATTCTATGTTTATACTTAAAAAAGTAATTATTTTTTGACTGGTCCTAAAAAAATTATATTTATGACTTTAATTTCAAAATTTTGATAGTCGTAACTCTATTTTTCTATTCACGTTCAGACTGAACACAGGTTAAGTATGATGCAAAATTCAGACTGACATTCACGTTTGAACGTTGCGTTCAGACAATATTGTGAACATGACGTCTGGACGTACGTTCAGATGATGCATTCAGACGTGAACCAAAAATTCAAATTACTTGGTAAATTTTTTTTTTTCAACTCGAGTGACTTTGATTTCTGAACGCATGATTATAAATAACACATGTTAACATAAATGCAGAAGAATAAAAACATAGCTGTCAAATAATTGAAATTAGGATCATTTAATGTAATTCTTATTTTTTTGGGTCTGACAAAAAAAGTTCCTTTAAAAGATGAGTCTATAGTAAATTCTATAGTCATACATTTATTTATGTTGCTTTATTTTTCTATTTTCCTAGGAATGCATACATTGTGTGGGGCATTTTGAGGCTGTGCCATGCTGTCACAACTAACTACTTCATACCGAATTTTTTTTCTCTCTAAAGTAGTTAGAAACCATTAAAAACCTTGTTAATTCGTTATTATTCCTGAGGATTTGTTCAATAAATAAATAAACTTGCTATTTTGTTTGTTTATATTGAGGCCTCATATTCCTTTTTTAAAGAAAAGACTTTGACAACACATTGCTAGTTAATTTAAATTCTATTTTAGAAACTAAATATCCACTTGTATTTTCAACATAACATTATAACGTTTGTTTTTTTTATTCTATACAAGGTCTAAAATAGCAGTTCGCGTGATTTAGCAGTGGATGAGTGATTTAGCGTTTAACGTTTTATCGGTGATAAACGGTCGATAAACTACCATATCGATATTTATATCATATCACTTATTTCAAATGATATAAAATATAAGTTATAATTAATACAATTTATATGCTTAATAATAACATATAGTAGTATTTTTATCACAAAATACATTTTAAATACTAATACATTTATTAAGAGGAGGGTTCCAATGCCTACATTTTTGTGCCTCATCATGTCCATTAACTAAAAAATTTAATTAATTATTTTTTTAAGACTTTAAATATCAAAACTAATTGATTGAATATTTCATATATGTCATAATATACTGTATAAAAAAATATTGTAACATTTTAGTTTAATTTCATTGGTCATCTAGAGCTAACAAAATCAACGGTTCAAATCCAATAATTTTGATCGTTGATTTTGTTAGCTCTAGATGACCATTGAAATTAAACTAAAATGTGGCAATATTTTTTATACACATGTATTATGACATATATGAAATATTCAATCAATTAGTTTTGATATTTAAAGTCTTAAAAAAATAATTAATTAATTTTAAGTTAATGGACATGATGAGACATAAGAAAAGTAGGCATTTGATGCCTTCTCATTTATTAATTCATAGGCAAATATCCTAGTAGTTCAGAAGTACAAAGAAAAAATAAAGATAAAAACATCTAAAACTTGATCTACTAAAAAAGTAACAATTAAACAGAAAAACAGGTATGTCACCGCTAAAGCCGCTATATCATATCTGCTTTATCGGCCGCTAAATCATTATATCATCAAAAACCGCTAAAACCGTAATTTTCAATGTCTTGCATTATAGCTGAAAAAGCTAAAACAACTATATCATTGTTTTATTGCCGCTATTTAAAAGCTTGATTCTACCAAATTAATTTTTTCCAAGTTCCACCTTATTATCCATATCGTCTGTTACTCGTCTGTTACATGGTAATTTTAATGGATAGGAATTGGGTAAGATAAGGATAATTTTAACGAGCCAAGATAGGATATGAATAAGAGTAATTTTAAACGGGTAAGGATACTAAAATAACTTCACATGATAGATCGTATCCATTGACACCTCTACTTTTATTGACCGACAAATAGTAAGCAACTAAATAACATCTTTATACAAATTATTCTATGGATCAAAACCAACTTAAATTAAACTATTAATGATTATAATCAATAGTCATAATTTATTTATTGTAATAACATTTTTTATCGATATATAGAACTGCTCACAACAGTAGCGGGTCAGTGCCATATCCTGAATTTTGTAATTCTTCATATGTTCAATGAAACTTAATACTTGTGTCTTATTCTGAAATCAAATTGTGCCTGACCCTGAGTTCATAACTGATTGTGTTTTGCGTCAAAAGAAAAATAGATCTCTCATTATTATTATTTTCTTATTGTTCTATCTTGTACTTGAGCGAACAAGAAGGAGATGGTAGAACAACTTAAAAGACATCCAATATAAAAATAAAGAGATTCAAGAAAGTTTTGCGAATTTGACTTTTTGTGCCTCCAAAGTTTCCGTATCCTCTCTATTATTTTTGTTTGATTATTCTTTTGCAAAGTTGACACGATCTTATGCAGTAACACGGAGCCTTAGAAATTTTTGTCGTGTTACACTTGTGGAATAAAAAGAAAGCCTACATAGTTGTAAAAGACATTAATTCAAATCCTTGTTATCATCTAAATCCGAATTTTGCCAGCTATTCTCCATGTAAGATTTGTACCGGATCTGAAAGTATAAATTAAGACAAAATTTATATATACTCTTCTAAAATTTTGAAATTACATACAAGTTATAGATTACGACACAATTTCAAAATTTAAATTCTTAATATGAGAGTTTTTTATTTTGAAGTGCATATGAGATTACACGTTTAGTTTAGTAAAACAAATATGTAATTTTATATTTTATGGGAGTAAAGATTCAAAGTTCTATGTAAATTGAAAAAATCTAGAAACATTATATATTTCCCACTGTTATGTGGTGATATTAATATTATGAAATAATGTACAATGATTGAATCAGGAGTTACTCAGCATTTCTTAATCCAACATCCATTATTGGTTTGGTCTTTGGTAGGTTATAAAATAAAATAAAAAATGTACCTAACCACTCAACTAAACCCGTAATTTTCGAACCTCACTAGTAATTTAATTTATAGTCAGTTATATAAGTTATAGCACTTTGTTTTGGTTACAGTGTCACATTGATTAATTTGTCCTTAATATAAATAAATAATGTAGTAATTAATTAAGTATGAATACTGTCAATGATTGACAAGGTACTTTGTGAGGAACGAACGCATCTCAGCAGTCAATAGCACATAATCGACGGATTAGATGTGATGGTTTTACATGCTTCTAATTAAAGCACGTGACAAGCTCTACTTAATTTCCATTCTTTCGGTAAACAAAATATATAGAAGCATCAACAGCATTTGCGTGATCACAGAAGACATGGAACATTTTTGTTCGAGTCAGAAATCACGAGGCATGTAATTAGAAATTAAAGATTGTGACCTTTGCTGTTGAAAATGGAATTGATGAATTATCAATGAAAATTCAACATTAATATAATTGTCGGTATAGTACGAATGGGTCAATAATTTGTCGAATGGCTTTAATTTCCTTCTCAGATCAACCCAGACGGTGCATTTGCCTCCTTGAACACTACATTTGGTGAAGTATAATTAGTGCATATTAAAAAAAAATTAACCATGCTTACTGAATAAAAGTGAGAGAAAAATGGATTGAGAAGGAGGAATGCAACAAGAGATGTGAGGAGAAATTAATAACAAATGCAGGAGATGAAGGATCAACGAGAAGTAATATATTAAAGAATGAAATGGGGAGAAGCAGCAACAATCGTATTAGCACAAGTGAAAATAAAAAAAAAATGTGAAAACTTTATAGTTATTTAGAATTGTAGTAATCTGATTTCTCATCTTTAAAGTATGCATTACACCGGCCAGTGGGCGTATTGACTGCAATCTATATTAGTAATAAATCATTAACTTATCGAGTTTGTAAATTGTCTAATAATTAGTGGTAGCTAACTAAAATAATTTTATTTCATAAATTTAAAATTCAAACATTCGTGAACACAAATATAAGACTCTTTAAGCAACATGTAGTACTTAATGCGACTTCATAGTACTCCTTGTATTAAAAAAAAACAAATTAATGAAAGGATGGTAATAAATTAATAACCCGAAATAACGGTTTCCCATAGTATGAATGAATTTGAGGAAATACAAACACTTGAATCTTTCTTAATTTTTTAAATTATATACAACATCCTAGGAGCCAGGTAGACTTCAAAAGCAACGTTTTAGGAATAATTAAAAGAAATATATAATATTCTAACGGGGAGATATTATCCACTAGAAAGCAATCAAGCTAAGCAAGCAAGTAGCAGATAAAATGAGATATAATAAGGATCCATTAGTAAGGAAATTTTTTGTATGTACCATTTAAAACTGAAAAAATTGTAGAGTTGTTATTTAGAACTAATTTTTTTTTCTTATATGTCACCTAAAAACAATAATTGATTTTTTTATTCATCATTTTTATTGTAAAGACAAAAATGTTCATGTCAATCTTTTTTTTTCTTCTATTTTTTCACCAGTGAGTCTGACCTCGTCTTAATTCTCAACCGCCATGTCATCATTCCATGACACAACTCTCCTCATTGAAGAACTATAGACGGGCCACGAGTGAAGAAGTAGAAGGCGAAAAGAGATCGGCAGAAGAATTTTTATCTTTAAAATAAATAAGAAGTAAAAAATGAGCAAATATTATTTTCGGAAAGAAATTGTTTTTAGTTAACAAATTCACAATTTACTCAGTTTTAAGTGGCACTTTACAAATTTTTTCTCTAATTAAAATAATATCAATGTCGACATCCACATGTCGTAATGTGCATAATTTGAAAATGACACCGTTTGCCCCACCTAGACGAAAAACAATCTCCCCTTCAAATCAACGTTAATTTTGTAGTGCTGCTAACCCTTATAAAAGAACGCTGCTACAGTTCTCCGATTTTGTCCCTCTATTAATCAGAAATTACAATAACACTCCACAATAAACGGACCCCATGTGTCATAGATGGTAGGTGAAATAGGGAGAAAACAAAGGTCTGGGTTTGATATATTTTCCTCTTCTAAAAATTCTATACATTTGATCAGTTCCTTACCTGTCCTTAATCATAGTCTAACAGCACATCTTAATCAGAAATTAATTTTATACCAGGGACCCACCTCAGCAACCCATCAAGGGATTTAAAAAATCAATTGGAAAATAGAAAGTATAGCAACACGCCATTTGACGTATATGCTTGGTGTACTTTATACTTTGATGGGTTAATTGTCGATTAATTAATGACAATAATGGCAATTGGAGAAGAGAGCATAAGATAAGTGGGAGGAGAAAAAGAGAAAAGGATTGGAGAAGAAAGAGGCGCCTATCACTTCACACCTCTCATGATTCCTCACGGCTCCTCTGACCTTTCTTGTAGTGCATGAGAAGAGAGAAAAGAAAAAAAAGGTCTCTATCGGAGAAGAGAAGGGGTTAGTATTGTGGCGTGTCCACCAAGACATTTGCACCGATTGCGACTCTTGAATACACCTACACCTACACCTACACCGTGCACTTGCACTCTTCTCTGATCTCTCTCCTGTTAACTTGAAATTTACCTTGTATTTGTAATCAACTAAACCAACAAACCTGGTCAAGTGTCAACCCTACTGAGCCCAAGCCCGACCCAACCCTAAATTCCCTCGCCTGGTCGGACTCAACACAGACCACATCTGTTCTCGTTTTTCTCCATTGTATGACAATGTTTCCTCTCACACACTATCTATCATGTAATAAATGGAAGTTACTCTCTGTAGGGAACACATCCACCCTTCCCCAACAATTAATTGCGGAGAAAATTCAGAGGAGAAATTGGGTTTCATTTCAAGTTGAAAACCACATTTCCTTTTAAATTAGGAAATTGGAAGGGGAAATGAGGCAGGAATTGAAAGGTATGTGCATCATTACTTCAGGGTAAAAAGAACTAGTTTTGGACAAAGCTAAAATTCAGGGCAATTTTAATTGAATACAAGATAAAGGAACATGAGCATAATAATATAATGCGTAAGAAAATAAATTTGGTGTGGTTAAGACTGGAGGTATATTTGAAAAGCCAATCAAAATTAACTTTTAAAACCGCCAAGATACCAAAAACCTAATAAAGCTTTATATTCTGTACAAAAAAAAAAAAGAAAGAGAAAAGCTGGCTTGCCCATTTTTCTTGAACCTTTCCTTTATAAAATTCTACATATACTTTCCCTATATACCCTATGCCCTTTTTCTCCAACAAACACCTATAAGCATATCTTCCATAACTAACAAGAAGCAGAGCATTGCTTTCTACAACCTAGCAATATATATATTCTTCACAATTATCTGATTTTCTTTATCCTCTGTACAAAAGAAAAATAATTAACACATACATCACAAAATTAATACTAAAATGGAGGTGACCTGTGAGGTATACCCTTGCGCCTAGATATCCGACAATTGACATTAGGAGGCGTACCCGGGGAAATCGTATCCCTCGCAATCCGACCTGTGTCCTCATCAAATGACTTCTCCATTCCTCCCCGCATCTTCTTCGGAGTAGATACCTCGTCAGACTCCCAGTCCTGCATTGTTTCCTTATTCTGTTTCGGCTTCAGTTTGAAACTCAACTCAGAGTCCGTCTTCATCATTTTCATCTGCACACATTACCATTTGCACATGAACCTTAGAACCTTACATTTAGAAAGAAACATAAGCAATTAAATAAACTCAATAGATCAAAAGAAAAACAAAACAAATTGGCAAATAAAGAACCAATAAATATAAAGGAAATAAGAGAGAACCTTGCAGCCAAGGGAGCAAAAACGAAAGGTCTCGTTGAGGCTGCGGTTGCAAATTTGGCAGGTATTGACAACGCCCTTGCCCGGACGCTGCTGAGGCCGTTCATTCAAAAAGACAATCTTGGCGCTGTTTATGATGTATGTTTGCACTCCGGTGATGTCGATGAACTTAGACACCTCTGATACCCGTATCACATTGTGGTACGACGACCTCCTTATCTGTATCCATTCCCCAAAACAAACCCCCAATTAATTGATTGCTTTATTAGTGATCATATTGCTGAAAAGTAAACATGAATGCATACTGGAATTAGTAATGTGGATGAAGACAGGGGAAGGTAGAGAAATTAGATACTTGAACAACATGGTGATCCTTGTGGAACGAGTGGCAATAGGTGCAGAGAGCGGGGCCCGTGCAATTGAGGCAATACAAATTGCATTCGTTCTTGCTCAATTCTGTGTGCACCGGACACGATGCGAAGAAGCTTGTTCCCAGCATTGGTTTCAGCCATGGCGGCCACATTTCTTCCCCTGACCTAACTACAGGCCCAACCTGAGCAATTCAATTTATAAGTAACTGTTTTTACACGTGTATCATAAATCGAGACAAGATGAAACATAGAATAGAGCAATTACGAAAACAGATTATTCCTTACAATAGACGGAAATAGAAATCGTACCATTACTTTTTTCTGATTATTCCTTACAACACTTATCTTTGCTTGATCCTTGGTTGCCAGTTGGTCCAGTTGTTGCTTGAAATAGGAATGCCTTTTATATTTAGAACCACTTAAAGTCTTAAACACAATCCAAGAGAATAAATAAACGAGGAATGGATGGGATTTCTTGATCGGAATATTCCGATCGGGGTTTCTAGAAGAGTTCCCTATCGGAGAGGCGGCGCCGGAGAAATGAGACTATGAGAGGAGAGCGGCGCACACACACTATCGGAGAAAATAGAGAAATAAAATAGGGGGGAGAGACGAAGAGATGTGAAGTGAGGAGACGAGGAGAGATTTATAAGGCGGTTCTTTTAACCTGCTATTTTCTTCTTTTCTTTCTTTTTTCTTTCTATTTTACCCGAAACGTGCGCCCATTTCCACCTGCGATTTAGGAACGGTACAGATTGATTGCAACGCTTGGAGCCGGTGGTTCTCGACCGTCCGATTATGAACCCGTGCGGAGGGACTAGTACACCCGCAGCCGCTGACTTGAGATCTGAATAAAGCAGTGGAATATTAATAATTTTGCGAGTTATTCTATGACACCTCGCATCGCGTCTCAAATCAAAACTCCGCGAGAACGAGCTGCAATAATAAATTTAGCAGAATAGAAACAATAAAAGAATGTAACATGTTAAGTAGCAAAGGGGTGAATTTTCAAAATTTTCTCACAAACTAAATTTCATTAAACAAGACATAAACGCAAAGTGATCTTGTAGATAAATTTTGTTAAGATCCATCAAATCAATTCAGGATCACAATCCAAATCAGATCTTGGATCGGGTGGTGGAGGTGGTTCCAACAATACATAAGGAGGGGGTCCATTCAGAACATGAGTCCTGTAGATGGTGGTTCGGGTTCGACTAGTCCATAGTAGTCTTCTTATGATTCAAACTTGACCAGTCCTTCATCTTTGTACTTCTGATGGAACTCTTTGAACTCGAGATACTCGACAACTTCTCGAAAAGACTCTTCAAACTCGAGATATCGCATGTCTTCTCCTGTATCTCGGGGCAACTCTTCGAATTCGAGAAACTCTTCGGTGTCGGTCTCGTATATTCCCTCTCCGGGATCTTCAGTGAGAAAGTCGGGATCATACTCACATCTCTCTTCCTTGGTGTATTCGGGAATATACTTAGAATCAACCTCATAAGATTCTTCTTTGTACTCAGAAACATGCTCGGGGTCATCCTCGGAATCTTTCTTGTAAGTTTCCTCGTTGTACTCGGGAGCATACTCGGGGTCATCATTGTAGATTTCTACTTCGAAAACTTCTTCTTCGGGTTCTTGCTCGAACTCTTCATTTTCTTGTAGTTCTCAAGAAAAACTTTCGACTTTAAGAACTCCATTTATTGAACTCGAAAACTTGATAATAGTGCCTTTCGAACTCGAAAAGTCGAGAACCTTATTGTTTGTGTTCGAGTGCTCGGTATGCTCATTCGTCAAATTAGAGAGCACGAGAACTTGAGAACCTCGTTTATCGAATTTGAGAACTCGACAATCTCATTAGTTGAACTCGAGAACTCGGGAACCTCATCGAAAGTTGGCTCATATATTTTCTCCTCAAGTTGACGATGTCTCGAAAATGTAGTTCTATTCGAAGACTATCAAACCAATTTTGGTTCTGCTCACGAACCAGATGATTGACTCGGCTTAGGTCTTGGTTGAGAGGTTCGGGAGAAAATGCAAGAAGTTCTCTAAGTCTTCGCATGGATTGTTGAAGTGTTAGTCGTGGTTGTTCACGGGCTTGTCGTGCTATAAATTGTCTATGTCGTGCGGTTTCTTGACGATAGTTGTATTTCATTCGTTGGAGCCTCGATTAGTTGTTCTTTTGCATTTGTTCAAGGCGGGCAATGATGCATGGATCTATCATGGTGAAACGGGTGAATTGTTTAGAAATTGGTGATTGTCGTAGATACAACTTTGCACAAAACAAAGGTGGTGGATGTTATTGGCGATTGTCGGAGATACAACTTCACGCAAGTGCGAAGGTGGTTGTCGGACCTGCTCTGATACCACTTGACGCTGTCTCGCGTCCCAAATCACAACTCCGCGAGGTCGAGCTGCAATAACTGGTTTAGCGGAATAGAAACAATAAAGGAAAGTAACATGCTAAGTAGCAAAAGGGCAAATTCTCGAAATTCTCTCACAAAGTAAATTTCATTAAACAAGAAATAATTGAAAGATGTGGTAATTAAATGCTAAGGAAATAAAAGACAGAAAATAGATAGAATAATCTAGATAACTTGGAGTGCAAGCAAAGTGATATTGGAGATAAAATTTTGATTAGATTCATTAAATCAATTCAAGATCGTAATCTGAATCAATCTTGGATTGAATTTTTTTTATTTGCGTCATTCTATTTGTACAGTTTCCGAAAGAAATTTCTCATAATGAATCTAACTTTGGGAAATGGGTCTAACTATGGACCGGAATAAAAGCAAATAGTTTTAGAGCTTAAAAATTTTATAATCGGTGGGAACCATGAGAGACGCTATTAAAAATAATGTTTATAAATATTCTCATTTATTTTATTTTTTGTTTTTTCTATACTGATAATTTTTTAATGTGTAGAAAATAGAAATGTGATTAACAATAATGCTCCTAGATAAATTTGAATTGAAATTTTTTGAAACTTTCATAATCATTTCAAATTCTTAGGACGGGACTAACAATGAAGTCCCTATTTTCTGCGTCGAAACAAACTCCATACAAAGAAAAAAGCTGAGAAAAATCATAAGATATTGGATGAAATTTAGGAATTGCAATTGTTACTATCATCTTCGGTCATTTGCAATTTTTTAAAAAATCTTAAATTATTATATTTAATTCGGTTCATTATTAGACCTGTTACTAAAATCTTCCTTTTCGAAATGTAGACCGTCTCCGGTTGAGGAAATATCTGAAAATGTCCATTTTGTTGGCATGCTGGTGTACTGCAGCATGATAACTGTTAAGTCAAATGAAATGCCTTTTACTACAACTAGATGGCTGTAACTATCTTTGAAAAAAAGGTGACATGGTATTTTCTTGGGAAATTTAGTTAAATGCCACTAGATAACAATTTAATTAGAAGAATGTCATTCAATATTTCAAAATTAGTTATATGCCACTGACTTTAAAAAGAATTTATATTTGTGCCATCAATGATCTTTTAACGGATTTAAATAACTAAAATTTTATATAATTCCACTAATACCCCTCAACCAAAACAGATAGAAATCGAAGAGTCGATCGCTGAACCCAACTATCGCTCAGAAGAAATTGAAGAACTCAAACTCTAGCCTCCCCATACCTGGTCCTCCGCCTCCCCGTACCTCATCCTACGCCTCGCCAGCCCTTCGTCTCTGAAACCTAGTCCCACTTCAGTTGTACCAATGCAATCTTCCTCTTCCTTTTCCAGCGGGGTTTTGGCATAAGAATCAACATACTGCAATACCTTTTTGTGGTTACTGTTAATTTTTTGTACCAGCTGGAATTTACTTACTGCCGAAGGTTGCAAATTTGCTGCAAATCCAGAATCTATGCTGTAGTTCCTGGGACAAAGATAACGCAATAACCGGAGATAATTTGAAGTTTTTTTTTGTATTAATAGGTGCACCTTGAGCTTCTGTACTTCCCAAATAATGTGTCTGGGATTGTCAATCCCTTTGCTCACAATTTTGCATTGACCTCTTTGGAGAAAGCACTGAAGACTGATACAGATGACACTGGTGCTTCATCAATTGAGAAGAGAAAAAATGTGATTACGAGAGGCGTGTTGTCAGTTACAGTGATATTTCTGAAGATTTGCCTCTCATGGATGTTATGGAAAAGGCCGATCCCTATGTTGTTATTTATTTGAAGAAACAAGGAACCAAGTTGAAAACAAGGGTAATTTTTGTTGGCATTGGATCCAATTCGTTGGTCTATATTAACCCCAATAGCATCTTCAATTCAAAATAGCAGTTGTGTGCCAGACTAGGGTTTGAGTTGGGTTCATCGATTGTCTTCTCTTCGTTTTCTATCTGTTTTGGTTGAGGAGTATTAGTGGAATTATGTAAAATTTTAGTTATTTAAATCTGTTAAAAGATCATTGATGGCACAAATATAAATTCTTTTTAAAGTCAATGGCATATAACTAATTTTGAAATATTAAGTGCCATTTTTCTAATTGAATTGTTATCTAGTGGCATTTAACTAAATTTCTCTATTTTCTTGGGTTTGAACAAGTTACGCAGCTTAAATTTTATTAGTCGGCCTTAAAGGAAGATATTGTTGACTTGGCGTGTTTGAAACTTTGAATGAACGTCTTGGTTAATCTCATATAAAAGTGAAAATTGAGAATCCTTTGGCCTAGGGAGTCATTTCGTTACTTTGAAATGGAGAACAATTATAGAACGTGAGATACTGCATGTTAAAAGTATCTTTTAGTGGCACAATTTTGGCAGCTGCCATGTCTTAGTTTTTGGTCCGGTGTAATTAGGGGTGAAAACGAGCCGAGCTCGAGCGAGCTGGAGTGAACTCGAACTCGGCTTGTTTATTAACGAGCTGGCTCGGCTCGTTAGGACTCGAGGTCGCTCGTTTGTAGGTTATTTGTAAGAAAAATGACGGAATATTTTAAAAAAACATAATAAAATTATAAAATCGTGAAAATTCTCTATGATAAAGATTTATTTAGAGATGGTGGTAGCCAATTCGACGGTCCAGATTAACTCGTTAAGGTCTCGATACTTACACGAACCGAGCTTGTCACACCTTGAGATCAGCTTTTTACTAATGAGCTGGCTCGGCTCGGCTCGTTAACACTCGAGCTGTTAACGAACGAGTTGTTAGCGATTCGAACACGAGCGAGTCACGAGTCACGGTCATGTTAGGTGTGCTCTTGGAGGTTATATATCGGGGGTTTATATTATAATAAGAAAATATATCTGTAAAGAACAAGACTATGATAATATGCATAGGACGTACTCTTTCGTCATATGCAATGTCTGACTATCGAATTCTTCTTAAGATTCATGTCAAATTAAAAAAAAAATCACTTTTAACTCTCTTTCTCCTTTCTCGATTGTTGTCATTCTCAATTGCGCCTCTTTTTTTATTTTGACACGAATTTTGACAAAAAATCTGAAGGTCAGAAATTGCAAGAAATAGTGTATCATATACATATTACGATAACCTTGCTCTATATATATATGAAAAAAAATGTGGTGCTCCGGAAAGCACCAAGACCTTCTGTACTCTTAACTCAAAAAAACCATTAGACGTTCTTAAATTTCAATTTATCATGTTCAATAATTTCTTTAGTACCATTGCTGACCTCCTGGAGACCGTTGGGAGCAAGCGGGATTTAAATAAAGATGGGCCGGGAAATTATGTTACAAGCCCACAACAGAGAGGCCCAAGTTTCAAAAGCGATGGTTGTTTGGATAAGTTAGGACTGACAAGTGGAGCCCACATGCCAGTCAGAGCAGGAGATTGCAATTACTGAAGAAATGGAGATGAGAAGAGTAAGTCGTTGAATACTCTAACTACCTCTATACCGGTGAAATCAGAAGGGAAAATTACTACTGTAATAATCAAAATTACTTTGAGTTTTTATATAAATCAAGGAATTGAGTGAGCAGTGATTAGCATTGAACTCCTCTCTTCCACAAAAATATATGTTTTACCCTTATTCCGCCATTAATGGCTTCCTTTTGTTTTCGAGTTTAGTTGTAATTCAGTTGTAACTTTTGCAATTGAATCAATAAATTTCTCAGTTAGCCCCAAAATTATCTTGTCTTTCGAATTCAATTAGCTAATTAGCTTCAATTTCTACAACCGATACATTACGTCATATGCTAAAAAATGACCTTTTTTGAACTTGTTGGAATCATAGCTAACCCAAACCCACTTGTTGGAACCATAACTAACACCCCCTTAGCCTAGGTGTGGATCAGTTTTTGTTAGGCACCTTAGTAGAGAATTTGCGGTGACTCAAGGATTCACATCTCAGTTGATGAGGTGAAGTCATCCTCTGAGACAACTTGTTTGTGGAAATTGTCAACTTTACAAGACTAATTAAGAAGTTTCACTCAATATAGAGTTTTTTTCCTTTCAAAATCGTGTAAATCTCACTTTCTTTCTAACAGAAATGAAGTTAAACTTTGCCTCTGTACTAAGCACGAAAAAAAAAATCAGAATCATTATCCAAGAATAGAAGATCTGATTCATAATATATTTTACCATAAATTTGTAAAACTGGTACAGAGGATCCTCACGGATGTCAAGCTGTGGATGCAATGGTGCTAAATGCCAATTCATGGCTGTAGATGCTGGGGCCAGTACACCAGGTACAGATACATGGATGTAACAGTGTTCTTTGTTGTTCTAAAGATGATTATAACTTGGGAGCTTCTGCCAAGAGTTAAAAAAAATTACTTGGATGTTAAACAGAGCAATGAGTGGATTTAGAAACAAATAGTGATGACATTTTAGTTAGCATGAATTGGCATGTCAGAAAAGAAAATCAACATAACCTGTTTATCAGAAGATAACTTTATCCCAATGCCCTGCTCTTTCCTAATAAAACTGAAGGCAAGCATATTATTCGGCTTGCTTACATTTGGAGTTTGGTATTTAACTAACTAGATCTCAATAGATAATTAATTTTATCAGTAAAAAAATGACAATAACTTTGTCAAATTATAAAAGATGTGTTGACACAATAATGAGATGCTGACAAAAAAGTTCGCCTAACCAAATATAAAACTTAATTCTTCAACATCATAGCTATAACTAAAGTTTTATGTAATAAAAATGTTTCTTCTAAGTTGTTATGCTACACAACTTCTAACATATTATTCGATGTACCAGTTTCCATTTGGACAACAATATAAGCAAAGCTATTCCGAAAAGGTATCCTCTCAGTAAATTGCAAACTTTTTAACTTGAATACATTATGGTTTGCATGGTAGGAAACATATTGAAGGCATTGGATGCTATAAAGAAAGAGATTGCTTGGACAGTTGTACCTGATCCTGTTACCTTTAGGAAAACCATTTATGCTTCACCATTACAATTGGCATCTTTTGTTATCACCTGAGCCAGCATCTTAATCACAGAACCTGCTCCTACATATTGTGGTTATTTTGAACCCACCCTCTCTCTTACATGTTCTAACCCGACATATTACTCTCAGCAGCTCAGCTTGCTATCAAACAAATTCATTCAAGAAGGCAAGATGAACGAGCTGCTTTCTTTGAAGAAACCAAGAAAAATACAGTCCAAGTCCCCTTCAATGGATGTCCCATCAGATGGAAAAACAAACAATGGGGAACTTCTTCATTTTAGTCATCCAGAGCACAATCTGATCCCATTTAATATGCCTCATGTCTTCACATGCATGGCATGCAAGGAACCTGGTGCCGGGAAAAGGTTCATCTGTCAAACTTGCGGTTTTGATATGCACGAGTTTTGTGCATTGGCACCTCACTCACTTCACAATCATCCTTTCCACCTAGAACACCAACTTGAATTCTCCAGAAAAATAGGTAATACTACTACTAATAAGTAGGAATTTCCATACAGGATACCAAAACAGTGGCCCTCAGATTGTTTTCATTTTGAGCTCAAAAGGGCAGTAGCAGTGTGAAATTAAATACTAGTTCAGATTTTCTGTTCAATTAACATATGAGTTTAGGGTCTATTTAGGGCAGTTACATTTTGATTGAGACCTTCAGTTAAAAATATTGTACATTCCGGTTTCAATACATTGTACCTAGCTAATGGTAGTAAATCCCATTCTTCAAGCACAGATATGAAATAGTCAGTATCATTACTTCAGTCATTTAACTCTCTTATACAATATTTAGGTGGTTCACAGCATACAAAGTGTAACATTTGTGGTAAAACTGCAAAAGGTTACAATTTTCGATGCAACACATGCGGATTTGAAATGCACCCATGTTGTGCTACCATGCATCCCCAAATGAACTTCCCCACACACCAACATGCATTATATCTTTCTATTTCAACGGCGAGTCAAGCTTTTTATGCCAAATATGTAGGAGAAAACGATCAGGACAAGTTTATCAATGCAAAGCTTGCAGGTACTATTTGCATGCAATTTGTGCAAAAGATTTTGTTAATGGACTTTATGTGCAGGGGGTGGTCCCAACTAAAAAGAAGGGATCAATTGCTAAAATAGCTTCAGCTGCCTTAAATCTGGTATTTGAGGCTTTAGGAGGGTTGATAGAAGGGATAGGCGAAGGAATAGGAGAGTCCCTTGTTGGGAGCATCGGTAAGGGGGTTAGAAGCAAAAGCATTAAGACCAAACAATATTCTGGTTAGATATGTATTGCATGAAATTGTTGAAGCAAGATCAGGGATAGTGTTCAAGTATTTCTGACGATGATCAGTTAATTCCAGAACTGTTACTAAGTTGGTATTATGCACGGTAATACCAGTTGGAGATGGTACAAAGTTCTAACTTTTAACTGAGGTAGGTTATGTATATTAATTATAATGCTGCAATTTTACTTTATTCTTGAATCGAGTCGGGTGGTAAAACCATGATATCAGGAGAAAAAAAACATAACAGAAAATTTATTTTGTAAAACACAGGTGAGATAAAAGTGATGATTCTAATGATTTAAAATGAGGTCATGCCATTTCCTGACATACATTTGGTCCAAAATGGCAGGAGCTAGTATATATTTTTCTATAATAAATTGAACCAAATTGAACTTGCTAACTCTCCAAATAATTTATCCTTATTATAGTGACTATACATAAGATTAACATACAAGGGCATTGTGATTATTTGTTAAGTGTGCAGTTATTTTGTCAACTGATAATCTCTCATACATGTCCGATTTTCTGTAATATGTAATTCACAAAATTAATTCACAAGTTTTCAGCGAACTGTAGAAAAAGAACAATTATACCAACAATTAAACAAGAAGCGCTTGGTTGTCCGTGGCCTTACCTTAGAAATGCAGACCAATTTTCTTCCATGAAATTAATTAACTAGAGATGTAAGATGCAAATTTTACGGTATTATGATTTTGAAAATAAGAATTAGAAGAGGATATTGGAGACATGCTAATGTTAAGTAGTGCAAACAAAATTCCTCTTGCAGTGATGCCACCTTGTCTCTCTTTATTCTTCACCCTATCCTTTCTGAATTCACATCCGATAGAGTTTTCCATAATACAAAATAGCCATTCAATTATTTAAGTTAAATCGAGATTTATGTATATGAATATCAATATAATGTGAATCATTAAATAACTATTTTGAATTACGAAATATCCCACGGGTATGGATTCATCCTTTCTTAGGGTAAAATTATGGGGTTTACATTAAGGGTCCTACAGGTCCAAAATTTGAGTTGACATTTACAAATATCAGGGATAGAACTGTACCTATAAGCGTACTGCACTGGTACAAACTGAGATCAGTGCCACATGTCGGTTTACTGGGCATATTGGAAAGGAAAGCACGCAATAGATCAGCCTAGACTACAGGTTAGGATGGATAATAGAGGAAGGAAGCTCGCCAGTAATGGCGATCTTCACACTCAGACCGCACATGAGGAAGGAAAAAGGAGCACATATAGCACATACAGGAACGATCGAGAAATCACTCTCTTGGTTGATTTTCCCGAGGCACAGTGTCATTGATCAATCTGCGCGCGTGTTGCGACTTAATTTGTTGACTAAAGAGTCGCATTATTTGCACATATAACACTTTTTGTTGACTTAATTTGTTTACATTAAGGGTCCTACAGGCCCAAAATTGACAATTTGGAAAAAATGTGGATACAATACATATCTTTTCGTCAAGATGATTTTATTAAACGAGAAACCTTACTCACAGCAGTAGTATGGATTACGTGGAATGAGCGAAATAGAGTGGTTTTTAATAACGGAACAACAACTAAAAATACTCATACAATAGCTAACAATATATTAAGCTTAATATATTATTGGACAGGGAAACAAAGTGAAGTGATTCAGCTTTTTCATCAGCAGCAGGAGTCGAATATGCTGACAGTTAGGACAGAGGAGGATGCGGAGGATGATGACTTGTTAGGATCTTCTAATGATGATAGTTGATTCTTGAGTGCTTTCATTTTAGTGTTCTAATGTTTGCTTCATTTTGGTTGTTGCATTATGATACTTATGGTGGGGGGTTAGGGAAATGAAGGTATATTTTGGGGTATGCTCTGGAAGTATTAGTCACCTTTAGTTTACTTTTTGTTTTTTCTTAGTATATACCTCCTATGCCATGTAGTACATCTCTGGTGTACATTTTAAGTACTTTGTAGCTTTTTTGTTTAATGGAAGCAGGCATTCCAATTTGGAATAGCTATTTTCAAAAAAAAAAAATTCCGTGGGTCTGTCAGCTACTTGTTGACTCCTCGAGGATCTGATGCCGCGCGGCACAGTTTCGGATGAAATACTCATAAATTAATGCGTGGTAAGCAACAAAAAATCGTAATTTGATTTATGAAGTCTATATTTTTAAAGTTTATTTACACGAATTTCGACACAATTGAATGGTTCAGATTCCAAATCCTCTGCGCGTTATGTGCCGCGCGGCACCACAGGATCTGAACTCCGTGATGGCACATCTGTGCAAATAATGACAGCAGATACGTTTTCAGAAATCGTATGTTCCGGTGCATATATTTTTTGTACAGTTGCACTCTTAGTCTACATCGTCCGATCTAATTTCAACTAATATAAAACCCCTCGTGCATTATATGACGGAGGTGCGACTTAATTCGACAATCTAGACGAAAGTGCTTTCTCTGATGCAAAAAGAATTGCATTACGGGAGAGGTAGAGAGAGAAGAGGTGTCAAGCTCTATCTAGTGTAGTGGTAAGACACAAGACCTTTATGGAAGAGGTCAGAGGTTCAAGCCTCAACAGAGGCAATTTTAGAAAAGTTTTTAAAGTTTATTTTCTAATTTCTTTGTAAGTGTGTGTTGTAAGTCTACGGACAATGAATACAAAAAAGAGAGAGAGAGAGAATAGGTGGGCTAGGCACAGATTTTTGGAAATATATTGGAAATTTTAGTTTCTTACCCTGAGTGTTGTCAAAATTAAATATGGGCTTTCCGGCAAATTGGAATGCAAGTTCCTATTAATTGTATGGGAACTTTTTTTAAGGATTTGGCAGTAGCTGCCAAGGTTAATTGTATGGGAACTTAGAATTCACATTTTCTCAAAGCTTCTTGTTTCACGTACGAGTCCAAATCTTCTTACTTGTTTTTTTATACTTCAATTCATAATTTTTCTATTAGTTGAAAAAACAAATTTTACTATGAACAGCACTGCCTGCACTATAGAAAATGGAATTGTTGTTACAAAATAAATTATGGAAATCAAGTACGACTGAGATTTTGCTTAGTTCATATATATACTGGAGTAATTGTATTTGATTCTATTTCGATCGATATACACATATTCCACTTTCCACACTACAGATTTTATCGGTTTTCCTGCTCTGTGACCTTGACAGATACCTTTTTATTCGATGCTAAACATATTAACTAATAACTGTTAATTAATTACATTTGGGTCATGCTGCTTCTCTTACTTTGAAAGAAGCCCTCCTATAACCGCAGCTATTATAGCAGTTGGGTCTCCTAGGATCGCCGATATAATAACACGCAATGCTCCTATCGCCATCTGGCAGCACCGTCTCGCTTTTCCAACCCTCCCCTTGTGGTGGTTCTGCAGTGTGCTTTTTAAGCTTGGGACCATCACACTACTCATTTGAGCTTCTCTAACATGTTTAACATTCTTGCTTTGATTGAGGTATATTGTTTGCCAGCTCTCAACAAGCAACTCTTTAACACATGCTACATGCAAACTATAATTCTTACATTCCGACCGATACGACCATCCTAAGCCCTTGTTGCCGCACCGGTGGCATGCAGTTGACAACTTTTCACATAGATAAAAATTGTGTAGTTCACCGTCATCTAGGCGTAGTGGCAAATTGGCACAACAAGGGTGAAGGTCGAACCCACAACGTGTACAGTGATAAGCAAATCCTTGTATGTCCTTCCTACAAGCATCACAAACCCTCTTGTACGGACCTGGAGGTTTGTAGTAGAACCGAAACTCGCATTTCTTGTAGAAAGCATGGGTTATTGAATTTGGTGCCAAGGCACATACCTTGTGGAGGTCGAAGTCACATGTGTCACACCGGTACTTGAGGCCTATACCGGCCTCTCGGCACCCGTCGCAACAGAAGGGTGTCTCTGTATACTCCATCTTTAGCTTGTGATTTGGGTGGCTGGGATGCATGAACTCCTTGTCTATCTTCATTGTGTGTGTGTGTGCCTTTGCAGTTTGCACAAACTTGATTGTGTGATGCTATGTACATGTGTTGCATGTGGTGTGAGAGAAACTATATATATAATTGGTAAAAGAGAATTAAAATTCTCAAGTTACATAATGCAGGGGCATCTTCTTTGCTTGGTGGACGAATAAGAGAATAACTTAGAGGTAGGCTGGTAGAAGTAATAAATTAATTAAGAACATTCATTGGATTATCAACAAAGCAAAACAGAATCAATTCTAAAGAGCAAAGAAGACCAACAATGTTAGGTTTTTCAAAGTCTATGATGAGACCATCATACCTAGTTGTGAACCCAATTGTTCTGCATTGAATTAATTGCAGAATTTCCGGATAATATAAGGATTGAGTGAGAATAACGGTGCTTCTTTTGTTGATTCCCCTTCTTTAGCTTTAATTTTACCTTTAATTATTTTCTTTTGGATACAAGTGAACAATATAATATAATGGTTCGTTCATTTATTTATCTTTGGGACTTGTATATATGCATAATGATTTGAATCAAGATCAATCCAACGCAAAGAATTCTTGATTAACACTTGGCAGTGTTTTTTTCTTCACCAGTAGTCTTCACAGGCATCCTTGGTAGTAATATGTACTTCTCCAATCAATACTTTAGATTTTCTGGGCCCTCTGGAGTGAGTCCATTTTTCATTTAATGGGCCTAATATTAACTAAAATTTTGGAATGAATTATGGGCTTTTAGATTTATATGATAAGCCCGCTCAAATACATTCTGTTGAACTCTTGATTATCGCAATTTATTATTAGAAAAAGTTCATTATAGCGAGTTAAATAAGAATAATGTGTTGGGTCTTTTATGACCAACCATGCACTGAAACTTGTTGTTGTTCTGGAATTGAATAAATCAATTGGAAAATCATCTTAATTAGAAAAGCACATATATTTTGACATTGATTGTTCGTTCTAGTCAAGGTTGTTAAGTAACGACATTAACAACGATAGTTACAAAATACCAACAAACCAAATGGATACTTGTATTATTCGAAACTTACTAGTTGTAGACTTGTAGTACCATATTTATACATCTGCACCCGCTGAAATGAGCCCATGATAGAACATTATAACAGAAATTGTAACGTACGATGATTATCAATTTAATGGTATTCAAAATTTGGTATCTCAATAAATTATTTTACAGATCTACAACTCATTTCATAAAAGCATTACTAAAATCTTTTATTTTGTCATTTACTCGTGAAATTAAGATAGGGATTACAAAAGTGAATTATTTTTTTATTATCTGTACGAACAAGATGTTTTTATTTATTATGTAAGCACGAAGCGATAAAACTTCATGCTATATGTTTGAAATACAAGAGAGCGGAAGCGATACTTACCTTCCATCCTTACGGTCTCTTTTGTACTCTTGCTCTTTCAACGGAGTCCATGGCGATGGAAGTGCGGAAGCTCGAAATGATGCGCTAGCGAGCCTATCCAAACAAATCCTGGTGCCTTACTGTTCTCCAAAGCCATGAATGAACTAAGGAGTAATTTTCTTTAATGGAGAAAGAAAAGAGAGGCTATGCACAGCACATGTGTCATATGTCGATAATCGGGATTGGATGGAGACACAGCGCTATTTATAGAGGTGTTAACGTATCTTGAAAAGGTACAGAATTATGTATCAAATATTCATAGAATATATAGAATTATATTTTCTCCAATTCTTTTCAAAATTCTCTTATTCACTTCTATAAATAATTTCACGAAATTTCATATAAAATATAAAATATCCAATCAGAAAAATAACGGCAAATTTAGGCAGGCAAAACCTGCATTGGAATAGGTCTCTTGCGACCGCAATGGATCTCATTGCAGTCGCAATAGACTTGGCATAAATTATGTCAAGTCTCTTGCGGTCACAATGAAGGTTGTTGCGCCCCAATAGATCTCATGGATTTTCAGAAGATTATTGCAAAATCTTCATAGTTTGTGTTATTTTGTTTGAGCTTTGATCCAACTTGAGTTGGATTTAGCTCAAATATTATTTCTGACTTTACATTAACACCAATATATTATTTAATCATAATTGATCCATTAACAATTATAATTAAGTTACTTAAATTTTATATACATCTGTGTTCAAAATCTTAGTGAAATACGTATTATGTATTTGTACAAATTAATCACATTTATGACATATCTGATATATATTACTCCTCGTAATATTGGTGACAGTATGAAATATATTAATCATATAACACGTAATCCAAATTTTATCTATTGAATTTGACTTCTCGATTCCAACACAATAAAGCCCTATGCTTACATAATTACCGTAACCTAATATAAAATACAATGTTTTATACGATGAGTAATGTCAAAATACAATGTTTTCTAGCAATATCATCATACTCCATTGTTAATGCAGCAGATATCATCATCCTAGTGAGCTTCATTTCTTATATCTGTGAAAAATAAATATTGAAAAGAGTGAAACCACTGTAGTCCGAGGATAATCATGACCCAATAAATACAACCACTGTTAAACTAAAGGCCGCATTGGCGCATTGCTCTTGCTTTGCGTGTACAAACGGTGCACATTTTGCTCCACCCTGCCTAAATAATTGCCTTAGCTTTCTCTAATACGGAATGTACAGAAAAATAAATACTGTAAACAGTAAAAACGCTGTAACAACATAGCCTATGGGCTATGGGACTCATACTGTCGCACATGAATGCTGAGTTCGATTTGGGAACCATTAATTACAGATTTACAGTAGAAGCATACGTTAGAATATTATTTTATTCTTATAATATTATTATTTATGTGGTCTACTTAATTATATTTCGAGTAAATTCATTTAAGAATTTATCAAAGGATGTATTAGAATTTTGATGAAAAGTTCTCATGACCATTTCAGTGTACATGATTCTAAATGTTATCTCAAAAATTATAGATTCATTTTTGTTAAATGAAAAGAAGAATTCTGTCAAATTTTATCCACTAAAGAAGCATCAGAATTGAGTGTAAGAAAACGACTAAAGTTGTCGTCATTATATTTGAGAAAAATCTTTGAAGATCGGTACTAACGCTTTCGCTTAACGACTTTTGTTCGTCAATAGTGTGAGTTTCTTTCACATATAATTTGTTATTTTAGATGAATTATGCATCGTTTTCTCGAACTTTTAGGCCCACTTTTGTTCTTCATATAATTTGTTCTCGTATTTGATCACTTTTAGGCTTATCGGAGATCGTTTCAAATCTCAAAACTTCTCTTGAAGATTTAATGCAAAAGTTCTCAAAAGACAAAGCTTTGTAAAATTTAAGATCGTTTTGCAAATCAACAAATGCAAGACATTATTTGAGCCAACAATCTCCATCTTTTGTTGATTTGCAAAATCACAAACATATGTGAATAAATAATTTTTGTTTAATCTCAATATGTCACATATGATTTCTATCTTTTTTTGGAAAACAAATCAAAGGTGAATTTTAGAAATTTACAATTGATAGAATAGCTCCTCAATTTGACAAGTTTCTCTCAATTTATGCACAATTATCATTTGAGAACAAAGCTCCTCCTTAATTTATGTATTTTAACAAAATCAATCATTAAGCCCTAAAGTACAAGTTTCTAAAAGTTTTGAGAAAGTGTATTTTGGAATTAGGACTTATGATTATATGTGTTTGTTTGAGTTTTATAAGACCCAATTCATTCAATATTTGCTCATCTAAATATATGGCAATTAGTATTGGGGGTTCAATCGTCAAGTAATCTAAGATTGCTCTTTAGGCACCCAAGCAACCTTTGATTGTTGCTTTCCTTCCTAAGAGTGCACTCTAATGAAATGTGATCATGTTTGCAACAATAGTTGCATATGGCACTAGCGGGAGGATTATCGCTTGCCTTAACAAACCTAGTAGCATGGTAATCATTTTTTAATTGTTGTGCCTTGTTCTTTGATTGGTATATGAAATTGAAGTTTTGCTTAGGCACTTGCTTTGCTTAAGACACAATATTTGGTGTTTGATTGTGTCTAACACCATGTTGGGCATGGTTGTTACCCTTGGGTTCATATGCCCACCCGATTAGTCCCCTATAGTATGCATTATTGGACCTTGATGTGTTGAAATACCTAGGTATCGATTTGGGTTTGATATGGTTTTCATTCTTGAACCGGTACCTAAATGCATAGTTTGGTACATTGACCTTCTTTTGGTATTTTGCATTTTTGCCCTTGTCAAGTTTTTGTTTTCTCTCATTTTTAGGGCATTGGAGTTTCTTGGATGACAAAGAAGAGGATGAAACCCTCTCATATCCCAACCCCATTTTTACATGATACTTTTGTCCCTCATACATCTTGCTTAAGTCCAATTTGCTTTTGCTCAAAGCACTAGAAGACCTCAAGGTTTTATTTCCAATTTCAAGTTTATTTACTTTGGACTCAAGTTCAATAATTTTAACATTTAACTCCCAAATTGTGCAATTGTTTCTCACGAGGGCTTGGTTTGTTTCAATGAGGAGTTTGTTCAATCTAGCAATCTCAAGTTTTAAGAACTCCTCATTTGACACATGTGTTGTCACAATCATCATTCGACTCACTATCGGATTCAAACCCTAAACAAAAAGTAATCTCAACGGGTTTTAAGTCTAGATATACCTTAGCCTCATCGTTAGAGGTTGAAGTGCTAGCTTCATCCTTGAATGCTTCCTCCACTGATTGCTCTTCCTCCATCGGTTCCTCTTCCTCCAATACATCATCTATTTCAACTTGTTCAAGAGCAAACTTCTTGATAAGCTCGATCACTACCGGGTAGATTACATTGTTCTTGGAGATGATGGAGTCAAAATCGATATTCCCTTCATCCACCAAGGCGACAAAGGCATGATGGTCATCACTTTGTTGTCCCTCACTCGATCCCCTCAAATTGTTGAACACCTCTTCAAGCAACTTGGTAAGGATGGGGATGTCTTTGCTTGCATCTATCCCAAAATTTCGAAAGGGAGATACGAAATGGGAATCTTGGTTGGAGATAGAGGTATGGTGATGGTAATCTTAATTGGAGGTGGAGGCATGGTGATGGTAGTCTTGGTTGGAGGTGGAGGCATGGTGTTAGTTTGAGTTTTGAGTCGACAATGCTATGGTTTTGGATTGGTGATCATGTTCCCCAAGTTGCCGAAGGGTTTTCTCATAGGTTTTGAGAAATGAATAAACCTCTTCGGATGTGAAGAGAACTTTTCTTGCATTGTTCCTGGCCTCCAATGAACTCGTGTAGGCTCTCCATGAATTTCTCCATTGCAAGATCCTTATGAGCTTGGTAGCAATCTTGTAGGGCTCCATGAGATCACCTATTTCAATAAATTCATTAGTTAGAATTGTAAGCCTTGTATACATATCCTCAATGAACTCGTTTTCCTCTATTTTAAAGTTCTCAAATTGCGATTGCAATCCTACTCCTCTAGATCTTTTAAGCAAGAATTGCCTTCATATTTTTGAAGCAATGCATGTCACATATCATAGGTATTAGTTGTCTCTCCTAGAATTGGTGCGATTGAATCATGTATGGATAACAAAATTGCATTAACTGCAAGATCGTTTTGCCTTTTCTTTAACAAAGAATTAATGGTCAATTCATTTGTTTTGGGGTCAAATTTCGGTGTGTATCTAATGGTGATCAAATCCCAAAGATTAATGATATTCAAGTAGTTGGTCATGCGAAGTTTCCAATACCCAAAGTTTTTATAATTTAGTTCTAATATCGGGGGTAGAGAAATAAGTCTATTGGTTGTCATATGATTTGGACCTTTGCTTGCAACTAACAAACTTAATTAGCAAGTTCAACTTGCTCTGATCCCGCTTTATAGAACCTAGGCGGCCTAGGTTATGACTAATTTCTGTTCAATTGGCAACTATAATGTCTTAATTGTAAATTTCACACAAACTCAATTCCTATTGTAATTGCTTAATAGATCAATACAACTACTTTTGATAATGTTATTCAATTCTATCAAGCAATTCAAACCAAAAATATAAGCAATTCCCTAATTAAACAATTCACAAATCTAGCAATTCAATTACTACAACTCAATTCACAATCAATTAAACTAAATGAATTGAGTAAATGTAAATAGAGATAAGGAAAGAAAGTGGCTCAATCAAGTTTTGACGGAGTTCAGTTTGCACTACGACCTCGCCTACGTCTCCGGGTCTCCGGCGCTCCCGCTTCTTACAATAACAAGCCCGGTCCGCTCCACTAAACAAAAATGCTTGTTCAATGTAAAACTTCAGAATTAGGACTCTCTTACATACACTGGTGGAGCACGCCAACCCTAACACAGTGTCGAACTCTGTCTCGCTTACACACGCCGGTGGAGAATCGAGCCGACTATCTTGAGCTCACTTACACACACTGGTGGAGCTCAAGACAACTAAACACACACTCAACGGAATAGACAATTGGATAATTAGATAATAAACAAAGATAATCACTCAAACAAACAAACTCTCTATAACCCCTAGATTAGATTTAGCTAATTAAACTTGAGATTAAAGCAAGGATTTGGCTATTAGAACTAAGCTCAAAGAGCACAAGGTTGTTGGTAATGGTATTGAATCAATAGAACAACATCTCCAATTGTTGGAGAAAAAGAGCTTAAATAGGATACAAATCTGGTCAAAAAGCAGTTCTGCGATGTCTAGCGTTATAACGCTAACTCATGTACAATTCTTAGCGTTATAACGCTATCTAGAGTGAGGATAAATAATTTCACCGTTGGATTTTAATTGTACAACTTTTATATAGCATTATAACGCTAGATTATGCATTAAAATACCGTTATAACGCTAGGTTATGTCAGGACAAAGAATTTTACCATTGGGACTTTTGTCTAGCGTTATAACGCTAAAAATAGCATTATAACGCTAAAAATAATGTTATAACGTTATGCCAAACTGATGCAGAAATTATCCAGGACTTAGCCAAATTTTGACAAAAACTCCCTCTGGCGTTATAACGTCATACATGGCATTATAACGCCAAGTCCTCTAGATTTTGCAATTTGTCAATTTTGCTACTAATCAAAATAACATTTTGATCAAATAAAATTCATTTTGATAATCTTTAATAATATTTAAGATGTATTCTTGACATCTTGACCATTGGTTTGTCCATTTTCTATTTTTTTAAATCCATTTTGAAAATTCTATCATCTAGCGTTATAACGCTATGATGCATTGATGTGGTTTTGGCTAGTTTGGTTGGTATTTTTCTTGCTATTTTCAATCCCAAATTTAAATGAACTAAAATCTAATTAACCTAACTAATTCTTGATCTTGATCTTCTAACCTTGCTCTTAAGTCATCCTTGATCATCTCTTGTGTTCCTTTGTGCATTTGCTTGAATGCTCTAGCATCTAAAAGTCTTCTTGATTGTCTTGAGCTTCAAACGACCATAACTTTTGACTCGTAACTCTGATTTCAGCGTTCTAATGGCGTTGGAAAACTCACGACGAAATCTAAAGCTGATACATGGCTTGACGGTTCTGGATCACTTTTAGTCCCATCGAAGATCGTTTGAAGGCTCAAAACTTCTCTTGAAGATTTTCTGCAAAAGTTCTCAAAAAACAAAGCTTTGTAAAATTCAAGATCATTTTGCAAATCAACAAATACACGATATTGTTTGAGCCAACAGAGAGCACAATCATATGCTTGGATTTTAACAACGATCAAAGATTGATGAGTTATGTCTCGGTGAAGATTGACAGCCTTCCACGCGAATCTTGACGAATCTTGACCGAATCCGTCAATCAAACACATTAAAATATTTGAATACGCCATCTAAAATATCGGATGCATATCGCACACGAATCGTACGTGAATTTGTATCGAATACGTATCTGATACAAGGTGCGGTAGATTTTTGGAGTATCCGAACGACTTAGATGCAACACCATGTACATGTTCATATTTTTCTCCTTCTTAACATTTTCGAAAAAAATATAAGTATTTCCACTTTTTCAGTTAAAGTCCATCTAATATTGTTTAACATATACGTGTTCAAGTCAATATTTTATTATTTTTAATAACTAATAAAAAATAAATGTTTCAATATTAATTAACAATCTAAGGACGGACACTTAATTATGAATGAGGTAGGTTGTTGTAGTGTTCTACAGACGGGTCGGGTCGGGTACTCGTGGATCCGATCCATCCGGATCCACGGATCCACGGGTACGACGGGTCCACGGGGCGGGTCTCCACGGGTCTGAACTGAAAACGTCAAATCCGATCTGTGATAAATCCGGGCGGGTCGGGTTCGGATTCGTCCATTTTTTCGAATTTTTCGAATTTTTCGAATTTTTTTCGAAATTTTTAATTTAAAAAAATTATGCACATTATTTTAATATTTTTTTTTCGAATTTTTTTGAATTTCTGCACGGTTCCACGGATCGGATCCACGGGTCGGGTACGGATCCGGGAGGGCACGGGTTCGGGCGGGTCTGAGAATTTTTGTCCTACCCGACCCGCCATAGATTCGTGGATCCGCCAACCACGGGTCGGGTCGAATCTGGACCACGGGGCGGGTAGATCCGCCCGGGTATTTTCAATACTCTAGGTTGTTGGGATCCGAATCTGGTGTCACGCGACACCGTTCCACAGATTAGACGCCCATAAATTATTGCGATGTAAGCAACGAATGACCGTAATTTGATTCAGAAGGTCTACATTTTAAAATTTATTTGTACGAATCTTGATGCAATTAAATAATCCAGATTCTATGCGTGTCATGCGCCGCACGAGATCTGAACTCAGGTTGTTGTCATGAATTTAACACTAGGATCCGAATATCCGACGCAGGATGAATATGTGATTTTTTTTAACAGACAGTACGCACATGGGTCCCACACACGTCGACGTGTTCTGGATAATGGGACCCATCCATTTGCATAATTGCATCCACATGACCACATGCTTTTCAAGGTGGAGTTCGTCCTCTGTTTTGGCTGTCTAGCTTTAGGTATGAGGCAAGGTTCCGGTTTGCGCGTCTATCTGTTGTGTACCTTTTTTTGTAATACATGCATCTTTTGCATGTGCTGAGCTAATTTGTTGCAGGGTTTGTGTCCAGAAAATAAATCGGAGGTACCTTATGTAATAAAAACAAAGGACAAAGCGGTGCTGTGCTGTGCAGTGCAGCCTGTGCTCTTCCAAACAGAATCCTAAGCTAGTAGCGTTATATATATCTTTCTGTACCAAGAACAAAAGACCTCGTGGTAGTTTGGGACAATGATTTCATTTTTTAAGATAAAAAATGAAGCCAATTTTTTATCAAGTTAAAATATCAGAAAAAAAACTTTTCATTTGAATATCAAACATGCAACCTCAAAGGATATTGTAAACCTAAATTTACAATATCCTAAATTTCCATTTCCAAAAAGGCACAATGTTATATGCTTAGCATACACCAGACTCAAATCTCAAAATAAAACATGTATGCAAACCTAAATTTCCCTACCAACGTTGAGCTCTTATGTGCTATGATCTCAGTAATATCAAGTGATGTATCCAGCATATCGTCTCTGTTTTTTTCTTTCTGTTTTTCGTATCAGAGACCTATAAAATACTATCCAAATCCGCTATAAGAAAATACTATTACATCACACATACAAGATCTACAAAATTACAAACAAATACCATTCCAAAGTCCAAACCATGAAAACCAAACACATGGTACAATAAGCCAACATTTAACACGACTATTGGTAGTGTGACTTATCCAATGTACTGTAATCATATAAGGTCATAAGAGTCTCTGTCTCTGAGGTATTCTTAATTTAGCATTCAATCATCCATCCAAACCCTATTATGTAATTATATGTGTTCACATTCCAAACCTTGAAAGGGACATGGTATAAAAAACAAAGACAATTACGCCACCTACAGAAACCACCATACATGTCTCTGTTTGATGAAACGCTGCACCTCAAATATACCACAACTGCACCTAGTACTCTAGTAGGCATTCGTACATCTCAAGAGAATGCTTTTACCACAAGATAACCACATCCGTATGAAAGCAATCAAGATATTTCCTAAAATACAAGAGGTGGATTCCAACCAAAAACACCCCTTTCCAACTTTTACGCACACTGTTTCAATAGCATTCACACTAAGGAGCACTATTGAAATGTACATTTCAAGGCAGGGTCCATTATGTTCTTCTCCAATCCAATAGAAATCCCACTTTTCTTCTGATAATAAAATACAAACGAGGTAAAATGAACAAACCCATATCACTGACTAGAATCTCAAGTTCCTAATCAACTATTTAGATTTGGGTTACTAGTCCCAGAAAGCAAGATCCTGCTATTGAGTCGAGAACAACAGCAGAAATAAATCCTTTGAAAGCAATATAAAGAAAATATTCAAAGTTGTACAAGTTATCAAAGAATTAAGCTTATGAACTACCATAATTAAGTTTTGAGAGAAAATGATTGAACATCATTTAAGAAAATAACGAACTTACAATAAATCGATTTGATTTTATGCTAGAAAGTTCAATCACAAAGACGGATTTCTTAACAAAACAGCTTATGATAAGCTATTAAAAGGCAACAAAGGTTTCATTGAACAAAACTTTGCAGCAGCAGCAGCAAGGAACCGTATGACAGATCAGACGAGATTTCAGTGGACCAAAAAATTGAACAAGACAGCATTCAAACCATATAAGAGATAAAACTAACACAAAATGTAGAAGTTGTGAGATATATTCAAGGGTCATAACTATCACCTATATGGGTCTTCATACGGCTACAATAAATAAACACCGGCCCGATGTCAGAAAACAAACCCTTCCCAGCATCCCTCACCAGTAAGCCCCAAAAAACGAGGCCACAACACATGACATAACCAACATAACACCTTCCATATTACATAGCCTCGTATATTCAACAAAAAACACATGTAACAAAAAATATAAAACTAGGAACTGAAAAAATTAGAATGGATAGACCTTAAACATACAAAACAAATAGTAATTCACACTTACTCTCCTACGAAAATTCAATGGACCTTATTTTTAGTGGCGAAGCAGGATTACTACATTGCTTGGGATATGTTCCTCGAACCGGACTCCAAAACTTCAGCTTCACTGCCATGTTCCAGTTCCGCGAAATAGAAGCTCCGAAAAAGATGCAAAAGCTAAGAGTGTTACCCCGAAGCAATTAGTATTAGAATGCACCATAATCAAGATTCTCCCACTTAAAGGAGCGACCATAATTGATTCGCAAGCGGCCCCGCATGAAAAGACAAACACAGACACACACTGCGGCTATTCCAAGCATGGAAAGAATGTAGGGCCGAGCAAGCAGCCCACCTCTGCGAGTGGGACGTATACACGGCATCGTCTCCATCATTGCACACTGAGCACAGCTGGTGGTCGGTGTTGCTTTAATTTCGAATGCATAGGAACGGTGGGACGTACTTGCTCCTGCAACTGACTTGTCCATGAATGTTGCATCTTCACTTATGGAGATCGACACCTGGCCATTTTTCCAGTCAATGCGCTTTCGCACCACCAACTCATTGTATGAGTGTTTGTTTCGCGCCAGGGCATACATTTGTGGGGTTTGCTTGCTTTCATCCAGCAATGTGTCCCAGCAACTCAATCCAATCTAGAAGTTAGAGAATTAGTCAGGCATTTGATCAAATGATGCATATGTGAGGGAAACAATGTATGGTAACTAATATTTACCTGTTGAGGGTCGTCAGTAAGGGCATCAATGATCTCATAAGCAGCGTCAGAGCTAGCAGCCAAATGCAGCGGTGTCCACCCATTGGGCCCAGCCAAGCTTGGTGTAAAGGGATAAATTTTTGTCTGTTTGGTACTATTATTGCTGTCCTTATTACCATCATCATTATTTAGAGGTACGGAGAACTGGAGAAGCATGTCAACCATTTTCCTGCTCTTTCTCCTAACAGCTCTGTTGAGCAAATATGTCTCCCCAACAGTTTCAAGGGACTCTTGCGCAAGAATCTCATTCCCTAAACTCATTTTGGTGAGCATGTCAAGAAGAGTTTTTGTAACCACACACCAGTCTCTTTCGACTGAAAAGACAAGGAGGTACTTGAATCGTGTAACAGAGAACTCGATAAGGTTTGGACCTAACGATGATGAGTTGGCTTCCTTCTGAAATAGCCATCCAAGTTCATTGAGAAAGTGCAGGACTTCCTCTCTTGACCGGGGCAGTCCATTTTCCTCCCCATTCATATACCTAGTTACTCGCTCATCAAACTCCGTCTCTAGAGTTCTCAACTCTTGGCATATCGCAGAACTTGCCACAATAATAGGAAAACTATTTCCTTTAAACCCATTCTCCACCTGACATAAATGTAGTTCATATATCAATTGGCCAAACAAGGAGAAAAACAAAGAACATTAAAATAGTCGTGGTTATTTAAGAGGTAAGGCACCTCAATAAAACAACGCCCTAGGGAGATGGGCGGTTCGTCTCCAGGGAAGTCAAAATTCTCTATGCTGGAATCATCATATATTGTTCCAGGATATGTAGAGCAAAGGACCTCCTTTGACACATATTTGCCCATGTGGGTACAATAGATCCTGCACCAAACAATAGATTTGAATGATTTTGTATAAAAAAACATGCCAGAAAAAAACTAATAAGAAATAGGAAAAATAATAAAAGAGGATTATTACTTTGTCCCGGGCACAGTAAGATTGCGGCCCCTCAGTACAAGGGATGTTTTCTGTCCGCCCACCACAGCAACAGGTGACACACAAGCAACCTCCGGAGAATTCCATGTTCTCCATGATTTTGACAGACGAATCACCCCTAAATTTTCAAAGCAAATTAGCACACCACACTACAGTCGTTAAGAAAAAAGAAAAAAATGAGGAAACACCTTACCATCCTTATGAGAAACCAGTTGTCTATTTGTACGGACAAGGAAGCGTCCATTCTTCCAGAAGTCAGAACCAGAGGAATCCACAAGAGAAGTAACACGCTGTATAAGATTTTCTTCAAGCTGCAACAGAGCATTCATGAAAATAAATTAGAAACTATTTATTCAGAAAAGTTACTTTTAATTCTTTAAATAAATAGTTATTGTGATTTGAGAGGGGACTCACCTCATCCCAAGCGAATGCTGGCATAGACAAATAAACAGACAAGACAACACAACCTGGCCTTATATAGCTCTCCATATCTGTTGGGCTGCTTGACAGCCAATTATTTATCTAATAAAATGGAAGGAGAAGGACATGATTACTCAGGCTATCAATATTGACAATTAGGGGAAAAAGCAATCAATTCAAACTTTATTTTAACCTGATCACGTATATTCTGTGGAAAACTACTGGGATCCTTGCCAAACAGCTTGAACACTATCCTCCCCGTACGGTCCTATAATTCAGCAAACAAAGGGAGAAGTTAACAACACATCTCATTATTCAGAAGACAAATAATTTTCCAAACTTGCAGATGGAGAGATGAGAGAAAATTCAAAGAAGTTAACGAAGCAAAACCTGAGAATCAGAGTTGGAAGTGGATGGAGAATGGTCTGAACCAGCAGCAGAAGAGGCATAAGTAACTGGGGAGGCACCATTTCGGCCAGGCTTACCATCAACCCGTCTCTCCGTGTCTTTAAACAGATCGAACGGATGGCACTGGCTTGTGCTCGCTTCAACTGGCATTCCGTCTTCTCTGTAATTACTGATCCTGATCGCTGCACAATCTGTAGCCATTTCACTTGCTGAATCAATAGGGAAGAACTTGCGGGTAATAGGTGGCGAGGCCGAGGGAGACTGCTCCTCCATTGGGTTGCTGCTCTCTGATGAGAGATACTTGGTTGTAGAGGAGCCCATTTTAGGTGGGCTCTCATCGCCAGATGAACCAAACAACTGTAGACCAAGACATAGCCCAGTTAGCGACTGTTCCTTAACTGGTCCTTTAAAAACCTTGGTAGCATCATTAGGAGACTCTACACACCGAGTTTTGCCCTTGTCATTACCACTGCTGTCACTGCTTCCATGTGAGTTAGAAAAAAATGGCTTGTTAGGTGCTGATGCAGATGCAGCCAGAGATGCAGCCGAGAGAACTTGTAATAGGTTGAGGGTAGATGGGGCACTCTGGTTGACAACCCCATGATTCGTGTGTTGCTCATCAGAGTCTTGGTGTGTTTCCTCAGAGACGTTCAGATCAAAGCCGCCTCCAGAGGGAGGTGATTTTGCTGGTTGGTTTGTGCCACTCAGGGAACTCAGTTTGCTGATGATCTGAATTAGACCGTCTTGCTCTGGTGCAAGATGGGTGCTTGGGGATTTATCTGCACTGTTGCCTGCCATTAATAAAAACTACAAACCGTCAGAAACAACTTCACTTTAACTTCCCTGTTTTTTTAGAGGACATGAGATAGGAATTGGAGGGTGCTATCTTGCCTTGTAAGCGAGCAAGAGCAGTGAGAATATTGACTAAGTTAAGATTAGCATTAGAGATGCCATCTTGGTTCCCAGGAAGTAACAATTGAGAAGCAACATCAGTGGGTTGGGTCTTTCTTCTTCGGCGGTTGTGCCCTGCAAGCCGCCTACGGCAGCTCCGCTTGCCCTCGTCGAACTCGGATAGTGGATGGAATCTGCAATCATCAAAATTTATAGTCAAATAAGAAAAGTAAAGGAGTTAAACCTGACTAAGACGAAAACCAAAAAGTTTAACCAAAAATTCAAAGGTGAGGCTATACACCACCATTTTGCTCAATAAAGTGGATTATAGAAGCAGATAGAAGTTACTTTTTCTATTAATCTCCTCAAGGAAGCAATCGCAAGCATAGAGATTTTCAAATTCAAACAACACAAATCTTTAATTGGATTGGATCAAGCAAGGAACAATTACCTGCTGCACTGCTGGCAGAATCGCTGCATCTGTTTTCCAACAAGGGCCTTGGTTGTCTTGCTATGCACCTCACAAACCTTGTGCCTCCTGTGATAGTCCTTTGCGCTTGAGAGATCAGCTCTGCAATCATCCACCTGACACATAGGATAACCACCTGTTGCACCGACTCCACCACCACAGGTGCCAGTGCTGCCGCTGCCACCTGCGCTTCCGGGAGACCCAGACCTCACTCTCTTATTAGACCTCACCATCGGTTCTTGCGCAGGAACAGCTGCCATTACTGCTGGAGGTAGAGCTGGAGCCGGAGTTGCCGGTGAAGGTGAAGGTGAAGAAGTCACAATTGCCTGGTCGCCGGAATACACCTTGCCTCCAAGATTTAATGTCAAACCCTGACCACCACCATCAACTGCCATATTATTTTGCGAAGGAGAAGTATTGTACAGTTCATCGGCTCTTCTCTTTTGATCTAATTTTTCACCATAAGCAGCAGCTGTTGAGTCCGGAACGTGTCTAGCTTTGAATCTGATGCTGTCCCAATTCCAGGAACTAGGATTCCAATTACCCACTGGATTTGGCTGGTTAGATCCCAAAACCTGAGCTTGGTGATATCCTGCCGGGTTACTTTGCCAAGGGAAGCTTCGCTTCTTAGGAGGTTCATGGAATTGTCCAGGTAAACTCTTGGGGAAGAACACAGGCACAGCGACTTGCGCTCCCACCTCGCCTCCTTCCATTGAAAGCAAATTGCACAAGAACAAGAAAAAAAATATAATCTCTTACAAATCAATCAAATAAAAGTACTAGCTCTTCTGAGTTCTTCGATAAACTTCGGGGTGAAGGTTTCGGTTTCCACCTGATTAGAGAAAAAACAAGGAAAGGCGATACTAAAACAGTTAGTTCGGATCTAATCATATAAAGGAAAAAAGGCAGTAACTGAAAGGACTCGCAAACTCACTTACCATCAAAAGTCTCAACACTAGATCCAGCTCAAAAATCAAATCGAGATAAACGATATTCAGTAAAAAGAAAAAGAAATAGGAAGGAAATCGCCAAGAGATGGGCGCAGATCTGATCGACCGGAGGAATGGGGAAGAAAGAGAGAGAGAGAGAGAGAAAGAAAGAGAGAAAAGAAGAGGAAAGGGAGGAGGAAACCGGAATCGCGAGCTTACCCCTTGTGGGAGGTCACGGTTTCTCTACTCTGCTGTCAACATCCAGTGGCAGGTTAACGTAAATATCATAAACAGTGAGGGTAGGTTGTTGGAGCAGAGACTCGCCGTCCCACGCTGTTTACCGTACGGATGAGGGGGACAAATCAAAAGCTCGGTATATGTATGGTAATTGATAAGAACATTAATAATTAATGCGTTCCTTTTCTTTTAATCGTTTCGTCCTTGCGGATTCCCTTCTCTCTCTACATCTACTGCTTTAATTTTCAAAAAATAAAATCATCTTTGCTTTCATGTAATCGCAGGATGTTCTGTGATCATCTCCGAGCAACTCATGGTATTGTCATCATGAGAAGAGGTTTCTCTCGGTGTAAGTTATGTGGGGTATCTTGTCAGTTGTTATGGCGCATGGTGTATATACGGCCTTTCCCACGCAGGAATCTAGATTCGCGCCACTCTCTGGTTAACGAAGAACGTGACCAGGAACGCAAACAAGCGACTCTGTTGATTGTTTTCTCCTCTATTATTGGTAATGGACATCTCTGTTAAATTTTGGACCGGAGAGGCGGAGAGTAGATTCTGGGAAACGGAGATGGTACGGAGATTATTTTATGTTATTGATTAAAGTACATGTTAATTTATTTTTCCGATGATATGTTTGATTAGAGTGATTTAATTATTTCGTTGAATTGCTGCTTGGCTTCTGGGATTCGTGGAAAGGTTGTGAGAAGTATTTTGTATTGGATATTTGAAATAAACTTTTGACGGCGTAAAATAAAATTTAATAATTTTGGGAAGTAAAAGTTTGTCTATTTCAATTTTAATTTCAAAAACAAGCTTCATAAAAATGCATTAAATTTCATACTTGAGGTCCGCATCTGCTATTATTATTGTGGTGGCACATCTCTGACATAACAATATGAGAACTCGAATTTGACTAACGATGAATATTTTTTTTTTTTGTGAAACCCACATGCCACATGTCATCTGCCATTAAAAATCCCCATGCTTGATACATAGACCATCTTTTATGGGGGTTATCATTGATTTATAAATGAACCATAGTGCAATTTCAGATAGGACTTTGCTATAGTATTTCTTGTTTTGCCTCTCTCACTGTGTCCCTTCATTTATGACAGTGGGGTCCATCGCGTGAGTAAGACCCACCAGCACAGATGGTGAAAGCACTGTGAGCACAAAACAAAAGACATTATATATTTTCCTTTTCGGATATAAAAGAACGAGAGCTTTCATCTTTTCTACTTACCTAACAAATTGCACCCTTGATGATTTTTCTTTTGTAAAATAAAAAATTATTAGATAAAATTTGGACGGAATTTAAAATTGTTTTGATCCAATCATCCAAGCAAAAGGTATTTCAAATGAGAGATAAGATTGTGAAGTTGGGTCCCACATAGCGGCTGAGTGGGCAACACTCGGGATGTCTTCAAGGCAAGTCAATTGGATATTTTTCTATTTTTATTTAAATATTAAATGGAGATGTAGAACCTAGATGAAATTGAGACCTAAACATGCCGACAGCCGCAATTTGTGCTCTATTTCAATCGGAATTTCATTTTGGAAAATGTTTCTGGAATATCGAATTTGATACGTAATTGATGTCGAATGAATATTTTCAGTCAATGAACATTTTCAATAAATTTTTTCATCTTAACAACTGGACAGTTCCACTTTCTTTCTTATTTGAAACTGTTTCATCACGTCATTGTTCCGATTGATTCCTGATTCCGATCTTTCTTCTTTGGAAAGCATGTTATATTTATTATGCATGTTATTTCTGTTGTTATGCATGTTATTTCTATTGTTATGTATGTTAATTGAAAACGCTAGCATGCAAAATATGGTTTTCAGACATATTATTCTAGTTGTCATGCATGTTATGCATACTTATTTGGTTATGCATGTTAATTGAAAACGCTAGCATACAAAATATGGTTGTCAGGCATGTTATTCTAGTTGTCATGCATGTTGATTGATTTTACTATGCATACTTAATTTGGTTATGCATGTTAATTGAAAACGCCAGCATACAAAATATGGTTTTCAAGCATATTATTCTAGTTGTCATGCATGTTAGTTGGTTTACTATGCATACTTATTTAGTTATGCATGTTAATTGAAAACGCCAACATATAAAATATGGTTGTCAGGCATGTTATTCTAGTTGTCATGCATGTTGATTGATTTTACTATGCATACTTAATTTGATTATGCATGTTAATTGAAAACGCCAGCATACAAAATATGATTGTCAGGCATGTTATTCTAGTTGTCATGCATGTTGATTGATTTTACTATACATACTTAATTTGATTATGCATGTTAATTGAAAACTCAACATACAAAATATGGTTGTCATGCATGTTACTCCAGTTGTCATGCATGTTGATTGATTTTACTATGCATACTTAATTTGGTTATGCATGTTAATTGAAAACGCCAGCATACAAAATATGGTTTTCATGCATGTTATTCTAGTTGTCATGCGGGTCCGAATCTGCTGCTCATAAATCCCTGCTTGCTTCCCTGCTTGTCTTCGATCCGACCGCTCGATCGCCACGAACGGTTGTGATTTGATTCAGGGGTCAGATGCTTTGGCCGTTAGATGAGTTTTGAACGGTCCAGATCGAAACAAGCAGGGAAGCAAGCAGGGATTTACGAGCAGGAGATGCGGTTCCGTTGTCATGCATGTTAGTTGATTTACTATGCATACTTATTTGGTTATGCATATTAATTGAAAACGCCAGCATATAAAATATGGTTGTCATGCATGTTGATTGATTTTACTATGCATACTTAATTTGGTTATGCATGTTAATTGAAAACGTCAGCATACAAAATATGATTGTCAGGCATGTTATTCTAGTTGTCATGCATGCTGATTGATTTTACTATGCATACTTAATTTGGTTATGCATGTAATTGAAAACTCAACATACAAAATATGGTTGTCAGGCATGTTATTCTAGTTGTCATGCATGTTGATTGATTTTACTATGCATACTTATTTTTTGTTATAAGTTGTTATGCATGTTATTCTAGTGTTGTGCATATTATTCTAGTTGTAATACTTGTTATTTGATTTATTATGCATACTTACTTATTCTAGTTGTTATGCATGTTAAACTTCATTTTCCTGTTGTTATGCTTGTTAGTTAATTTACTATGCATACTTATTTGGTTGTTATGCATGTTATTATAGTTGTTATAGTAGTTTTTGTGATGTAATAGCTTAAACTTAATTTTCTGTTGTTATTCATGTTAATTGAAAAACACATGCATACTTATTTAATTGTTGTTATGCATGTTATTTTTGTTGTTATGCATGTTATATTTGTTATTATGCAAGTTATTTCTGGTGTTATGAATGTTATTCTAGTTTTTGAGCAGCTTAAATTTAATTTTGTTCTTTTATGCATGTTAGTCAATTTAATATGCATGCTTGTTGTAATAACATGCATAACAACTGAGAAAAAATTAATATGCATCACAACTGAGAAAATATGAATATGCACCAAAAAATTAATATGCATTATAAATAAATTAATATGCATTACAAATTCGCATATATACGAAATGAAAATCTGTCATATATTAACATGCATTACAAATCGTAACTCAAAACAATTAACATGCATTAGAAATTATAAATAAATTGATATGCATTACAAATAAATTAATATGCATTACAAATTAACTGGAGAGAACAGTTTGTAAAAAATGGAGAAGATTTTAGAACGAAATGGACGAGCGTATCATTTGCGTATCAAATTGTGTATCACTGTATCAGCTCCCTTTCATTTTATTTATTTATTTTGGTTATCAAAGCAAAGAACATTTAAAACAACCATAATGTCAGTTGCTGAACTGTGCTGGCTAATTTGTTATTTTGTTCATTATTTGATTGCATGAAATCCTAATTGCGGAAATCAATTCTTATTTCTTTATTCTCTAAAGGAAAATGTTCCGCAGATTTTCGCATCGATTTCATGACCGATCTTCATTGGATGCGTCCAGTTGAGTTCTGACGAAAATTTATTTTAATTATGATGCATGTTGTTTTTGTTATTGTGCATCTAATGACATGCATAACAGTCCAAATACTTATGATTTATATGTTATGTTTATTATGTTTTTTGTTCACCTATGATTTATTATGTTTTCATTATTATGCATGTTGGTTTTTTTTTATAATGCATGTTATTTATATTATTTTGCATGCTAATTACATGCAAACTAACAAAAAGAATATGCATAATAATCAAAATAACATGCATCATAACTAAAATAATTTTCAAAATAAATGCAGCTGGATTTGTTCAATCTGCATCGATGAGCGTAACGATCTGCATCGATGACGTAGCGACTTTTGTTTTCAATGGAGCGTCCAAACAATTATATGCATAATAACAAAAGCAACATGTATAATACAAAATACAACATGCATCATAACAAAAACAACATAAAAACTGAACTCAACTGGAGCCGTCATGTTGAAATCGATGGAGGAATCAATGAAGAGATCGATATATCAGCTCATTTCTCTAAATTCCTAAACAAATTATTGTTGTAGCTAGTTCTCTTGTAGGTTAATTATTATCAATCTCAGGCAAATACGCAAATGAACTGGTATTCTATTAGTAGCTAACGAGAATGATTTTCATGAGGTCATGTGTTTAAACTGTTGTGACCACAAAATTAGCATTCTATTAAGAGATCTTTAGTAATAGATGCCGGATGTTTTGGTCCAAAAAATCGAAGGCAAATATTGTAGATGAAATTACTTGATAATTCTTTGTTTTACAATATGGACAATTATAAAATATGAAATGAGACTACAAATCATAAATTGTGGGCATAATATTCGTAAATTATGTGCATGTTAATTGTATAAAATATAATGCGTCTTCGCTATGTTTCAACAACATATTGACTAATAATTTATTATCTCAAAACAAGGTCCTTAATTGTTAAATTATTTATATGTTTAATAGAATTATTTGAAGTGTACAAATGATATTTAAATAAAATACACCGTTAAATTAATAACTTAACAATTGTCAAATGATGCCTTCATCACTAACCCGCAAGTCACGAAATTGGAACATCACGGTTCCCTGGGAAGTCTTTGCTTTGAGGCTGAACTAAAAGTTGCTTGTGAATTTTATATTGAACTCAAAATTTACAAAACTTTAAAAAGTTAATAATTGAAAGGAGGCGATATGGATAAAACTTGACAGCTAACTAAACTAATCATGTTGCGTTGCTTCTTATTTAGCATCAACAACTACAACCGAAAGTTACTGATAGTGCTGTCAAATAGAGCAGTAAAATAATGTTTGGCCGAGTCGTAAGGGAAATTGGAATATTATTATTTTTATTATTTCATAATCAGATTGCAAATGAAATAATTTACTAGCACTTTGTCTAAGTAGTAGCCAGGTAGAATAGCTTAAAAAAGTCGAGGAGTTGATCAGTTTTCAATACAGATAGAAATATAACGCCTTATCTCTAGAGGGTCAAACGTACTTAATATGTACTAAAATGACATGTTACGTTTAACGTTTCGTTGGACGTGCGTAATTTTTGCGCTGAACGTAGTAAGCATATGTTGCGTCAAACGTTTTGTTTAATCCAACATTCAAATCGTTTGAAACGTTAAAATATTTTTAACGTTTGATTCTAATGCAAACTGTCCAATTTTTGACAAATTTGAAGTAAAATTGTCAGAAAAATTAAAAAATGATAAGTTAACATTGACAAACATAAATATAGCAGAGTTAATACAATAATATTTAAAATATCACCCAATGTATTCACAACATCACCAAATATATTCAAAATATACTTGCCATTTGCCTCTAATGCCTATACCAGCTATGCCAGTTACTCTAAAGCCTGCCAAAGTGTCAGTTACTCTAAAGGCAACTCATATCCCAGCTATTTTTTCAGATAAATCAATCTCAGCCACAATGACTAAATAAGAAAAGTTGAAAACATTTAAACGCATTTATCATTATTGAAAAATCAATGCTAGAATCTGAGGAGCCAAAGAAACTGACAGTCTTCAGACTTTAAAGCAACATGCAACATGCTTCCATGAGTTACATCACATGAAAGTATGCAACATAAAACATCACTAACAAAACAAAACAAAATCAGTAACTGAAATAACAACCGAGACTGACACATAATAAGATTCCACAGATAGTATCATCTGGTACTCCATCATGAGTGGACCATATAACATCACCAAATATGCCATCATTTTCTGCATTAACACACACAAGATCAAACAAATTACATTAGTATTTAAATTACAAGTTATAAAAGCAAATGAATCAACAAATGAAAGAGTAAACTAAAATACCAATAACTGAAGCATGTAATCAATCTTGGACACATATTAGAGCTTCAATGCTCTCATCACTTAGAGAGGGTCCAACATGGCTCAGAATCCTACCATAAGTACTGAAAGTGGACTTTGATGCCACTGTGGAATTGGGACAGCCAATATGTCCCTTGTTAGCCTACCCATAACAAGATATTTTGGACTTTTCAGCTTCCACCATGCAAGGATGTCAAAGTCATCATTTATGCTTGCTTCATCAAGTGGGTCATCTAGATATTGATCTAGTTCTGATTTTGTTGTCTCAGTGGTCTTCTTATCACTCAAAAAGTCTTTCAAACATGCTCTTGTGTCACTGACACTATGTGATGCACCATATCCAGTCCTAATTACGACAACAAAGCATCAATTACTCCATACACAAGCATTCAAGTATTTTACATGATCTAGTATTGAATTGTACCTCTTAGTTGAGCAGCCATCTTGGCTTTGTGTTGCATTTGAGTGTGCATCCAAGTATTCTTTGAATAATGCAAGCAAGCATGCCTTGATGTTGACCATGAATCTTGCACAATCCTCAGGATGCATCATGTTGTAATAGTACTCAACAACACCTAGCTTGCACCTAAGATCTAGACACAAGCCATAGCCAAGAGGGCATTCCCAATTGACCAATACTTGTCTCACTTGGCAAACATTTCTTCACCCATAAATGACTTGTGAAATGTGCTGACCAGTGTGTGGAGATGACTAGGGGTGAAGTTAATGATTCTCTTTCTCAACATTCAATTATCATCAATATAATGACAAGTAAGGGACATGAATCTCATGTCTCCACTCTTACTGGTCTACAAGTCAGAAGTAAAACTAAACTTACAATCTAGTTTACCAACTATGCCATAAAACTTACTTTGTTCATCTTCATACACATTAATATAATCTTGCCTATTTCTTGATGACATTTTAAAGTGAGGTTGCATTGTTGGGTTACGAACAGTTCAAATCCGTCAATTGATCTAAGCTGCGAAAAGACCGTAAAACAAAAAATTTACTTCTAACTTAAGCCAAGGATTAAACGAGGTATGTTAGATAAACTACCGAGGGTGTCCACCTCTCGTTTATCTTTGGCATCAAAACCCGATTTAATCCTTATACAGATCTACTCCATAATTGATTTCTAAAACTTTAATCTACTTACAAATTAAATAGATTAATATAACATTTATACCTTGATCCAAATTCGAATTGGATTGTAGCATACTCGAAAGATCGAATGTTATAGTAAATAATTAAAGAAAACATTAGTAAGTAATTAAAAGGAATAAGTAGTAATAAATGTTGTAGTAGGACATTTAATGTTATATGGCACCAAGAACCATTATATAATTTGAAAGGTTACAAGGGTTAAAATGCAAAAGTCCAAATTATATAACTTATTTTCTTTTCTCTGGACCCTTCCTACCGCCATACACTTCTATTATTTTTCCTTCTTCTTGCCGTGGGTCAACAAAGCATTTGTTCCTTTCTTTCTTTTGTTCTTTGCCGTGGGATGACCAAACATAGAAAAGAAAATATACACTCTTTGGTACTTGTGTTCACACCATCATTTTCTTTCCTTTGTTCTTGCCGTGGGTTAACAACAAAAAGGAGCATTTTTATGATACTTGTGTTCACACCATCATTTTCTACTCTTTCCTTGCCGTGGGTCAATACATCAAAGTAAGGTGTATATTTTTCTCTCTTTGCTGTTTTGGTTTTTCCTTTGTTTCTCTCTTGCCGTGAGTGTGGTAAAGCAAACAAAGGGTGCAATTTGTATGAATGGTGGGTTTAACCAAAGTAAATCAAGTATTCAACCTAAGTAAGTTGTATGTTGATTAAAAGTATAAATGAGGGTTCATGTGCACCAAATGACAAAACCATAGTATAATTTGTATATAAGCATGTTGTAAGCATGTGGTATTTAATTGAGACCATGTTGTGAATTGCACCAAAGAGACCATGTTGGGTTTAATTGAAAGGTTATGTTAGTTAAGAACCAAATTAGAGGTATACATGCCTTTATGTTACATTCAATTGTCATTTGTTCAATTACCAATTAAGATCAATTAAAATCTATAGTTCAAAGTCTTAAAAAGAAGAAGAAAAATATTAGTGAAACTCAAAAATGTTATTATCTTGGTTTAGGGAGATTTACGGGGAATCAGGAGTGATTGAGTACCGACGCATAGCGATTCGATACGCAACGACGACTCGTAAGGTGCGTAGTTTTACTTTCGGAGTTACAAGAGGTTTCATACTGAAATGTGAATATGATATGTTGCATTTTGATATTCGATTGAATTGCATATTTTGGAAATTCATCATTCATGATTATATTGATTACTTGTATTGCATAATGGAGTATCATTTTGTCTGGTTACCGATATTGCTTGTTCTCCGTTATTGATCTTCTGGAATGATATGGAATTTTGCAAAAGAAAGGTAATATACGAAGGACGAGGATCGCAACCTGACTTCGCAAAACAGGATCCTTATGCGCATATAGAAACTATCCCCTATTGTGCCCAGTACCGGTTGGGAAAGGGGAATATATTACTTAAGTGGACCTAACGATGAGACGTTGGGTCAAAAATGAATTTGATATGTGAGTGTTTGAAATTATGAGATGTCTCGAAATGATGTGAATTGATATGAAATCTGAACTGAATTACCAGACCTATATTATTATAGTTTGAATAGTAAGAACCACTTGATACCATATATACTCGAGACATATTATGTTTCTTTCTCCTCTTATTGTTTGATAATCGTTTTCATTGATTATATTGCTATATTGTCATTATCTTTGCATATTGCGAATAATATGTTTCAGGTACATGATTTCTTGTATGTACGAAAGTAAAACTAAATATCGCACTGGGAAATCATATTTCTCACTACGTTGTTTGTACATTTTGCAGGCATTGGGTTCGATATGTGAGACGAGCCAGTTATCGTGTAGGCCTATTGACCTTTTTGTATGAATCATAATACTATATCAGTGTGTATATTTTGTACATCGAGTTTCACATATTTTTGTGTTGTTGATACTTGTGAAAATCCCAATTTCATGTTGTACCTTTGTTATATATGAATGCTTGTAAAATTTGTTGTGTATGATCGTTTCTTGCTATAGTATTGTTACATCTGAAATGGTATTATGATTATGTGAATTGCAAATGTTATATTGAAAATGTTTGATTGTTAGCCTTACGAGTACATGTGTTTCATGTATTCGTGGCAGGGGATGTCATGCCCTAGGGTTCGGGGTGTGACATCGAATCTGAGAAGCTCCTCTCTTCGGAGTATCAGACGTCTGATACCCCTATCGGTGATCCACCAGGACGACCAGAGAGCGATTTATTTCTTCTACCATAAATATCGTAAACCACTGAATTCTGCAAAAACACTATTCACCGAGGTAAAGACTAAATAAATATCTTAATGACTCGCAGTTATTCAAAAATGAAATATCGCTCCTTTCGCAAAAATACTACTTTCTGAATTCCGTAAATAACCGTAACCGAGATAGAGAGAAAATATATTTATCGATTCAATCCTGAGTTAACAGATATGATACGACTTTTTATGTGATTTTCTCTCTCTCCATGCCCCTCTATTTATAGAAAAATAAGGAGGTTGGTCGATTACCAAAATACCCCTGAAAATGCAAATCGACCATTTTGCCCCTAAGACGTCAATTGGGACAAATATCCCAAAAAATATTTTTCAAAATATTTCTCATATGCCGACATCCTTTATTTATTTATTTATTTTTAATTAAGATTTTAATTAATTTTTAATTAAGGTTTTAATTTGACAATGACTTTCATCCCAAATTCAAAACCATAATTAATATTTAAAATCTAAATTAAATACATATAAATATATAAAAACATATAATTGTTCTTAACAATTATATTTCTCTGGGTTTGGTATCGGTTTGGTTTCGAAATAATTTTATACAACGTATCGAATACGTTTATAAATTCAACCGTTATTTTTGCTTGTCATCTTATATGACATATATAATTTAATCATATCACATATAATTAATTATAACCTATTTATAATTAATCTTTAAGATTCTCTAATTAGCTAGCTCCTATACAGTGTGATCCAATAGGATCTGTGTTATGTTGGTAAATATAATTAAAACCATTTTAACTTATATAATCATAGGAGGCATCTGACATCTGCGCTATGACCATCCAATTACACAGATGATGTTGTACTATGCAATACCACGATCCACTAAACTATTTTAGTCGTGTTAATTCTTTTGTCTCACAATATCATATTAGTTTCAAGGTAGGTGTGTGTCATCCTTGCAAACTTAATCTTTTCTCGATCTTGAGCAAACGTATCAAATATAATTACTCTTGTAATTATACTGCATGCAGATAATCCTACTCTATCAAGGGGCCCAATGATACTATAACTCGTATATAGATATGAGGGACAATAGTACTTTCAGTAAACCATCACTACCTCAGCTAAGCTATGTATACCGAAAACTACCGTTATGATTGTGTTTTACCGACAGCGTTAGATAACAATCACACATACACATATCTTAGTAGGAAAGATGAATACCTTATACTTTAGAACTTAACACCGAATGAAAACATTAATGACACGTACACAATTTCATTTAATGTTTCATTCGAGGTATGCCAAACACCATGTTCCTGCAATATGTATTCATGTGATTAAAACGACATCTCATGTCTATGGTTTGTAAAACTTAACCATCTTTTAATCCGCATTCTAACCTTGTAATGGCAAGTTAGTGTTCTTGCTAATTATCTTGGTTAGAGACTTTTAAGAGTATATATCATATATATTATGAAGTTTCACAATTCCAGTTATTTACTCTAGTTAGATAAAGAATGGTCCATAAATTCAACAATACTCAAGGCAACAAAATGACAATTCATTAATCACTCAATTCATGAACAAAACTTTATGATGATTTATCATATTATTAATTTCTAGATTATTACAAACTAACATGCATGTCCTTTAAAAAGACCTTCAAGAAATAATGGTTGGCACAGGTAGTCATGTGCAATCATCATTCTTGTCAAGTTTTTTCTGCTTCTCATTTGGTTAAATACCCAATTAGCAAGGCCTTCACCTGCTTAAAATATGCAAGAAAAAGATTAGTGAAATTCTTGATGTATTTATTAATAATTCATGAAATAATAAATGAAATATAATGTGTGCATACCTTTTTCCTTAATTACAAGCAGCTTTTGCAATGCACTTGGTTTATGTCTCTTCATTTTCTTGCATTCTTTTCTGATATAATGCAACAATGAACTAGTACTTTTTGAATTATCTTGCACATATTTAGCTGGACAATACTTACAAGTGGCAATATAGTTATTATCATTCTGCTTTGAACCTTTTATGAAATGCTCCCATGCATCAAAGTATTGAACATCTCTACTTTCCTTTTTTGGGAGGTTTGAAGACCATCAAATGTTGCTGCACTAGGGTCTTCAGGGTCAATGGAATCCTCAGGATCAACTACAATCCTTTGAACTTCATCTTCCTCTATACTAAAAGTTCAAACATGCAAGCAAGTAAGCACTGGTGCAAGCAAGCAATTTAATTAGGAGAATTGATAGTATGAATTGCACCAACAAGTGCATCAGTAAGTAACTAACAATACACCAGTAAGTACCAGTACCAAGTTCCAGGAGAGAAGTCATTCCAGGAGCCCTCAACCAAGTAGGCACAACAACTACCAATTACTTCTAGGCTCAGGACCTTGGATTGACTTCTCCCTCTTCTTACCACCGGTGCATTGTGTAAGTAAGTGCCAGCAACAAAGCAAGCAACAATTTAATACAATTTAACTAACAAGCAAGCAACAAATCAACTAGCAAGCACCATCAAGTGTCAGCAACTAACAAGCACCAGTAAGTGTGAGCAACAATTCCAAGCATGCAAAAATTTACCTAACAAGCACCAGTAAGTGTCAGTAAGCTCAAGCAAGTAATAAATCAACTAACAAGCACCAGTAAGTGCCAGCAACAATTCAAAGCATGCAAAAATTTACCTAATAAGCACTCGTAGTGTCAACAACATTTTCAAGCATGCAAAAATTTAACTAACCAACACCAGTAGGTGCCAGTAACTAACAAGCAAGCAACAAATCAACTAACAAGCACCAATAAGTACCAGCAACAATCCCAAGCATGCAAAAATTTATCAAGAAAGAAAGGGTAGAACAATTACATATTTATCAGAAGACAAATCATGCTCATCTGGCTCAGCCATAGCTAAGAAATCTGCATTCAAAAAAGGAAAAATGAGAAACAAAATGATCAAAAAAAGCCAACGATAAATTCCTACAAAAAGGAAAAACTCAAAAGGTAATAAATACTTGAAAAATTCTTACTTGTTATTTCTCCTCCTTTATCTTTCTTTCTCTATCTTTCTCCTTTGTTTGTTTTCTATCTCTCTCTCTTCTTTTCTTTCTTTCTGGTGTTTTCTTCCCTTTTAGAGACATACATAATCAAAGCCATCTATTCTTCATGATTGCATCAAGACTATAAGCCATGGTCAACGATCTTGTTACTGGTCCTCACCAAACTATTTTCTCGTGGTAAATCGGTACAACAAACGGGTTGAAAATTGACAAGTTAAAAATGCAGGGCTCCATACTGTTAGTTAAAATGCCAAATTGAACATCTCAAATTAAGCGTGAATAAAATGATTTGGTGTCTTGACATAAATGTTTTGACCTTTATGGAAGTATGGAACGATGAAGAATGAAAGCAACTTGATTGAATTTGAAATGCATGCACGTGACTGTTTCCTCAACTGAAGTGCACCTACTGGAACTAGAAGTCACAACAACCGGAGAAGAACAACTCCAAAGTAAGTCTAGGAAATATTTCATAGGTGGTTCAAAGTAGATTTTGAATAACATTTAAGACTCCAGACCTCTAAATATTTTCACCGATGATAAAAAAACGCTATTAATAATAACGTCACTAACTTATTTTTCTTTTTCTCCCCGATTTTCTCTCAATTTCCTCAAAATTTTCAACTGGGCCCGCTATCAGCCAAAGAAACTGGAGCGTAATTCATATGTTTTTTTTTCTCTCTAGTTTCCTCTGATTTTTCCATTTTTCAACGAGCCTCGTTGTCAGAAAAAGACACAAGGGCACAACTATTAATCACATCTCTCGTGTGTTTTTTTGTCAAGAATTTGTGAGCTATTTCTTCCTCTAAATTGAGATAATTCGACCAAACATAAAACATAAAAATTTAAAAATTGAATTTAGAGGCATCATAAGACTTCTTTAGGGTATGAAAAGTGGCTCTTCGGACTAAATATCTTGGAAGGCATCTCGATTGTAACCTGATTCGAAAAGTGATCATAATAGTGAATTAGAGTTACGAGTAAAAAATTACATCCGTTCAAAAAATCGAACATCACTCGATAAAAAATTAATTTTAAGACGTTACTATAAATAGCATCACATGAACAAATTCTTCTCCATATTGTTAGCCATATTAATTAGAAGCACATTTTAGAGGCGTAGAAGCAGGGTCCTGTTGAAAAGTTTGAGGAAATTGAGAGAAAATCGGAAGAAACAAAAGTTAGGAACGCTCTTTCGTTATCAGTGAAAATATTTAAGATTTTTGAGTCATAACTGTTTTTCTAGACCTACCCCGTGCCACTTGTGAAATTGAGAGGCGAATAAAATAAAATATAAAAAATGCAACGGGTAAAAGGTGCGAATATCCAGCCTTTCACAAACCAGATCTTCTACCGCGCAGTACAGACAATGTGCGTGCTGCGCGGTAAATCTCAAGTCTTTTATTTGCATCGAGATTCGTGCAAGTTAAATTTTATAATATTAGATCTCTTGAATCAAATCTGAACCGTACGTAGTTTACAGTGCAGGAAATCATGAGCGTCTATTGATGCTGCGCGACAGAAAATCCGCTTCCGGCCTTTCAAAGGGTAGACGACCTTTAGTTTACCCATCGTGCGTACGGATAAGAAACCCAATCATTCATAATCGGATTTTCTGAGGTTAAAAGGAAGTAGCTTCCATATTAGCAAGCCGTTGATAATGTCAATGTGGAATCCAAATTATATTGATACTTTTGCTGGAATGGTTAGAGCAAAATTTTCCTACAATTTACGAGAGCTGATATGCAATTTCTATATTATTATCAACATCCATATCAACTAAACGGATTCAGTTATATTTGTATATTATTATAGTCATTATGCATCTTATCGACTATATTAATATTTTTGATTTCGTTATTATGCATCTAGTGGACTAAACGTGCGACTGAACATGCGCCTCCCAAAACAATTTTTTGTTATTACTTTCTTCTTTTTTCCTGAGTTGTTCTCTCTAATTTGTACTACCACATTAACTCAATCTGAATGATAACATAGTTAACATGCGTAATAATACGAATAACATGCATAATAATACAATTAACGTAACAATAACACAGTTAACAACACAATCGAAATAAATAACACTGATAAAATACATAATTAACAACATAATCTCAATAATAACATAGTTAATATAGATAATTAACAACTCAGCTTGAATAATAACGTATTTAACATGCACAATAACATAGTTAAAATGAATAATAATATAATTACAATGCATAATAATACGATTAATATGCATAATGACACAATTAACATACACAATAACACATTTACCATGCACGATAACAACTAACATGCAAAATAACATTATTAACTTACGTAATAACATAAATGACATGCATAATTAAATAACTCAATCCGAATTAATATAATATTATTAACATGCATAATTAACAAGTTAATTTGAATAACAATTAATGCAAAATTAACAACTCAATTTGAAAAAATTACAGTTCATGAACAAAACATGAAATAGCAGAGGGAAAGAGAATGAAAGATGAGTGATTATAAGCAAGTGAGTAGCATCATGAGAGCACACTAGTCTCCATTGAGTGCATCATGACTGAGAAAAAAGATAGTATGGATTAAGAGGGACAGATTGTGACTCGTGAGTGAGTGCGAGAAAATAAGAGATGAAAGACAAGTGTGAGTGAGAAAGAGAACAACAAAGAACAAATGTGTGTGAGAAGAACGACAAAACCCGCGAGAGAGGAAAAAGCGAGTGCGAGAGAAAAAAGAACCACAAACCGAATTAGTTGACTTATTATATATATTATTTGACTATTTATGCACGTTAATTGATCTCTTGTGCACGCTAAGAAAATATAATGCAAAAATAGATATCGATACATGTATCGATATAGGTATGGTTAAAACATTTTCTTTTATTTTTTTGTTGGTTACCAAATGACACTTTAAGTTAAAATTTTTGCTATTCCTTTCTTTTAAATCGTTGACCATTTCATAATTACTGATTCTAAGTTGATATGCTTACCTAGGAACGGTTATACAATATATCAATGTCAGAGTAAATTCTTACTAAATTCATAATAGAAAAAATTTAGATAAATTTAGATAGGCATTTTCTAGATACTGCACTCAATCTGTATCGTTTAATTGCATTTAAATTTATATTATATATTTCAATTAAAGATACAGATTGAATGAAGTATATAGAGAGCACCTACTAGCCTGTAACTAAGTTTTTCTCTCCATAATATGTATTGAACCTTTTGAATTTATTTAACCTAGTAGTTGTCCAAATTTTTATTCTGTTTATTTCTCTAGGAACTTGGACTCATTTAGCCTTTTTAATCAAGGAACCATCGTTAATCTATCATGTCAAAAATCGATTTCACAGTTTTATTCTTCATGTTTTCTGTTGAACGACATCACGATGAGTCGATGATATAGGAAGACTCTGACTCACGGATTTTACAATACTTGATTGTTGGATCAAACTGATAATAAATCCAGTTTGAAAGAGTTCATATAGTTTAAATTGTTTATTTTAAAGTTATGGCATTTCTTTTGTCTAGTTCATATCATTAGATTTGAAGTTTAATTTGTTCTCACTCACATATTTACATATTTTTTAATCGTCACAAGTCATCAGTGTAGATATTCGAGTTTATTTTCATCGTGCCAAATTTGATTTGTGGTCGAAGAAATGCGCATCTCAAATTTGACTCCATCTTCAACTTAATGTCTTAATTACTAATTTTTTTATCACAATTTTGCGTCAAAATCAATTTTGAATCGCTCATTTCTCCATTTACAAATCAAACTCGACGCGATGAAAGTAGACTCTAATACCTACCGCTTGATGGTTACGAATTGCGACGATAAAAATGCTAATTAGACCCCCAACAAGTTCGATTAAAGTTGCTACGAAAATAATCAAAATATAATCCAACTTATGTCTTTATTTATCTTTTATTAATAAAAAATAATAATCGTTGAGAAAGGTGAAAATCAAAGTGGAAATCAAAACTTGAAAGTTGAAACGAAGATATTAGCAACATCGTTCATTAAAAAAATTATATCCGTATTTACAACTTTAATTTTTTCTATTTTTCTAATTTGCAAAGCAATCTCTTTCTATTTATAATCTATTTATTTAATAAAATAAAAAAAGAAAGGGTCAGTGCGCTGCCCCTCCCCCACTCATTCAATCATTAATTATCAAGAAAAGAAATTACAAAAACAAATGTCGACACAACAAGGTGCAAATCGCGGAACCAACCAGTGCCTTACACTTGTCGCTTGATCAAGGGAAACGGTTCGTAACGTGGCACGATCCGGTCGAGCGATGCAAGTGGGCCCACTTTACCCGTTTCCTTCTCTCTCCCCGTATAAGGCGTAAAGCCGTAAACCTCCAATCGCGATCGGTCCCCACATCCTCCTCGGTTTTGGAGCTTCGAGTTTTGAGTTTTGGCACCTGATTTTGTTATTCGTATGCGTCCCTCAAAGTTTTTGAATTTACAGAACACTCCTTTTTGGCGACAAAGTTGTGGTTCCGAGATTGAGCGTGGGTCCCAGGAATCACACGGCGTCACGTGCGCTATTCGGCAGAGGTTGCTTGATCCCCTATCCACACATGACACACCACGTGTTCTCTAATCCAAGCATCAACGATTATCATTAAGATCATTTTTTCTAATTTTGTTATTTTAGATTATTGTATTATATAGGATCTATATAGAATTGACATTAGTATAACACTCAACAATCAATAAACGTGATCAATTATTTTAAGTTAAGAACTTAAGATTGACCATGAAATTTAAAAGCGAGCAACCTTTTTCAGTTTAGTTTGATCTAAAATAACTTATATTTTTTAGTCTTAAAATTGCCATTGATACATCTGTTGGAATTAATTTAATTAATTATAATAATATATAGACTTATAGACTTATATGTGATATAAATATATATTGAATAATGGACTGTCAATTATAAAATTAGATCCGTTACAAAGTGATAAAATTAAGTATTATTTGCGGGTTCAATATGTGTCATGAGAAGGGGGCTTTTAATGTGTAGAATGCGTATTAATAACTTTATGATTTAGTGATGGTCTAAATTATATAAAGTTATATGGATAATACAATTATGCTATTGGTTCCTCAATAACACAATTTAATACGACAATATTCTGCAAATAAGGAAATATTCGATATAAGCAAGTTCTGAGTTTAGATCAGTTAAAGATACATTAAGAAAATTATTAATTAATTAAATAAATTTATGTTGTACGGTTGATATATATTAATTTGGTGCATTGTACATACTGTACTATTTGGTTCAATGTACATTTGTACAGGTGCATTTTTTGAGGTGCATGCGCACCTTTTGGATTGAAGAGATGCACCATAAATTATCTATTCATTTTATCAAGAAAAAAAGCTCTCTCTCTCGTTGGGTGACAAAGGAACCAGAGAGAAACGGAAAGAGAATAAAGTATACAAAGTAAATATTTAGTACACAATTTTTAATTCGGATATTTTATTTTGTAAAAACGTTATCGTTGCCGCCTCTCTCGCTCTCTCCATCGAACTTGAGAGGAATTATTCGGAAACTAAAGACTTCCGGTGATCAACGGTGGTTGTGTCTCTCCGGAAGATCAAAGACTATGGACCGAGATAATTTAATTTTCAGATTAGAAGTTCTCTAAAAGATGTTAGATTAACCAAGTGACATCAATTTCATCTAAAATGATTTTTTGTTTCACTTCAAACTTACTTATAGATAAAAAATGGTGTGGTTCTTAAACTGGGAGGAATTTAAGTAATTTCATGAGTCAATTAAACAAATGTAACTAAAAGAAATAGTCAACGTTTTTTCCTCAAAAAATGGACAGACGATAACTTGCGGAAGAGACTGAGAGAGGCAATAATAAAAATAAATTATTCAGTTCAAAGCTACTGGGATGTTTTAATATCTCTGCTGTTTTCTTTCCTCTTTGTTTTTTTCAATGGCTAAAAAAACATGAAAACGACTGTCTTTTATATTAAATGCGGTATTTGATATAATTTACCCCGACAATTCTAATAACAACATGACTAAAGAGAAGCATATACTGGTAACAACATTTTCTGGTCTTTCATATTATTCACATGACTGGGATAGATTCCACTGTGAATTTTTGAACTCACCAAGTTAGGTAATCTCTTTCAATTTAGCAGCATATACTGGTATGATATGTGATGTGTGGGATAAAAGAATGTTAGAAGTCAAAGTGTAGGCAGCGGCTAGATTGCTGACATATTTATAATAAACAGCTTGTGCCAGTACAGAACATTCTAGCTGCACATTAGCCCATTTTATCATTAGTCCCACATGAGTCCTAATTAAATTATGATTATTGTACTATATGAGCAGTGTCATAATATCAAAAGTAACATCAAATTAACTTAGTTTATCAGAAAAGTAGCAAAGCTGATAGTTCATATAAGTCCATTGCTTCTTTCTCAGAAATGTATACTGAAACTATATGCAATGTATGGATTGAGAAATGATCGAGCTTTGAGCACGAGTAATTTTGGTGACGTATTTTTTGATAAACAAGGGTTCGGTATTTGCCCAAGAAAACAATTGTTTATTTAATTATTGCACCTACGGGTTTTGAATTAAGACCAAAAAAATTAACTGTTGCTACCAAAATAATATGTAGAACTGCACAACTTTTCCAGTAAGCGGATTGCCAACTTGATTTAAATAGTCATGGGTAAGATCTATGTCTACAATCATAAACCATGTGGTAGAAGAAGGCATTGGAATTTGGAAGAAAGACAATATTGCCAGGAGAAAAGTTAGACGCACAATGAAGAGTTTCTCATTCTTTGGTATTCAAAACATTACGTTGGAAAATTAAAAGGACACCTTCATTCCAAAAAGGTTTATTTGTCCATTCACATTTTAGTAATACATTATACGAATAGAAGAAAGTATGAGAAAGAATGTCAAATTAGAAAAATAAGAGGCTTTAGAATATTGACTAAGTGAAGGAAAAGGGTCTAGTGTGCAGGACATGCTTTTAGAAGTTAAAATGTCATTTCAACATCCAAGGGTTCCCTTTTAGAAAACAGTTATCCGTATCCTAGAAACCAGGTAATTTAGATAATGAAATTACTAGTTTATAAAGTAAACATCATTTTCAAGAAACTTCAGTGAAACAATTAGGTTTACGCTAAAAAAAACTAGGTTCTAAGCAACATCCAAAATATATAAACTTCGACTATTATCCAAGAAAGAATGGAAAAACTAAACAGGAACTATTTTGCAAATTTCTCAGGTTACAATATATTTGATGAATACTCGGTTAAAGAAGATCCAAAAATGCTACAGAAGAAAAGGAAGATAATGCACCAAAAACCAAACAAATTACAACCTATGTAACATAAAACCCAACACCATCTCAAGGACAATCTGAACAAACAAACAAAAGGGGCCATTTTATTCCTACTGTTATATTTCACAAACATATAAATAGAAAACTTCAGATAACATTCCTCTTCAAATACACTTGAACAAACTCTAGAAACACACAAGAAGCCAAATAGCCAAGCAAAAGAGGAAAAGGAGAGAAAATGGAAAAAGAAGAATGACATCAAAGAATTGAACCTTGCATTTTTTTTTCTTTCTATCCAAAGCAACACTCAACCTCTAAAGTTCCAGAAAGTTCACATCTCTATAAATAAATATATATTGCTATAATCATTATCAGTTTATCACTACTATTACTAAGATCCACTTATTTTGTTACGAAGGTTATTTATGACTCTACAGCCAGACCAAACTGCTGATATCAGAGAAGTTGACATAGTTACCAATCAAGAAAACAGTAAGCAAGGCAGCAATAGCTGTCACAATGCCAATTATCCAAGATTGCATCTTTCTGCGGTTCCGATTGCGAAGTGCAACAGGCACGGGTTCAACCCGTTTTAGCTGCTTCAAGACAGCTTGGGGTCTTGTAGGGCGCCTTGTGGCTGTTGTTGGTGCAGCAGGAGGTACATCCTTGGTCTCAGCAATCTCAGATGGCATGCTGCTCTCAGAAGGGGGACTGTTTGTTGCATCACCATTGTCCGAATCACCCCCAGCTGCCTTCTTTTTGTCCTTCTTTGCTTTCTTCTGCAATTTTTTTCACAATAAAAATTCAGTAGTTAAGAAGTATCAGAAAATAGCTATTTAATGCAACAGAAGACAGTTTGGTTTTGCAAATATAGCTCTGATGAGTTAAAGCTATAAGGTGATACCGGGGAACATCTCGCTTAATATTATTGCGACATAACAAATAAAACATTTTAAATTTACAGGAACATGAATGAGTTAATCCTCGATAGCTCATTCTACGACACATTTACAACTCATTAAAACATGAAGATTAACAACAACAAAGATGGCAACAAACTTGAAAATAGTAAACATGGATGCAGAAGTTCAGGGACGAGAAAAACAAGAAAAATAATTCAGACCTTATCGCGTGTTTCAGCTTCTTTGCGGGCCTTAAACTCAGCTCGCTCCTGTGCCTTCTCGGCTTTGCGCCTCTTTCTCTCCTCTGCCTCTTTTGCCTTGGCCTTCTGCTCCTCTCGGAGCCTCTCTTTCTCCTCTGCTTCAGCCTTCGCCTTTCTCTTTATATCCTCCTCTCTCCTTGCCCTCTCCTCTTCCTCTTTCTTCCTCCTCTCCATCTCATCTTCTTCCTGTTTCTTCTCCATTTGAGCACTCTCTATTGCTACAACGCCCATAACCACCGACTGATCCATTGATTTATCTTTAGAAGAGGCGCCCATATTATTTGTACTGTTACCATGAGATACTTTTGCTTTCTGATGTGTCAGTTCAGGGAACTCATCAGTCTGTATGGAAGTAGAAGATGAGGCCCGGGTTGATTTTTCCAGTCTTACTTCCTTTGTGGTGGGGATCAATGGAGTGCTTGTCCTTCTATAAGCAGTAGAGGCGGTAGGTATGACAGGTGGTACCTCGTCTGGCCCAAGTGATCTTCCATCTAGTGTTCTCAGTCTCCTAAGTGTGCTGTTTCTGTTGGAATTTACATATTGTTTCCTAAACTCAGCATCACTATTCCAGACATCCATCAACTTATCAACCTGAAGTTTGGAGTTCAATAATGAGATGTTTCAAACAAAAGTACTGCTATAAGGTAGTGAAAGACCGTACAAAGTCAGATGTTGGCTTGTCATGTGGGGTATATTTACCCCGTTTTCTTGTTTCAGTCCCCTTCATGTCAGATGGTACAGCCAGCTATACCAGAAGTATGCTTTATTAGGGGCAATACAGTAACTCAAAGCCATGCAATATTTGGTACATCAAGAGAGAATGAAAAGTACATGCAAATTCGTTCCTGAATTTTTATTTGTACTAGATTAGTAAACCTTCAAAAGAAAAGCAACATATTCCTAGTTTTAGTTGCTTTACTAACACTGGTAAATTTTCTGACATGAACTGCTTGGTTTTCCATGTAGATGCTAGATGCCCACGGCATGGCTCACTACGCCTTAGTCAGCCAAAAACAGAGGTTTTAAATAGAATCTATTACTTCCTTAAAAGAGCTGGCAGATCAGATGTTAGTGTAGCAGGCAGTGCATCCACATGGTGGCCACAGTAGCGAAGAAAATTGCACAAATGCTACTTAAGATTGTTTTTAATGATTTAGGGGCCAATTTGGGCCATTTAGAAAATTGAGAGATCAATACCTGAATTTTCCCTTTGGACAAAATAAATACTAACAGACAACAGCTTCTAAATGAAGGCAAAAGTTCATATATCATGCAATTACCTGTCTACTGCAGAACAAGCGGACACCCTCTTTGTCAGGAGGGTTCTGACTCATGAAGCTGGCTGCCCTTTTTGTATCATCTCTATAATTGAAGAAGAGCTTGTTCTGCATGGGGAAACCATACACAAAAAACTTCAGCACTTGAACGAAATGAAAATTAACTACCAAACATCCACAAAAGGAAATAAGCACTCACCTTATTGACCAACTCAGTCTTTAAGTCGCGCCAGTACAAGTAAGCCTTCTGACGGACCTCATCAGCAGATTTATATTCATCTTGCAAGGAACAAAACAAAAGATCCATGTCATCATAGTTCTTCTGGGCTGCTTTTGTTTTTGCTTCAGCCTTTGTCAGAGTTTTTCCCAGAACTTCCAATTCAGTCTTCAATGACTATGACACAACATGAAGCACAGTTAATAGCAATGAATATCTCATTCTCTAGCAGAATTATCTATTCTAGTTAGAGGTGCAGATCCGGATCGGAATTAGAATAAAGAACGGACAGAGATGACATCAGTCTATAATAAAGACACCGCGAAAACAGAACTTCACAACCAATTTAGTACTATAATTACTTTTTGTTTTAACCCCTCTGGGTTACGCCTTCCAATGCTTGGAATCCAAACAGCCCTAGTGCTTGAAAATATGGGGAATTTGTACTACTCCCAACCTCTGAACGAATGAAGACATCACAATGCTTAGCATTATATACTATAAAAGTATAAAGTATTCATTTAGTAGTATTTTGTTGGGACCAAAATGCACTAGGGTACATACAAGTAACTAAAAAATTATGATCATATTTCCATATTATTAGGACTTAGCATGTATATCATTTCAGCATCTCTATGATGCTATTTCATTTATAAAATGCTAAAATGCAATTTGGAACAGAATAATCCTAATTAGCTGGTGAAGTCATGAATCAGCCATTACAGCCAACACCATCCCTTCCACCAATGAGTAATGAAATCAGTACAAAGAATATACACCAATCGAAAGACACCATGATAACGCATTCTAGTTGCCATTATGATCACAGAAGTTCATGGTGAATGTACTAGAAACTGTACACAACAAAAAAAGAATGGAATAATCAAGTACCTTCAGTTTATCAAAGACACCATCTTTTTGGTCAAATGCCTCATCAATTTCAGCAGCTGAACCCATATTCTCTATTAACTTCTTCCTTTGTGCCTTAAGCTCTTTGATCTCTTGAATGAGCATCTTCTCTTGTTTCAGTGTCATGGTCTCATGCTGTAGACTCTTCTCCTTCATCTCAATCTACAGAGTGACAATTAAATGCACCCATACATTATGGTTCCAGACAGAAAGACATGACAATAATTTCACAAACACTAAGAACAGATCGTTCATTTATTTCATACGTTTCCAGGAGGTCCCTTTTGCAATTTCATTGAGACATAAGTATGGTTCTTTCTTACCAAATCATCCATATCATCAATAGAGTTTGCCTTGTTTAGCTTGTTAATGACTGACTGCACAGTGCTTATCTCATGTCTCTTGGCATTGAACACAGCCCTTGCCGCTCTGTCCTCTTCTTTTGCTTTTAGAACTTCATCCCAAAGATCAGCACACTCTTTCTGCACAAAAATGAAATTTTGTTAAATAAATAAATATACACAGTTGGAAAAAAGAAAATGAAAGAAGATATGCAATAAGAAGGGCAAGTGATCATTACTCTTCTCTTTTGCATTATGTCCCGGATAACATCCCTAGCACGAGTCAGGTCATCCAACCGGGCTTGGGCCTCTTGTATCTTTTCCCATTGCACCTCGTCTGAATATCTAGGCACCTTCATAATATATATTGGTTGTCTTTTTAATGGCTGTACTTCAGGCTTCTCTCCATTGGAGGAGGAAGCTTCAGGCTCATCTGGTGCCACAGCCTCAGATGTCACAGAACTTTCTTGCAAATCCTGTTGCAGAATGGATGGCCCATTTTCTCCTATGCTGATTTTGAACTTACCAATCTGGACAGAGTCCTCTGGTCCCATTTCTCGGAGAGAAAAATCACTGGAGGAAACAGAAACTGTTTCTGCTTCAGTTTTTGATAGACCATCTTCAAATTCTGTCACAGATCTGTCACTCTCTTCTACTTCAATAGTGCTTTTGAATTCTGAGTCTGCTAAAACCTCACTAGAGGAGTCTACTAATTCATTTTCATTAACCGACCTGGAGTCAACATCAAACCCATAAGATGCAGAAACTGCTTGAGCATCACCCCTTTCAGAATTCTGCATTTCTTCAATTTCCTTGGCTGATTCTGATGGCGTCTCTTCGTCAGCTGCAGTATCCGAGATAACTGTCTCAGACTCACCATTTGCTTCTTGTGGGATACTCTTGTGTTTTGCTTCTGATTCTGCAAGCTTCTCCTGGTCTGGAGAAGTTGGGCTGGGAGCATCCTTCACCTTCTCAATCAAGATAGGAGGAGATGTTTCCAACTCACCATTTACCAGACCATTACAAAAGGTACTTCCGGTGTCATGAACTTCAATTTTGTTTTCAGCAATGGTGCAATCCACCACACTGGATTCAGGTTCAACAGGTAACAAAGGAGGAATTTCCTTTAAATCAGTTTCAGATGCATACCTCACCTCCTTTTTTCCATCAGACTGGACTGGAACTTCTCTCGATGCATCACACATCTCCTCTTGTTGAGAAAGAATGGATGCCTCCTGTTGTTCCCCAAGCTTCTGTTCAGAATCAACTATGACAGCTGAATCTAGTGGAGACTGATTGTTTACCTCTGTCCCAGGTGTATCTGACTCCTCATTGCTTTGCATAGAATCGGATACCCCCTCTGAAACTTCATGCTGATCATCCTCTTGAGAAGGACCAGATCCGACCTGCTGCACCTCATGCTTGGGTTCAGAGTCAACTCTAACAGTTGAATCCAATAAGGACTGTTCCTTAGACTCGAACTCTGGCATCTCCACCTCCTTATTGCTTTGCAAAGAATCAGATGCACCTTGCAATTCTTCGTGGATCTCCTCCTCCAGGAAAGGTACTGGCTCCTCCTGTTGCATCTCATGCTTCTCCTCGGAATCTGCTTCTACGGCCAAATTCAATATAGGATCCCCAGACACTGACACTGGTATCTCTGCCACTTTCAGGGCATGAGATTCTGATAATGCACCTGATTGTTCATACATTATCTCCATTGAAGGTACAATGGTTGCTTCCTGTTCAACCTCCTGAGGTACTTCTTCTTCAACAGCTGAGGTGATATCCAACTCCCCATGTTGGTCTTGTTCTCCAACAACAGTTTCTGACACATCCATCCTCCCCTCATCTTCATCAGTACCCTCAATTGTACCAGATATAGGATGCTCCTCCTCACCCTTCTCACCTGATTCAGGTACCAGTTTGGATTCATCTTCCTCTTCATTAATAGTGTCTGACTGATACATCCCCAAATTAGTGTCATTCTTTGTGTCCAACTCGCCAGCCAGACTCAATTCACATTCTTGTCCCTTTTCACGACTAATTTCTTCAACCACTGGTTCTGCACATAAAAAATTATTATCACCAGTGTCACCCAATTCCTGCTCCTTTACCTTATCTTGACTAATCTCTTCACACACTATTTCTTCACTCAACTCCTTCTCAGCACACCCCCTGACTTCCAAGTTGTTTTCTTTATTCTCACATAATTCTTCATTTTTACTGCCCTCCTTACTCTTTTTCACTAGTTCCTCCCCCAATTGAGAACCAACAGTAGACAAGTTCTCCGAAAGAGGCTCCCCCTCTGCAGGATCAGACCTACTCTCCAATTCAACCTCTCCTTCAACCTCCTTCCCTCCAATTCCGTTACTGGCGTTCTTGAAAGGAAAAGGAGAAACCATACCTTCACTGGCGGTTTCAGGATCCGCCTTTTCATCCAATTTAAGAATTTTCTCTGAGGGATTGTCCGAATCACCGTTTATGATGACGTAAGGGCCTTCGATCTCATCTTGATCGTTCAGCTCCCGTTCGGTGGAAGCAATGCCGTCAAATTTTGCTAGATCCTTCTCGGATCCGAACTCCACGCCCGTTATTGCCTCCAATTCTACCTTCGGAACTTCTGCTGACGCGTTTTGTTCGCTCGAATCCATCGCCATTGCTCAGCAAGCGCAACTACATCAACAGCACATCGTGTAAAAATCCAAAAGCTTTAAGAACTAAAACACAAGAACGAAACAAGGAAATAGATCGAGAAAAGTAGCATTCTTTTGTATGAATCGAGAAGTACCTAGAAATCACGACGAACACAGGCAAAAAAATCACACTCTGATTTGGATCTCCACAGATGATGCCACCTCGGACAATCTGTATCTTCTTCTCTCAGTCACTGTTGCTTGATCCAAGGTATCTTCTTCGCTCAGGTGTGTGGGAGCGAGAGCGAGAGACAGAAAGAGCGAGAGCGAGAGAGATTTGGGAGTGCACAGGAGTTTAAATCAGGAACGAAGGAGCGATGGGATCTGAAAATTATTTTTATTTCCCGCATAACAAAACAGGACTGACTGCTCAAAATACATCGACCCCACCCCTATTTATATTAGCGCCTCATTTTTATTTTCTCTTGCTTTTTTGGATCGATAGTTATTGTATTTTGTTGTTATTATCACCAGTATATCTTTTTTCTTAGAGAAAGATATAGTAGTATATCTTTTTTTTTCTTTTTTTTTGTTTTCTTCACTGTATTGGTGAGATAAGCCCAAAGCAGTAGACCTGACAATTCCGGAGCCTAGTGAGAGATTTGGTGAGTGTATCCCTGGACAAAATAATACACCAACCTGAAATAAACCAGAGATTTAAATTTAGGAAGCGACTGTTCCCTTACAAGTTCTCTTACACGCTTTTCATATAAGTTTTTATACTCAAATGTAGTAATATTTATATTTTTTAGTATAAGTCTTTATACTCAAAAAATATTATCATTGCATTTGTTCAATAAAATATTTATACAAAAAATTAAAAATAATTTATCATTACATTTGAGTGGAGACGCGTAAAGAAGACGCTAATATAAGAACAGTTATATTTACTCTTAAATTTAATAGCCCTTGTACTATGAAATAACAAACATTAAGTTTCACAGAAACACTAGTGTATGGTATATGAATAATTTAAGGACGAAATTATACGCCGGCGAGGTAAAGATTTCATAATGGACTTAATTTTTGGTCAAATTAAAAGTAATAGCCTATGACGTCCTTCCAATTTTACAAATGACCAAAAATTATACGCCAATAGATACTTCGATTTTTTTATTATTTTTTAGGTTTTCGATTTATCTGTTTTTCCAAAATTTTAGGAAATAAAAGTGCAATTAACAATAGCGTTTCTAAATGAATTTCAACTAAAAATTCTCAAATATTTAATTTTTTTTGGGGCACGACTAACAACAACGCCCATATTTTCTACATTCGAAGTGAGACTCATACAAAAAAGAAAACAGAAGAAAATAATAAAATATTGAATGGACTTGAGGGGCGCTATTGTTAATAGCACTTCCGACTATTTGTAATTTTTTAAAAGATCTTAGACTATTACATTTAATCTGGTCCAAAATTAGACTCATTAATAAGTTTGTCCTTTGAGAATGGGGAAAATTTGCATAGAGGTCCAGGAACAAACTTTTTCAACAAATATGGTCAAAGAGATCCTAAAAATTTCACAAAGGATCAAGGACGCAAGTATTACTTGCATTCCTAAAATTTTCCATATTTTTTCAACTCTTGTACATTTCTCTTAAGGTTTCACAACAAATTTTACACATTAGGGATGCAACTATTAGTTGCGCCCCTAAAAAAACTTAGGAGCGCAAGTATCAGTTGCGTCTTTAGTCCTCTGTGATATTCTTAAGGAACATTCGATCATATTCGTTAAAAAAATATTTTTTTGATCTTTTATGAAATAATTCTGACATTGGACTCCACATAAATCATCTCTAGTTATACAAACGGGAGATCATTGTTTCTTCTTTACGGATAATTTTCATAGAGGGTCAAGGACCAATAAATTTTACAAAATAAGGTCAAAGGGTTTCTAAAAATTTCACAAAGGACCAATGACAGAAGTATTACTTGTGTCCCTAATTAGATTCTTTTATTTCTCTGATTTTCAGGTACCTTTGCAGTGGTTTTAGTGGTGGGACCCAGTTACATAGGGACGCAAGTAATACATGCATTTTTTTTGGTAATTATGAAAATGATAGTGATAAAAGTAGTCAAGGGGTACGAGTTTTTTTATTGAATGGCCGGAACGGTAGATTTTCTACAGTGCGGTCAGTTTTTTTTCGCACGGTAGATTTTCTATTGTGTGGCTTTTGTTTTTTCATTTATTTCCAAAGTTGGTTGTGCATAGAAAATTAATTACAACTTTGACTATATATTGCAAAAAATTCTGACCATTTAATTATAATTTTATTTTTTGTTTTCAGTCTGCACCAATTGCAGTATATATTCATTTCTATTTTCGACTTTTCGTATTATCAATCTGAGTGAGTCTAATTTAAAGAACTTTTGGTCAAAATCATAATAAATATTCAGAAACTTTTGCTACTTATGGTAACGATTGTAAATAGTTTTCTATACGTGGTCAGATTTGTAAAAAAAATTCATAACATAAATTTTTTTCTCCCACACGATAGAAAATCTTTCGTTCTTGAATTTTAAAAAAATCGCACGATAGAAAATCTATCGTTCTGGTCATTCGATCGAAAAACTCGTACCATTTGACTACTTTTATCACTACCATTTTCATAATTACAAAAAAACTGTAATACATGTGCCCCTAATGAGCTATTTAGAAAATGTCATTTTAATAGTAATAGAAGTTTTAAGAATTAAATATAAAACTAAGAAGTTTAAGAAATAAAAATACTAATAATAATATTAATAGTAATTATTAATACGAATAAATTTAGTAAAAAATAATATAATATGAATAATAGTAATTATTAATACTTATGATTGTAATACTATTGATAATATTAACAAAATTATTACTTTCTAATATTAATAAAATATGTTAATAATAGAAATTAAAGAAATTAATAAAAAATAATAATATTAATACAAATTATTAATATAAATAAAATTAGTAAAAAGGATTTTAATATAAAAATAATGTGATTATAATAATATTGATAATATTAATAAATTTATTAATAATTATTATAAAAAATAAATTGTAATAATATTAAAAATAGTAAGAAGTTTAGAACTTTATTAATAATTATTGAAAAGAAATAATAGTAATAATATTGAAAATATAGTAAGAAGTTTAGGACATGTACAAGTATGATATTTGTCTAAAACTTTACGAGAAATACAAAATAGTCTAGTGACAGTGTGATTTGATTAGAGTTGTTGGGTTTGAGAGAGGGTATGGGTTTGAATCCTCTTGTTGGATCATTTTTTTCATTACTTGCACCCTTGATGTGTGAGTTGGATGCTAGAAACTCTAGAGAGCATCCAGTTTTGAAATCAAATCAAGAGAGCAAGTAATACTTGCGCTTCTATATTGTGCAAGCCAGTCCCACTAGTCAGTGAGAGATATGTCTAGGGATGCAAGTATTCTTGTGCCCTAAGACGTGTAATCTGGACACATCTGCCTCTTTTGTACAGTACCATTCTCTTTTGCCTTACGTAAATTAAATTTTAAAATTAATAATTCAGCTAATATTCAGAACAAACAAATTATTCAACTAGTAATTTAACTAAACTTAATTGTCTTAAATAAATTCGTAATCACAACAAGTTCTCTAATTAACACAAACAACAACAAACACAACAAGTTCTTAAATTGCATAATATCCATAAATTCAGCCACCCTCTCAACGTCGAGTACGATCTCTACTGCGATCACAGCCAAGGATCAGGTGACACAATATCATCGTCATCTTGCTCAGAATTTGTAGTTTGGCTAGAACATCCAAATACAAACTCGGCCGCACGCTCGACCTCGTCATCGACCATACGCTCGACATTTTTGTCGACCTCGGCACCACCTGATCCTTGGCTGGTCTCCCATATATCGGCATGCGATAGGTGTGGTTACATAGGGTTAAACAGTGGTGTCTCGGGCATTTGACATGCATGCTCGCCACCAACCAATTGATCCAACAACTTGTAATGCCCGAGTTGAACACGCAAATCCTTCGTTATTGATGAATCCAAATCCTCGTCTCGCAGTCCATGCTCCAGCATCAAAGTTCTGAACACGACTCATTGGTCGATGTCTTCTATATTTCTGCGACAAGTTGTAAGAATTTTTCTTCCAAATATTTTCATAATGTAAATTATTTTGTATTTTTTTCTTATACACGTCTTTCGTGCTCTTATACACGTCTAAGATGCTCAAATTAATGTAAATTATTTTGTATTTTTTTCTTATATGATCTCAATTAATATTAAATAAATGTTGTATAATTATTCATAGTTGCATGATGTAAATAATTGAATGATAGTTTATTTAAAATTCTAATATTAATGTTTTTTTATTTTAAATATTATTGAAATGTTCAGCGGTGTTTAAATAGGACAATAATTGTTAACCATTGAAATGTTGATAAATTATTTTGTGTCGTGTTTAACAAAAGTTCGACACTAACTGAGATAAATATTGTTAGTTTTATATAATAAAAAAAATCTCACACACGTTATCACAATTAGTGTCAAATTTTTCGTAAAAGCATCATTGTCAATATCAGTGTCGATTTTTTTTTTATTAAAACCTACACTGATTGTGAAAATCGGTGTCAGTTTCTTTTTTTTTAAAAAAAAAAAAAATCTGCCACTAATTCACTAACCCTGCCAAAATCTTGAGTTAGCGTAGATTAGAAGTATGATTATCCGTCCTCTTTAGAATCCAGACCTACTCAATCATAGAATGAAATACAAATCAAATAGTTGAAAAATAACGCAAAATCAAAATTCAACCTCACGTGGTTGCTACCTCCCCTGCATGAGAGCAACCTTTCTGACAACTTACGATTAAAAAATTATGTACTTGATTAAGAATTATCACATGGCAAATAAAGTCGGTGAACTGTTGACGCGGAAGTAGGCGGAACCGAATCGGCTGCTGGTAAAACCCCCGCTTGTCTCCTGCTTGTTTCGATCTGAATCATTCAAAATTTATCTAACGGTCGAAATATCTGCCTCTTGAATCAAATCACAACCGTTCGTGACGATCGATCGATTTGTGACGATCGGATCGAGACAAGCAGAGCCCTGCTTTCCTCCAATACAAGCAGCAGATTCGAATCCGAAGTAGGCAGTGAGGTGAAGGGAGAAACGAGGCTTGAGGAAATGGATGATTGTAATTGTTACATGAGTGTGTGGTTATAGCCGGGTTGAAAGGTGGCAACGGTCGTGAGGTTGGAAGAAAATGAGGATGAAAAATAGATGGATAATGTTTCGTAGATATCATATTTGATATCAACTATTGATATCGATTTTATTATACACATTTAGTTGAGTTATCATGCACATTATTTGAGTTATTATGCATGTTATACTATAACTATTTCAGTAAAAAAAAACATGCATAACTATTTCAATAAAAAAATAACGTGCATAATAACTCAAATAATGTGCATAATAACTCCATTAAGGATACATAATAAAATCAATAACATGTATAACTATTTCGGTACAAAAAATAACATGCATAATAACTCAAATAATATGCATGATAACTCAACTAAATGTGCATAATAAAATCGATATCAAATATGATATCTATGTATCAGCTCCCAAAATAAATTGACAAAATCATCGACAAGATAGTAATAAATTGAATAGAGAATCAGTTGATGGCTGTGGAACGTCACGAATTAATGAAAGTTAATAGTTGCCAAAAAAATTTAATATTGTAATTTAATATCACATATAATTTACACTGAGATTATGATCAAGCTTGTGCACAAATCCGCTAAAATCTACTAAAATATCATTAAAAACTCATTTTCACTACAAAAATAACTAAAAATACACTAAAATTTGCGTTTTTTGAAAATCAAGTCCGGACACTTTGCCCAAGCATGGCTCCGCCACTGTTTACAGGGAACACTATATTTGATAATTTTTCATATTGTTTACTATCTAGTTCAACATGTATCATGTATGGTTATGTTATCCAACAAAACTCTGGGATTTAATTTGATAATTTTTTTGGCAAATTAACAACTTTCTCTTGTTGACTCACCTAGCCAGGTTTATGAGATTAATTACTAGTCGCCAATACCAAACAATAATTGAAAAATACATTGGAAAATAATTATTGAAGATTTTACTCTTAATATCTTATATGCCATTTGACATTGCATTGATTTGTTGATCGTTTGAGGAGTCAAACATATATGAGAATATTTGGAAAAATCTTTCTTATTAAAAAAGCAAAAATTTGAATATTTCAAAAGATGAATACACTAAGTATTATAATTCATTTAAGTCGTTTATTTTATTGAGATTAGTGAAAATTAATTTCTTAATAAATGCAACAAATATTAAAGTGAGTCAATTTTCACCAATTTCGATAAATTAAACGATTCAAATGAATTAGAGTACACAATGCATTCCTCTTTTGAAATATCCTAATTTCTGCAAAAAAAAAAAAATCAAGCTTTGAGACAAAATTGAAATCCTTCTAGAAGCAACTCTGGAAAGTTGAATCTTATTCACAGGAGCCAACTTCAAATCCTTCTAGAAGCACTTAGTAGGTATGGGGCACTTTCATGTCAAGCTCTCATCGACATTACAAACTTCCAAATATATTTGAACTGAAATTTAACCCATAATGGCTTTTAAATAGCTTGTCTAGCATGTCTTGTTCAAAAGACATAACTAGTTATATCGTAAAAAAAAATATATAAGAGTTTTCGCTAAGTTTAGTATTGAAAACATTATAAATGTTTTTTTTTTATCAGGATTAAACACGTCTATATATTTTCATTAAAAGAAGAGATTCATTGTTATTTGTATTATATCTATGTTTCATTCTAATCAGGGATAAATTCAGAATTACTGTCAGAAATATCAAGTATAATTTTATTCAGGGGATAAAATGAGACACATTTTTAAATATACATGATTATTTTACAAAAAATTGACAAATCAAATAAATATATAAAATTGTTTTGTAAAAAAAATTCCAGAAGAACAGCTGGACCCTGGCTGCCTGGCATCACATGCATCCGCCCCTGATTGTACTATATAAAATAACAATAAGAAAATAAAAATATTCTTTAATATTTTTGGAGTTTTTATAAAAACACATTTCTAGTATCGTCTCATCGTACGTAATTGCTGTAAATGTGAACAATTTTGCTGAATACTACAAGTATTATAAAAATCAATACGCACAAAAATACCGCAGTGAGGGATAACATATACAAATATTATAAAATACCTCGTAAATAATAAATTTTCATGTACTTTGACAGGAGCGGAGCTACATGAGGTCAGGAAAGGGGGCAGCCGCCTCCTGAGACTCTTTTGGCAAAAAATAATCTTGTGTATTTGTATGATTTGTAAAAAATTTTTATAAAATAATCATGTATATTTAAAAATGTGTATTATTTTTCTTTTTTTTGAAAAAAATAATAGATCTTGTTCCTCCCGACGAAAATTCTGAATCCGCTTCGGTATTAAAAAGAAGTAAGAACCAACCACACGTCATATCAGTAAAATATATATAATTTTATTTTCTACAAGTTTAGTTATTTATTTATTTATTTAGTGGTTGATTGTAAATGGTTTAGTAGTCGGAATGAAATCTCCTGCTTTCATGCTTATCATACGATACAGTCAATCAGTGAACGACACATGACATCCAGCTTAAACACTGATTAAGTTATTATTAATGCAATTGCTGTTTTCCAGTGTCTAGCAATAAATGTACTGAGAACTTCTTCTTCAAAGAAATTAATTCATAAATGTGCTTCCTAATTTTTTGTACATCCATAATTATTATACATTCAACGGTGTAAATCAGTTCAAATGAGTTGTAAATTGTTTATATTTTTATCCTAATCTCTATTAAATATCGGTCTGTTTGGCAAATCAAGGAATAGTGTCAGAAGAGTGGAATTAGAATAGTAAAAATAGAATAGTGTGATTTTGGCAAGTGTCAATTGGAATATAAATATTGATAGTTATGATAATAATAGTGATTATGATATAATATAATAATGATAACAATATAAACTAAATAATATAATAAAATAATAATAATATGCATTATTTTTCAAAATAAAAAAAATAAAAAAATTGACGATAATAATAATAATAATAACTACAATAACTAATAACTAATAACAAAATAGTAATAATTATAATATAAGAAAAAATAATTTTATTACTATTTTAAAATAATAAAATACTAATAGAATAAAGATACAATATAATATAATAATAACAATAATATAAAAAATATATAATATGCATTATTTTAAAATAATAATAATAATTAATAGTAATTATTAATATTATTTAATAATAAGGATAATAATAATATTAATAATAATTATATTATATTATATATACTAAAATATTGTTAATTACAAATATAATACAACATAATCAAATAATAATGATAATAATAACAATCATATAAAAATTATAATAGTTTGCATTATTTTAAAATAATAATAATTAATAGTAATTATTAATATTATTTTAATAATAAAGATAATATAGTAATATTATTAATAATTATATTATATATAATATACTAAAATATTATTAATTACAAATACAATACAACATAATCAAATAATAATGATAATAATAACAATCATATAAAAATTATAATAGTTTGCATTATTTTAAAATAATAATATTTAATAGTAATTATTAATATTATTTTAATAATAAAGATAATATAGTAATATTATTAATAATTATATTATATATAATATACTAAAATATTATTAATTACAAATACAATACAACATAATCAAATAATAATGATAATAATAACAATCATATAAAAATTATAATAATTTGGATTAATAGTAATTATTAATATTATTTGAATAATAAAGATAATATAATAATATTAATAATAATTATATTATATATAATATACTAAAATATTATTAATTACAAATATAATACAACATAACCAAATAATTATGATAATTATATTAATAAAAATAACAATAATATAAAATTATCATAATACGCATTATTTAAAAAATTAAAATAATAATTATAATTAATAGTAACTATTAATATTATTTCGTAATAAAGATAATATAATAATATTAACATTAATAATAAAGTATATATTATATATTAAATTGATAATTACATTTCAAATTTGATTAGTTAGTCATACAAAACAATGTATTTTGCTATTCCATCTATATGGTGGTATACCGGAATAGTCTATTTTACCACTATTCTATTTTTTCGAAAATATATTTGACAACCCTCTCATGCCGAAATAGAGCTCTATTTCGAAATAGAGCTCATGCCAAACAGACCCTACGAGTATAATGGGTACAAACGAAAAAAATTAAATAGAAAGATTAAGATGAAAGCTTGAAAACTTTATGTTGAGACTTGGGCCCACTAATTAATTATCCTTGAAAATTAATGCTGATGGTGCCATTTCTTTTTTTTTTTTGAAGATATTGGGTCGATTTGTTTCATAACATTTTTGAAAAATTAAATGCAAGTTTGAAAAGGGATAACGGAAAAGACGGAGAAGATACGAATTAGATAGCAAATGCTTTCTCTTCTCTTGGCACTTTTCCCTTTCGTCTCTCACAAAATGGAAAGAATAATGAAATTTTGGAGGGTGAAGAAATTTACACAAAGACATTCAAATTCTTGCCATATTTGACAGTTTGTCATCTCATTCCGAAATTCAACCCAACTCATAGCATCGCTGAACAAACAGAGAATTGAATATTTGTCACTTTAAAATTAAAAACTGTCATTTCAAAAATTTACTTTTGAAAAATGTGACAAATAGTTTTTGTTTTTAATTTTGCCACTGCTCATGTACAAAAATCAAATCTATAAATAAAAAATTTAATAATTTAATTATTGACGAAAGTGCCATCAGGTTTGCCTAGGTCTAGATGGCGTCGCGTCTCCCTCAGAGCCATCTTCGCCACCTGCTTCTCCTCCAACATAGATCCAACAGGTGGCATCTCCACTAGCTCAGGCAGCTTCTTATCTTTTCAATCTGTGTGGATTCACTACTCTCTCAAGCACCAACTCGAGAACCACAAAACCCAATAAACCATGCCGCTTCCATCAAAAACCCTTCCATCTTACTATCTGTGCTGTCCAGACGGGGCCTCCACAACCATCAATCACCGAAGAAGATGATCTGATCCAACGTCTCCTTAAAAAGGACTATAAATGGGGTTTCAAATCTGATTTCTAGTCTTTCTCCAGTGAAAAGGGGCTAAATGAACATACAATTCGCTTGATTTCTAAATGCAAAAAAGAACCATAATGGATGCTTGATTAAGGCTTTGCTCCCTGAGTTTTACTTGGATGGAAAGGAATGGAATGGAAGGTAAAGGAATGATATGGAAAGGGGAGAGGAGTTTGTATCATGCTCCAGAGTTTAAAATAATTATGAAAGTGAAGTATTTTAACATTGATTTTAATTTGATCGATGACAATATTACTCTCTACACCAGTTGAGAAAAAGAAAAACTCAATCCATACTGATGAAAGCACCAGTACCACCCATACTAGCAACTTGTTGCACCGGTACCACCCATACCAGCAAGAAGACACCAGAAACAAAAAAACCAAACCACATCAGTATCAAAACTAATTGCTCAATCATCAATTTTAGTAATCATACATTCTAAATAAATACACTGATTTTGCATTGGCAGCACTGAACACAGCGATGGTACCACTTTTCACCGACTTTGCATTAGTAGCACTGAACACACCCATGGTGCTTCAATTACCAATTGCAATATTCATTTACTCAAATTAACTATAAAATTACATTACTGTTGTTCATTCAAAATAGTTACATTCTCCTACATATATCAAAATTTATTTATATAAATTCTGTTCCAAAATATCCACAAAAGGAGATCTAACACTCGTACTTGACACTATGAAGCATTTTTAGTGTTTTGAAGCATCTTTAAAAAGATGATCTTGCGCGCTTGAATCGGGCACCCTAGAAAAGCTTCTAACCCCGAAGGATTCCTTGTAAGATAAAGATATGCATCATTCATGACATCATCGTGAGGTTCTAATCCCTCTAGATGATTCCAAATTTCATTTTCAGGAATTTGAAGTCTTTGATTGTTTTTCAACAATTGAGCAGTTGATTCTTTAATAGCCTCATCAACATACTTAAAGGATTCTTTCAAAATGATCACATCATCATCCTTCATTTTTTTGATCTTTTTCTTTTTGTTGGAACCAGTACCTTGAACAGTGTCATCACAAGGTTCCAGTGTTGCACGATTTTGTAATACTAACAAATCAATTTCTTCAATAGTATGTTCTTCATTCATGGATGCTTCACCAGCCACTTGTTCATTCAATTGAGCAAGTCTCTCTCTTGCTTCCCTTGGAGTTTCGACCTTATCTCCCGTTGCTCGATCCTTGCCAAACAAAAATGCTAACTTCTGATAATTACAAACAGGTTTATTCATCCATGGAGCAGCATCTGGATGAGCCTATTATAAGATAATCACAACTAATTGTAAGATAATAACAATTAAAAAGACACATCATGTATGCATTTACTGAGAACAAAACTAAAAAGATACCTCAATTAGTTTCTTCCAAACTTCAGGTTCAACACACCACGTGCTTGTTGCTGAGTTCCAAGTAAAACCACTCAATCCATTTTTAACGATATCATAACAAAGTGAAATACCTTTCTTAATGTACTTCATACGATTTTTTATTTTCTCCTTGTCAAAATGTATGTTTGGGAATTTCTCACATAATTCATTGAGTATTAAGTCATAAGCTTTAGAAGTAAAAGTCCCCCAAACTCTATTGCCGATACCGTTCTAATGTGCATATGCATCAATCAAAACATCATCCATGTGAGGAGTCCAAGTAACAGAATCATCTTTACCAGTTGAAAGTCCTTTTCTTTTTGTCATCACAAGCTACAAATATACATAATGGAAAAGTAAGTATTGGTACAGTAAATAAATAGTTTAACAAAAGCACATTCAAAAGTAAATACTGGTACATGACTAGTTTATCAAAAGCTGATAATGTTACATGACTAATTGGCATAATCATTCCACATCTCTAGTGCAATTCTATCTCTAATAATTTCTCCTAATCTTGTATCATTTTCATCATCATCTTGATCAGTAGGTGCTTGAGGGGTGACTGGCCTTGCATTGGCCAATTCTCGATCAACTTGAGCAAGAATTTCATGATCAGGATCGATATCCAATAAAAAGTTATGCAAAATGCAACATGTCAGAATGTTGAGCTTTTGTGTATCCTCTGAATAATGAGCTTTTGTTCCAGTTTCTATGATAGGAAATCGTTTTTTTAGCACCCCAAAAGCTCGTTCAATTGAATTACGTAAGGAAGCATGTCGAAGGTTGAACAACTCTCTTGGATTTTGAGGTGGGTTCCTAGAATATTCTTGCAGATGATAACGCTCGCCTCTATAAGGTGTAATCAAACCACTCTTGATCATAAAACCAGCATCAACAAGATAAATAGATGTGCAATGAAGGTCTTGTATCAGTTATTATTGCATTACCTCTAGGAATTATGAGGGGATATTTTCTTTTCATTGCATTTTTAAGTATTCTTGAATCTGAGGCCGTGCCTTCCCATCCTGCCAGAACATATGTAAACTATAAATTTGGAGTGCACGCAACCAACACATTCATTGTGCAAATATCTTTTCGGCCGCAGTGCTTTGGGGCCTCTTCATTAGAGACTCTTACTCTAAAGTGTGTATTGTCAATTGAACCAACACAATCCTACCCGTACAAAATTTGCTTTTCAGAATCATGTTTCTATATGTTCATGTTTTGTAAAGATTATCCAAGTAAAAATGTTTTAGATTTACCTTGAAATAAGGATAAAATCTATGATTGTTGCTAATTTTCAATGGTATGGTAGAGCCATTAGGTTGCTTGAGCAATGTTTCTTCTAACTCAATTATAGCTCTCATGACCTTATGAAAATCACGACTAATTGTCCCTCTTCCTCGATAGAAGAAGAAGCTCATCACTCGATGCTTCATATTATGACCTAATATATAGAGAAACCTAGCAACTTGTTCTTCCACACTAAGTCTCTGAGTTGGCTTTAATCCACCTTCAACTTGTAATTTTTGGCACAAAATAAAAAAGGCCCTATGATCCATTCTAATTATATCTCGACGTTTATGGCTATTAACAAGGTCATGCACTAATTTATCCCTCGTAGTTCGAATGCTACGCTTAATTTTTTCTTCATTCTCTTTTTCTGCTTTTGTCATCTCATTACTATTTGTCTTTAATTTATCCAACATTATACGATAAAGGATGATAGAAGTAAGGTGTACAAAAGCCAAATGATTCAAGTGGTTCAATAAAACAAACTTTCATCTCTGATCGTCTTGATTAGTCATCTACACAAAATTTTATTTGATAAGAAATCTTTAATTCATTATTTGATAGGCATACTGCTATTAACTACCATTAATCAAGAATCAAGAAAAAAAATTGACTGCGCATTACATGAAAGACACACAATTACCAGTACAAATTCTCAACAAAAACAAAAAAAAATCTAAAATCAAAATAGAAGGAAAAAGTAATATAGGAAAGAATGTAACCTTGATAATCAACATATGATGAAAAGGCAAGAGAAAGCTTTCTAGGCAATGCTCCCAATTTGGAAAGGAGCTACACTGATTATTGTAATAAAGTAGAAAGAGAGAGAAATACTCATCTGTACAACATATATACAAGATCCATTTTTGGCGGGAGCAATATAATCTTGGAGGGAAACCTTTCTATTTGGTGGGAGCACTGTCATAGAAATGAAGCTATGAGGATATTTTAGAAATATCATATCTTATTGTTCATTTCACCTCCTTTACACTCCAAAATTGGGAGCAATGCCTAAAGGAAGAAAAAAAACATACAGTTCGCTTCATCCATAGCAGTGGATGTGAAGAAACGAGAAAGAAAAAAAAAGAATGGGAGTTGAGAGGAAGGGAAAGAGGTAGGGGCAGGAATATTAGTGGAAATACGAACATATAGCCTACCTCAATATATTTGAGACTATAGACATTGCTCAATATATTTGAGACTAGAGACTTTGCTGTTGTATAGATATTAAATAGAAAAGGTTGCATAAAATTTGTAGATAAAATTGTATATGTGGGTCAAATGACTCCATCATATATTCATATCCATATAAATAATCCATTCAAGCGCGGCATGATTTGTGGTCCATACAATACAAGTAGCATAAAATCGGAATACCTAACAAACAGAGAGAGAGAGAGAGAGAGAGAGGAGAGGGGAGGTAGCGCAGTTGGCTAGGAGAAAAAGTTTCAGGATTGTTCTACCCAAAGGTCGAGAGTTCGATTCCCCTCTCACGACTTCGCAGCTTCTGCGAAGGTTTAAAAAAAAAAGAGAGAGAGAGAGAGTATTGTCAAAATGCCAATTAATTGTGGGTTCCTTTCAATCTCGCCTAAGCACATCACTTTGCTTTCTCTACAAGCCCCAATACACACTTCATGCCTAGCGCAATTAACGCGCAGTTCTCCAGCTCCCCTTCCCTTTCCTTTCCCTTGTCACCATTTTCAACAATATGCTTTTTAATTGTTTGATTTTTTGTACCAGTTTTGGCAGAACAGAAACCAAGCTGGAAAATTATTAATGGTGTTTGTTGCATATGGCAAGGGAAAGGGGTGCTTCATATATATCCGATCCTTATAACTTATAAGATATATATATGTTCATGTATTACAATTTCAGCTTAAACACGAAAAATAAGACTATTTTATTTCAGAGAATTGATGTTTATCGCGACAGCTGTATTAATGCTTTACCAGTGAGAATTTTGGTGAAATTCTTTTGTAGTTCTGTTTTTTGAGGTACGTAGTAGCGCAATTGTTCAACGTTACTAGCGAATCTGCAAAGAAGTAACTATAAATTATTACTTTTTGTGTAGAGATAAAGGTAACATCTCCAAAACCTTGTTTGCTTGTAAATGAGAAAGAAGTGCACATGTGCAGCAGAAAACATGGATCGAAAAAATAAGAAACCAACACCATTTCTCGTTTTGTTGACCTTAAGTCACTTTTTTCTGAATTTTTGTATAGATAGCCTGAAATGTGATCCCGAATAATAATTATGGCTCAAGATCTCTAAAAAATGTCACGGATGGCCTTGGAGCTATTGTTTGTTTATTAATAATGTCGAAACAATTTTAACGAAATGGTCAATTTATGTGTCACAATTATAGTTTCAATATTATTTTAACATTAAATATTTAAACTCTTGAATATTATGAATAATTGTATAGTTAATGCATGACATTTTTTTACAAATTAAAATTGTTAGAAAATATTAAAAAGAACAATGTTAATTTGTTGCATACAAATACATGGAGCTCTCCATTTGATACCAACTATCGATACCGATTTTATTATGCATCTTTAGTTGAGTTATCGTGCACATTATTTGAGTTATTATGCATGTTATATCATAACTATTTTAATACAAAAAATAACATGCATAACTATTTTATTACAAAAAATAACATGCATAATAACTCAAATAATATGCATGATAACTTAACTAAAGATGCATAATAAAATCGATATCAAATATGATATCTACGTATCAGCTTTTTTTTTTCCAAACTACATTTTTTGGGGCAAACACAGCTGTTTGTTATGTCTTGTTGTTTTCACTTCTAAAAGCAATATGATAAATTTAACTTGCGCAAATTAGTTCTATTTTCTAGGCATAGAAAGATTCCAAATTTATATTGGTGCCTGAACCTCTCCATTTTTCTTAATTATGGAAAGAGGGAAAGAGAGAGGTCAAGTGAGGTGGTGACATTTTATAAACTTATTTAACAGAAATAGAAAAATAACAATTTTTAAGTTCAAGAAACAAATTATAAATTAGATACTTCTAATAGTTCAGAAATGCCGTGTATAAAAAAAAAAAATTAAGTTCAATTTGATACTAGATTTCCCATTCAATGAGCAATCAATTAAAAAATTTAACAATTTAATTTATCCGCGTACAGTTGGAATGACAGGCTAACAATCATTTTATCTTTCAATCTTGAATATTGGTTGCTGTCTCATGATTTTATCAACAACAAAAAAAAAAGAGTTCATTCAACCTTTGAGATTTTGCATTTAAAAATGGATGGATATTTATATTGACAATGATTAATTTAATGATACACTTTCAAACTTAACCAAGTTGGAATTAAAAAGTGTTTATCAATTATTTAACATTATAGTTTGATTTTTTTAAAAAATTATCAAATTTCATTCAACTTAAGCTTCACATGGGTTTCATTTTATTAATGGTTTGTTTTACATCAAATAGTGTATTTTTATGTGCATGATATATATATATATTTTAAAAACAGTCTAGTTTAATATTAAAAAAACATGACCAGAGCGGTTTTTAAAAAATATTTAAAATGTAGCTAGAAAGCTCTAAAAATCACGAAATTTGATTTTGTACAAGATTTTGATATGAAGAATTTATTGAGTAACATAAATTTAAATTTTGAGCATAAAAAGTTGGCTAATGTGAAACTTTTGCACTTCGAACGAAGTGCAAACGTTTTCACATTAGCCATACTCTCTCTCTCTCTATATATATAGAAGTGAACTATTGTGATTTGCAAAGCATTTACTTTGTGATGAGGAGAAAGATATGCAGCTAGGAGAATGAGGAGATTCTGATCGGGACATTTTTGACATTTAGAGAAAATTTTGTTTTTTAATTCAATTAATATAATGATAGTGGCATAGTAAAAAATCAATCACATTTTTTACGATAAAAAACAAAATTTGTGTTTTATAGTGACATATAACTAAATTTTCCTTATTATTATTATTTTTAAGAACGACCTTTTTTTCCTCATTGCCTTTTATTTTGTAATCTGCAATCTAACAACGGTCTGATATCTAATTGATTATTGAATTTTACATTTTTAATTATCTTTTAATGATGAAAAATTTGTTCATTAAATGATTTATGAATCATTCAATATGTATATATAATTTTTCATCAGTAAAGAAATTGATCTTCAACAAATTTCAATATAAAAATCATATTTAGCAATTTGAGTCCATCATTTGAACTTTGAAATTTTGAAACACATATACAAAATACCTAATGAAATATATTTGACAAAATATTGTAGTCATCACCAATATATAAATAACTATTAAGATCCCCCATCACCTTGTAATTAGCAACAATTTAAGGTCAATAGTCTAGTTATTTATTTCTGTCTCCGTATGGTGGAAAATTTAATGAAGTACAAAAACAGTTGTAACTTTTTTTTTTATTAAAGTCAATCCCAAGTTGGAATACCAGCTTCCAACTTTGGAAGCAAAACAAGTTTAGTAGTCTTTTGGTACATGAGATCTGTACCAATACAAAAACAGAACAAAATACTTGAAACAAAACAAAAAAATTCCAATTAACTTCGCCAAGACTTTCCACTATCCTAACACATGCTTGGCCAAAGTTTAGTTGTTAATGTTTATTTGCAATCCCCCAAAATTTAGGAAATTATACATTGATTTAACCGTATATCTTCCATGTGATTCTAAATTCCAACTAACTGAATCTTCTTCCATGCTACTGAAATCTATGTTTTGCAGAAGGGCAATGAGAGAATTTTTCTGGATTCTCATTTCCTTACTAACACCTCTAGTGAGAAAAAGTTTTATATCTCCATTATTCCATACCTGTGCTAATGTGACATTTTCTTTTTTGACCTTTTGATAAACTAAAGGGTAAACCAATTTTAATGGACAATTATTAAATCAAGTATCATGCCAGAATATTATATGTTTGCCATTACCTACAATATGTGAACAAGCTAACTGAAGAAATTTATACTCCTGACTAACATCCTTCCAGAATGGGGATGCTTCTATTGTAAATTTATCATATTTTACTTGAATTATTTCTTTCCATAAACCATTATGCTCTTTATGTAAATACGACCAACCCCATTTACAAAGAAGAGCTATATTAACTTGTTTGATGTCTGATATTCCCCAACCCCCATTTTCCTTAGATCTACAGATTTTTGACCATTTAACTAAAGCATATTTCCTTTTCCCTAGAATATTTGATCCAGCCCATAGAAACTGCCTTCTAATTCTATCAAGCTTATTAATCACCCAAGTTGGTATTTTATTTGAAGCAATATAATATAATGGAATAGAGGAAAGCACTGAATTAATTAATATTAATCTACCACCCATTGAGAGCATTTTTCCTTGCCACATTGGTAATTTTCTTTGAACTTTATCAATAATTCTTTGCCAATCATTTCTGGAAGGTCTTTTCCAATGCAGGTGAAGTCCTAGATATATAATAGGTAATTTACCTAATTTACAACCTAACATTTCTGCATAGAATGAAGCCATATGCTCTGAGAGGTTTAATGGTATTAGTTCAGTTTTATTATAATTGATTTTTAGCCCAGAAATTCCTTCAAATAGTTGTAAGGACCATTTAAGTTTTTCTAATTTCATATCATCTGCTTTAAGGAATAAAATTGTATCATCTGCATATTGTAAATTTATTATTTTTTCTCCATTAGACAGTTGAGGACCTAAACCTTCAAAATGATTATTTCTAACCCCTTTCTTTAGAATTTTGTTCAAACCTTCAGCTGCTAATATAAACAGATAAGGTGAAATTGGATCACCTTGCCTTAGTCCTTTTTTGCACTCAAAATATGAACCAATTTTACCATTTATCATTACTGCACTATAACTATTGTATAATAACATTTTAATCCAATTAATCTATTTAGTGTTAAATCCCCTATGCTTTAATGTATTTATTATATAATTCCAATTAATGTTGTCAAAAGCTTTTTCATAATCTATCTTTAAAAGTATACCTTGTTCCTTGTTGTTTATGAACATAATGTAGAATCTCATGAGCAGTAATTACCCCTTCCAGTATATAATTTCCCTTTAGAAAAGCAGTTTGTGTAGGACTGATTAATCTCTTAAGTATTTGACCTAATCTATTAGTGAGTACTTTAGTAAAATTTTTATATATACAATTAATTAGACTAATTGGCCTATATTGACTTAGAACTGCTGCAACTTGTATTTTAGGTGCTAAGCAAATAATAGCTCTATGTAAACATGCTATGTCTAGTTTTTCATTATAAAAATCTTGGAACATTTCTATTATATCATATTTTACCAGATCCCAAAAATGTTGATAAAACAACATAGGAAATCCATCTGGACCAGGGGCTTTATCAGCCCCCATTTGAAACACTGCATTTTTTATTTCCTCAATACTAAATTGAGCAGTTAGATACAAGTTTTCTTCAACAGTTATTTTTTCATTATCCTCCCAAGCTTCCTCTAAGAAATTAGCTCAAGTTTCATTCTCTGATCCTAACAGATTCTTATAATATGTAAATGCATGCTTACTAATTATTTTTTCATCTTGTACTTCTATATTATTTATATTAAGTGTATTTATCATATTATTTCTTCTTTTTTGAGATGCAATTTTGTGGAAAAATTTGGTGTTTGCATCACCTTCCTTGATCCATTTGTGTTTAGCTCTTTGTGCCCAATATAGATTTTCATTGTGATGAATATCTAACAATTCTTTTTTAAAATCATAGTACTCACTTTTTTCATCTAATAATTCCCTATTTTCTGCTATGATTTCAAATTCTTCTAAAACTTGTATAATTTGAGTTTTTTTAACATTAATATCTTTTTTTCAAATTAGCACTCCATCCTCTCAGTTTCATTCTCATTTGCTCCATTTTAAATTTCCAATCCTTAGCTTTATTATAACCTAGTTTGTACAGTATCCACCATTCCATTATTTTGTTATCAAAGTTTGGAGTAGAAAGCCAAAACTTCTCAAATCTAAATATTTTTGGACTGTTAGAGCTATTAATACCCATATCTAAACAAATGGGGTTATGATCTGATGTTTGTTCTACTAAACAATATGAAGTTGTATTTGGGTACACTGTTGTGACTGGAATATTAACTAGAAACCTATCCAAACAAGCCATTTGTGAACTATTACCTCCCCTAGCCCATGTAAATCTTTTGTTAGTGCATTTGTAATCTATCAACTGAGCTCCATCAATCCAATTATTAAATTTGTCCATATTATTCTGATCAAAACTAACCCCTTTTTTCTCCTCCCTATTTCTTATTATATTAAAATCCCCTCCTATCACCCAAGCTCCTGAACATATCTGACTTAGAAACTCCAATTCTGTCCAAAATTGTTGTTTATCTTTTGCTAACACAGGACCATACACTGTTGAGAAATACCATGTTAAATTGTCATTTTTATTTTGAAGTGTAACAGTTAAAGTATGGTTTCCTTTCAGCCAACTTTTAATCATAAATTTTTCTGTATTTATTCCCATTAAAATTCCTCCTGATGCTCCTACTGAAGGAATATAATTCCAAATAAAATTTGATTGAATATTTTCTAAAAATCTCACAGTAAATTTTGATCTTTTTGTTTCTTGAATACACACTACATCTATTTTATTTTTTGATATCATTTCTTTTAGTATTGATCTCTTTTCTAACATTCCTAGACCTCTTATATTCTAATTAAGAACTTTCATTAATTAAACTAATTTCACCCTTATTAACTGTTGGAATAATGGCCTAGAGGACCAATTATTGTACTCTTGTTTTGTCATATGCATTGGATATTTTATCTTGTTCCTTGAGTTATAAATGTATTACTAGATCATTTGTGTTGATAACTTGGAATTGTGAAACTCTTTTAAGTTTTATAACTCTAAATATGTCCCTAGCTAAATCATCAGCAAGGAACACTGCTTGAATATATAAGCTAGTGTGTGGATTGATATGTGATCATGTTTCACAGATCATTGATACGGGGTATCTAATCAATCACACGAATATATGTATGGGATACATGATATTGGACATGACCCGCGTTGACTTGCTATAGGATTTGTGTAAGTCATTAGCATGTCACAAATAATATTGATTCTTTTCATTGAGATAGTTTATAGTCTTGAATAATTTGTGTATATTTGTGCAATTATCAAACGCACTTTTAACCGAGTGTTATAAAGATAGTTTGTCAATATACATAGATTATGTCAAGAGCTGTAAGATTATCACAATGATCATTTGTCCCTTTTACTTCTTGTAAAAGCAATGATATCCCTGGGCCCCTTGATGCAATGGTAATTATCATGCGCACATTTGTGATTATGGGATAATACAAATGGATGATTATGCATTGGAGATCAAGAAAGTGATTTAATTGTCAAGAATGACTTAAACCTAGTCTTGACATTGAACATTGGTTATCATGTGACAAAGGAATTAATATAAAAAGATATAAGGGATCATAATGTCTGTGTTTGATCAGATGTTCATAATGCATTGCTAGATGCCAATTATGAACTTGTGAATATTTATTTATTTACTGCTGATCAAGACATGGATCCTACAGGGTCACACCTTAAGATAGGACTGAAGCATGGAATAAATTAATTATGTGGGACATAATTAAATGGATTTGAATAAGGGTTTGGTTTTGGATCAGAAACAATCAAAATCTGCATTTATGCAGGTTGCCTGCGGGCCGCATGAGGGTCCTGCTGGCCGCAGGGCACTACCAACGGGCGCAGGAGGGTCCAGCGGGCCGCTGGGCTGAGAGTGCTTGATTATGTCGGTTTAACTGGACGCAGGCTGTCCCTACGGACCGCAGGAGGGCCCTGCGGACCGCAGGAAGCAAGTCGGTTCAGGTTAAGTCGGTTTCTGACCTTCTGCTATAAATAGAAGGGACCAGGTTGAGGTTTATGATTTTTCCAGAGATTAGACAGAGATCTAAGACGGTTATTCCCTGGTTAACATCCAAAAACCTAACCCTAGATTCATCTCCTCTCTCTCTCATGTGTTGAGAACCCTAAAGAGAGAGAAAACCCTTCCATTGACGATCTAGCAGTCGTGCTTCGTCTTGTCGGGGTGCGCTCCTTGTAGAGGCTTCACGCTTGGGGAGCTTGCGATCTCTTGCTGTCGGTTGGAGAAAGAGGATCGCGACTACACATCATAAAGGTCGAATCTTTATTGTTCTTTTATGATGATCTTGTGTTTTAAATTGATCTATGCAATTGATCCTTGGGCAAACATGGGTTTTGTGTAAAAAATTTTAAAATTCCGCATCTTTACACATGGCAAAACCCTAACAGTGGTATCAGAGCATAGGATTTGCATTTAAGATCTGTTTAGAACTGTTTTATAGATGGGATCTATAAGGAATTGAGTCTTTCGGTCTTTTGAGATCCTAAGAGTTGAATTCTAGATTACTTTGATAAGTTTGAATAAATTAATGGGATTATTTTATTTAGAATGACTTGTTTAAGTATTTCTGGTAGTTAAATACGATTCTAGGGTTAGAATTGGGTATTTAATCTTTTCTGTTTGGGAAACGGAGAAGAAACCAGAAAACCGACTCTGCCTGCGGGCCGCAGGGACCACCTGCGGGTCGCAGGGGCTGCCTGCGGACCGCAGGGTCCTCCAGCGGACCGCAGGGCAGTTATTTTTCCATCTGTTTGGGAAACAGAGGATACCATGGTTGCCTGCGGACCGCAGGGTCCTCCAGCGGACCGCAGGGAAGTTATTTTTGGCCTCTGGTTGGGAACGAGAGTACATAGTAATGTTATTTTTAGAAAAATCATTGTTTTGGGAAAACACAAGGGTTATATGCATAGATTGCATGTGATTACATGAAAGGTGTGCCATTTGTGTGATATGGCGCACCATACTAACTCTATTTTGCAGGGAATTGAGTAGTATGGCAAATGATCAATGCCTTGTGTGTTGTAATTGATTGATATGATTGATGTGTGTAAGCGGCCTAAGGTGCCCCATGATAATTAATCTATTTCATTAATTAATGGCAAATGTTAAAAGCCAATATTTGTGATTTGGGGCTTGCATGCCTATTAGGATAGTCTATGTATTTTATTTATTTCTGAGAGAGTAAGGATTTAAATTTACACATAGATAGGATCCTAGATAGGTGGAGCTTTTACCATGGTGTGCAAGGGCGCTTCAAGACATATCAAGATGCCATACTACTCAATGCTTGATTGATTGCATGGGATGTAATTGATCCCCTGCTTGTTATTGTTTATTTTTATGTTGAGTCCGTAGTTGTGAGTCTTAAAAGTATGGGTGTATGCTTAACCAGACTTGAACCAACTGAACATATTAATAAACAACCGTCCCCTTAAAAACTAGAGCGTAACGCACTTCCTACTCTATCCCTTTCGAACCATTGGCATTAGGTTGATGTGTTCCTACTCAGTAGGCATCTCCTTTTATCCTTTGGGAGTTGGGGTCGTGCGGGGCACATAGAGTGAGGTTTGTCTAGTAGGGTTGTCATGCCGCCGCTGAGCCCTAATGCGTAGTGTCAATTCATACGAGGTATGCTTCTGACACACCGAGAGTCATGTTGCGGGGCACATGATTAGACTGGGAGTCTTACCTAAATAAACCCTTTTCAAGTTTCACGCCGACGCTGGCTTGATTTGGTAAAATATGGATCTCGGCCCTGCTGTACAAGGGACATCACACATGATTGTACAGTAGGTGTGTTCATCTTAAAGTTTGTGAACACTAAAACATATGACAAAGACTAAATCTTTATTTTTTATGTCTTGTAGATAATGGCTTCTAAAACACACTCCTACCCACTTTCATCTGTCCTGGAACAAAACAAATTGGACGGTACTAATTTCAACGATTGGTATCGTAATCTGAAAATTGTCCTAAAACACCAAAAGAAAGAGCATGTTCTGTATGCTCCTTTACCTGACCCACCTGCTGCTAACGCTTCACGCGCTGAAAAGAATGAATATGATCAACTTAGAGATGACTCGAATGAAGTGAGCTGTCTCATGCTCGTGTCCATGACACCCGACCTGCAGCGTCGGTTGGAAGATTGGACAGCTTATGAGATGATACAAGAGCTCAAGGGCATGTATCAAGAGCCAGCCCGTGTTGAGAAACATCGTGTGGCAATGGAGCTCTTTGAGTGCAGGATGGCTGAGGGGGCCTCAGTTCGTCCACATGTCCAAAAGATGATCAGTCTGGTAGAGCAGCTTGGGAAGCTGAACTACAAGATAGACCTAGAGATGGCCACAGACATGATCCTTCATTCTCTGCCTCCCAGCTATAGTATGTTCAAGATGAACTACAACATGGCGGGAGAACTAAAGCCGTTGAATGAGTTGCACTCCATGCTCTCCACGGCTGAGTCGTCCATCAGGAAGGCTCCTGAGGTCATGGCGGTGAACAAAGCTGGCAAGAAGGTTGGTAAGAAGGGCAAGAAGAAAAAGAAGGCTAAGACCGGAGGCAAAGGGAGCGCTCAAGCTGGGAGCAAGAGCACACCTAAGCCAGTGAAGCTTTCCACACCTACCGCGGACACGGTTTGCTTCCACTGTAATGGCAAGGGTCATTTCAAGCGGGAGTGTCCGAAGTTCCTTGAGGAACAGAAGACTGCCAGGGTGGCATCTTCAGGTATTAATGTTGTTGAAATAAACTTTGCTATTTCCTCTTCTAGTTCCTGGATCGTGGATTCAGGAGCAGGCGCTCATATTTGTTCAAATATGCAGGTGCTCAAAAGAATTAGGAGACTTGCAAAGGGTGAAATGCAACTCAAGTTTGGCAATGGCGCGCTTGTTGCGGCTGTAGCTGTAGGAGACTTGGAGTTGATTTTACCATCTGGGCTAATAATAGAACTTTTTAGTGTTTATTATGTTCCTTGTGCTAGCAAAAACATTATATCTGTGTCTTGTTTAGATTCTCATGGTTTTGAGTTTGCTTTTAAGAACAGATGTTGCACCATTAGTAGTAATGGTTTATATTATGCTAGCGCTTCCTTTGTGAATGGTTTGTATGTGATAGACCAAGGAACGCCCATCAACAACATAAATACTAAACGACTCAAAATAAGTGATAATAACTCATGTTTTTTGTGGCATTGTCGCTTGGGTCATATAAACGAGAAACGCATCAAGAAGCTCCAAGATGATGGACTTCTAGGTCAATTTGACTGGGAGTCAATGGACCGATGCGAGTCATGTTTACTTGGGAAGATGACCAAAGCACCTTTCAATAAGTACAATGAAAGGGCCACTGAACTCTTAGCACTTGTTCATACTGATGTATGTGGTCCTTTTGGGACTAGTGCAAGAGGCGGGTATTCGTACTTCATTACATTTACTGATGATTACAGTAGATATGGCTATGTCTTTCTGATGAGACATAAGTCGGAATCCTTGGAGAAATTTAAGGAGTTCCAAAGTGAAGTCGAAAATCAACTTGAGAAGAAGATTAAAGCACTACGATCGGATCGTGGTGGCGAATACCTGAGCAATGAGTTTAAAGATCACCTTAAGCAGTGTGGGATCATTCCACAGTTGACTCCACCTGGAACACCACAATGGAATGGTGTGTCCGAGCGGAGGAACCGTACATTGTTAGACATGGTACGGTCCATGATGAGTCGTGCGGAACTACCTTTGTCCTTTTGGGGGTATGCTCTAGAAACTGCTGCTTTTACCCTTAACAGGGTACCCACCAAAACAGTAGACAAGACTCCATATGAGATGTGGACAGGGAGGGTCCCTAACTTGTCGTTTCTCAAGATTTGGGGTTGCGAGGTCTTTGTTAAGCGATTAACATCTGACAAGCTTGATCCTAAATCTGATAAATGCTTCTTTATAGGTTACCCAAGGGAAACCAAGGGTTATCACTTCTATCATAAGTCGGACAACAAAGTATTTGTTGCACGACATGGTACTTTCTTGGAGGAAGAGTTCCTTTCCAAAGAAAGTAGTGGGAGCAAGGTAACACTCGAAGAAATTCGAGACCCACTACCTGATGCTTCGGGTCAAACTGAAGCTGAACACGTTCCAAGCGGGGCTGAGGAACAAGTTCAGCAGGTACCAAATGTTAGAAGATCGGGGAGAGTGGTCCGACTACCTGAGAGGTATTTGGGATTCCACGAGATATTACATGTTGATGATATCGAACCCTTGACCTACAATGATGCAATGTCAAGAGATGACTCCGATAAATGGCTGGGAGCCATGAAATCCGAATTGCAATCCATGGAAGATAACCATGTGTGGGACCTGGTTGATCTGCCTGATGGGGTAAAACCTGTCAAGAACAAATGGGTCTTTAAGAGAAAGACCGACATGGATGGCAACTTGACTGTGTATAAAGCACGGTTGGTAGCGAAAGGTTTCACACAAATCGAGGGGATCGATTATGATGAGACTTTCTCACCTGTTGCCAAATTTCAATCAATTCGGATCCTTCTAGCTATTGCTGCATTTCATGACTATGAGATATGGCAGATGGATGTCAAAACCGCATTCTTGAACGGGGTTCTTGATGAGGACGTGTACATGGTACAGCCCGACGGTTTTGCCGATCCAAGACAGGCTGAGAAGGTGTGCAAGCTTAAGAAGTCCATTTATGGACTTAAGCAAGCATCTCGGAGTTGGAACATAAGGTTTGATGATGAGATCAAGAAATTGGACTTCGTCAGAAATCCAAAAGAACCTTGTGTTTACAAGAAATTGAGTGGGAGCACTATTGTATTTCTGGTGTTGTATGTGGATGACATTCTGCTAATAGGAAATGATGTTCCTATGCTTGAGTCTGTTAAATCATCGTTGAGCAGGGTGTTCTCGATGAAAGACCTGGGTGAGGCTACCTATATTCTAGGTATCCAGATCTATCGAGATAGATCGAAGAGACTCATAGGTTTGAGTCAAAGTACATACATAGGGAAAGTGTTGGAGAGGTTCAACATGCAAGATTCCAAGAGAGGATTCTTACCTATGTCGCATGGCATATCTCTTAGCGAATCTCAGTGTCCGAAAACACGTGAGCAAAGAGATAGAATGAGTGGGATTCCGTATGCTTCGGCCATAGGATCCATCATGTATGCCATGTTATGTACTCGCCCAGATGTGTCGTATGCATTGAGCATGACTAGCAGATTTCAGAAAGATCCCGGGGAGGATCATTGGACAGCTGTTAAGAATATCCTTAAGTACTTGAGAAGAACTAAGGATCTGATCTTAGTCTATGGTGGTGAGGAGCATCTCGCAGTTACAGGGTACTGTGATGCTAGCTTCCAGACCGACCGTGATGACTCGAGGTCACAGACAGGGTATATTTACTCACTTAATGGTGGAGCTATCTGTTGGAAGAGTTCCAAGCAGAGCAGCACTGCTGATTCCACCGTTGAGGCTGAGTATATGGCTGCTTGCGAGGCAGGCAAAATGGGAGTGTGGATAAGAGAGTTCATTGATGAACTTGGTGTGGTTCCCAGCATTGTAGAGCCGGTGGAGCTCTATTGCGATAACACGGGAGCAATTGCTAACGCAAAGGATCATAGGTCCAGCAAGAGGACTATGCACATCAAGCGCAAGTATCACTTGATTCGTGAGCTTGTTGAACAGGGAGACATAAAAATGTGTAAAGTAGGCACGGACAGTAACACAGCTGATCCACTAACAAAACCACTTCCCTTAGTCAAACATGAGAGGCATGTTCGAGCTATGGGAATACGGGTCATGAGAGATTGGCTTCTATGACTGTAAGGGATAGAGTTTGGATATGGGATATCTGATTGGCTCTAGTCCAAGTGGGAGATTGTTGGAATAATGGCCTAGAGGACCAATTATTGTACTCTTGTTTTGTCATATGCATTGGATATTTTATCTTGTTCCTTGAGTTATAAATGTATTACTAGATCATTTGTGTTGATAACTTGGAATTGTGAAACTCTTTTAAGTTTTATAACTCTAAATATGTC
>CAXKVX010000297.1:0-92754 GCA_964058865.1 Eleocharis quinqueflora | reverse complement strand
AGAAGAAGGATTGTGCACTAGATTTGATTGTTGAGGTGTAGGATTTGTAACCGATTTGGAACTAGTACCGGTACCGATTTGCTATATGAGAGAGGGTATGTTGTCCCTTAGAGACATAGCCCTTTGGTTCCTCTCTTTCTTCATTTGGTTCTCAACTTCCTTCCTCTTTTTACTACTCACAAAAGATAGTTTTGGTGGTGCCATGAGAGAGATGAGCACTAGAAGAAAACTTACTAGTAATATGATGATGATCTTAAGTGATTCTTGGTTGAGAGTAGGTTGATCTTCAGAGAATTGATTGAGCACTTGAGGATCTTGGAGAATTTTGGGAGATTTGGAGGCTAGGATTTTGATCAAGAAGAACTCCAAAGGTCTAAATTCGGTTTGTGTAAAAATATAATCACTTGGAGAAGAAGAAGTTTTTAAATAACCTTCTCTGAAGCCTTCTCTTGCAGGAACATGTTATATAGGGTTCCCATGCGTTATAACGCATTGCGAATCCATTATAACGGGCTACTGTAACGCAAGCAGGATTTTCTAATTTTATTTGTGAATTAATTTGCTGGTATGCTCCCAAGTTGGCCTTTGATATTATTAGGGCTCAATTTAGCTATCAAGATGTGTTTTGTAAACATACATATGCTCAGCTTGAGTAGTAATTTGGATTAAAGATCAAAAAAATTTCAAAAAAAACATATGATTCAATCAAAAGAATATTAAATCATACATTTTGCTATATGACTCCCCTCAACATAATATACAAATAAAATCAAATTGGGAGAGTCTTGTGACTCTCTACACAATAGGTTTAGTTTCACTTATGTTAGGAACATCAAGTGGTGCTATAATCATTCCATTCTTAAGTCGACAAAATCGTTATTGATGTCCAAATTTCAAACAAAATGAACAAAAGATAGTCTTGGAGTTAAATTGTTATGATCATAGTCAATCTTGTTCTTTAGTTTCCAATAAGTCTTTGATCTAAAATTCTTGTTATACCATTTTGCACATTTCTAGAGTTGTAACCTGATTGAAAAGCATCATTATATCTTTTTATTGAAAATTATTATCAAGTTTCTCGTGATCATTTATCACATGAAATCTACCATATCTATCTCTAACATAAAGCTTTGGTGGTTAAGATTTATGATAGTTGGTAATCCTATAATCATTTCTAACTATATGTTTGTTTACCACCTTATAGGATTAGATTTAGTGAACTTGATTCTCTTAGTGTATCTCTTGTTATACATATAGGCATGATTTTTAGCTCGAATTGGATTGTCATTTGGCCTGGGTTGCTTTTCTTTTGTAGAAGGTTGTTCATTTACAAATCCAAGTTTGGTTTTGTCACTAGGACCTTGATCAGTATACATCTTGTCATAGTCAATTTTAGAGCTATTGTTGGATGCTTTAACAAACTTAACAAATTTTGAAGCCCAAGGATGTTGTTCTTTCAATTCATTTTCTTTATCTAAATTGACTTTGGTCTCAAAGTCTTTTATCCTAGTTTTTAGCAATTTGATCTTAGTCTTAAGAACATTGAGCATAGCATCTTTAACATTCATATACTTTTTGAACTCATCAAGTAACTCAATCTTAATCTCAAGAACATTGATCATAGCATATTTAACATCCATAGATTTTTTTTGACTCATCAAGTAACTCCTTAAGCTTAGTCACATTAAAAGATCCTTGATCTTTGTCCAAATCACAAGACTCATAATCATCACAATGAAACTTAAAGAGGTCAAACTAACGTTTTAGCTCGGTTAGAGGCCTCCATGTCTTAAGCACTTGTAGTTTTTGTCTTTTCTTGAGCTACCTTCTCTTTAGCACATGCATCTCCTCTAGTAAGACTCAAAGGCTTCTCAATCTTTCTTGACATATCAATCTTTGGGAGACTCAAAGGCTTTGAGGTATAAATCTTTGGGACACTCAAATGCTTGTCAATCCTTCTTAAGGTATCAATCTATTCGAGGAAAGCGCAAGGGCATCTTATTTTTTTCTTGTGGGTTCTTCTTGCTCGTTGGCATATGCATCATCTTTAGCTTGAGTCAATCTCAATATGATTCGAATCTTCTACGAATCTGTCATGTTGCTCTATTTAATAACTCCATGTGCTATCTCCACACACGTCTCTTACATTTCCAACTAGGACTAGTATACTCTCTACTTCACTTCCTTCGAGGTTGATTTCTTCTTCTTCATCTTCACTTTCGTAGGACTCACTTAACCAAGTAGCTTGCATTGCCTTCTTGTTAGTTCTCTTGAATCATTTTTCTTGTCATTTCTTCTTTGGAGGAAAGATGACATAGCAATTTTGGATATTATTATCTTCTTTGTTGCATGTTATGCATACCACCTTTTTGCCTTGAGCTAACCTTCCTCATTCATTTTCCACTCAAAGCTTATTCATTCTTTGATAAGCTTGGCAAGAAGATCATTGTCTTTACAGAGCACTTGGTAGAAGTTTTGGTAGATGTCTTCACTTGAATCATACTTGTATGTCGAGTTGTATGAAGATTGTGCGGATAAGACCAAGATTTTGGAAAAGGTTGAGCATTTAACTTCTTTGTGTTTTTTCTCATATGAGCAAAGTTGTGCATATACCTCTTTGGGATGATATGTAAGAGATTTAGATTTTAGTCTTTCGATTGAGCTTATCACGAAATCCCACTTGGCTTCCTTGAGACCATTCGTAGGAGTTTACGTATAAAATCTTCATCACTAATGTTAGAACCTACTTCAGCAAACTCATTTGTCAAACATACAAGTCTAAAGTGAAAACTCTCAAAAGACTCATTCTTCACATTTCATATTTTCTAACTTCGTGGATAAACTTATTTTTCATATCTTTTTCATGTGTTCATTTCTTTCATACCTAAGTACTAATGCATTCCAAATTTCTTTAGTATTTGTAGAATGAAAAAAAGAGGTAAAGCAATTGTTTCACGAAATAGCTCATTATGGTATTCACAACACTATCATTAAATACTTGTGTTATTTGGACTCTTTGGTCAAAGAAATACCATCGACTTCATATTTTGATGTCCATCCTACCTCTACAACATTTCAAAGACCAAGTAAACCTAGGTAGTTAACCATACATCTCTTTCAAAAAGAGAAGTTCTTGCAACATACCTCAAAGATTGGTGATTCTTTCGGAAGCTTCAATTGTTCCTTCACAAGACAATATCAATAACTTATCAAGAATTGGTCTAATTTGTTGGATATGAACATTTATGCTCTGATACCAATTGTACTTTTCATATTAGACCTAAAAGTATAAAATGATTGCGGAAACGTTTAACAATTTCAAGTACTACTTTAGAACCTTAATCACCTAGATAAGTCAAGCAAGCAAGTAATTAAGCAATTGAACAATTTAAGCAGTGCAAAGATAGTAAAAGAGAGAGTAAGAGCAAGAGGACGTGCTATCTAACGTGGTTCGATTTATCAACTAAGTCTACATCCATGAGACCTCTGGATCCAACATATCTTTTAGGACCGATTTCACTAAATCACAAGTGTTTTACAATAAGGGAGTCTATCCTAAAGACTCCAAACATTTGCAAGGGGCTACATCGCTCTACAAAGATAAACGGTATTCGTTGACAACACAATCCAAGACAAGGATGAATTACTTGACAACACAATATAGTTCACCAAACAAAATCAACTAAAAAGTTCTCACGAATAGACAATTAGAGAATAAGCTATCATAAACACTCTTAGGTTAGGATGCTCAAAGGAGAAGGCTTTGGTGCTCTTTCTGCTGCTCAATTTAGTGCTTGTAAACTTGGGGATGCTTTCTTGATACCACTGGAACATAGGTGCCAAGTTTATATAGGTATAACACTTCTTGGAATCTTGAATTCTTGAGTCTGTGATGCTTCTGTTACCAATACTTGCAACCCGTTGTGACGGGTTGGCACCTTTCAAGTTTTGTCCTTGACTGCATCTTTGACTAATTTTTGGGCCCTTTTTTATAGGAACCCGTTGTAACAGGTAAGGAATACATTGTGACGGATAGGGAACCCGTTATAATTGGTCTGGCTTGCATTATAGTAATGCATGGCTCTGCCAAACTCCCCTTTTGCACTGTCTTCTGGCTCTTCTCCTCTTCAACCTGTTATGACGCCTTCATATCTGTTGTGACGGGTTGGAAACCTGTTATAATGTGTTTGAGACCCATTGTGATAGGTCCTCTTGCGTTATGGTAATGCAAGGCTTTGACTTGCTCTGTTTTGCTTGCTCTTGATATCTTCTTGTTCATCTTGACTTGTACATGCATTATGAAGCCTTTGCATCATCAAATTGTACCAATATAAACCTGCAACTCACCAAAACTCAATTGTGCAAGATTAGTACTGATTTATTTTGCAAATTGTTAGACCAAAAAATACTTTAAGCTAACAACATTTACTTTGGTTAATAACAAGACCAACAAATCATGGATGATTTCTTGAAATTTGTACGTTGAGAAGTAATTAGATCACGAGTTGTGACAGTACTCTTCGATTGTCACAAGAACATTTTGCGAGTTTTTAGTGAGCTAGACCAGGATGGAGTGTCAAAGATGGGCAAGCCTTTCATCGATATTGTTCAAGGCACATATGCCAAAATTTCACAAAAGAATTTGGGAACAAGAAAATGACTTTAATTTTGAGGGCATGAATGAGACAAAATCAAAATTGCAGGTCCCTCAACCGACTGGGCCATATTCGGGAAAAATGTCCTGAAGCATTAAAATGGTTTGAGGATATCGGTAAGGACCCTTACAATGTCGATCGGGAAAATCAACTGCGATATAATTTATCGACTCTTTCATTCGACTAGGGCATGTAAATAAGGGAATAGATGCAAGTTTTTCCTATAAATAAGAGGACAAATAATAAAATGTAAGGATGCCTATTTTAAACAGGACGCTAAATTAGGGGTACTATTGTTAATAGTGCTGCTAGTTTCTTTCACTCACTGACAAGTGGACTCAGTGTGCAGAAAACAATTGTGTTTCAATCACTGACAAGTGAGCCAAGTCAGTATATACATTGGAGCGCGACTATTAATAGCGCCTCTAGAAGATTTAAACTAGGACCTCTCGAGTTCTTCGAGAATCAATTGACCAACTTGGGGGAGCGACTAATAATAGCACACCAAATAAACTAATCAAAAAGAATGATCTAGCGAGATTCGAATCCAAACCATTCAAAACCAAGCGACCTAAAGACATTACTATATATATTATTATACTTATTATTACGCTTATAATAATTAATCAAGTATATTATTATTGTACTTATTGTTATTGTTATTATTATACTTATTATTATAAATAATCAAATATATTATTACTATTGTTGTTGTTGTTGTTGTTATTATTATAACAAATTTTCTTATTTCATTATTATTTTTATTATCACTTTTCACTATTTTTCATTATTATTTTTTACTACTTTTCACTATTTTCATTCTTATTATTATTATTATTTTCATTATTATTATTAACATATATTATTATCAAACAGAAATGAAAATAAAATGATCTCACCGGAGGCGCTACACCGAAGTGGAACTCAAATAAAAGAGAAAACTGAAAAAAAAATATAATATTGAATGGAACTGAGGGGCTATTAACAAAAGCGTTTTCTGGTCATTTGTAAAGTTTTGGAAGTACTAGATCATTACATATAATCCCAGCCCATTTAAGGTCTCCTTTATAAAAAATTCCTGTTATCGCGGTATATTCTCTCTCTCAACTGTCAATTTGAAACGAAAGAATTACATTTTCTTTCTAATTTCAAAGAAGTTTAGAATTTATCTTCCCAATCGCTGTTACCTCTTCCCTCCTCTCTCTCCTAGCGTTTGCGTTCTCCGATCCATATACATAATTGAGAACGCATAAACATATCTCTGGTTTTCCTCCTTTCTTGTCCTCTTGAATCAATGGCGAAAATGGCGACTCTGATTGGGTTTCTCGTGGTATTGATCGCGTTGCTATATGCACCGTTGAATGCGGAGCTGACAAGAATTCAACATCTGCCAAAGAAGGAAGAGAATTTGACTGTTCTCGTAATTGGGGATTTTGGGAGAAAGGGGTTGTACAACCAATCCGAAGTTGCTACGCAGGTTTTGAATTTCTTTGCTTCTTTGATTATTATGGTTCTATGCTGATTGATTCCTTACATGCATGGAAACAGGAAGGGTTTTCTTGCATTTTTTTTCTCAAATTAAAAACAAAGCTTGATAGAACAAGCATGGACTTGTTAATTAGTTGCTAATTTTCTCCGCGTTTATAGCAATGTTAATTATATCTTGTAGCTTTCCCCGTGTTTCACCGAAATATTAATAGTGATGATTAAGGAACTTGTTTAAACTTGAAAGCAAAAATATATATATTTAATTAGACATTCCATTTATGGTTATCGATGTGTTTTACTCATTTGTATTAAATATCTGAAGCATGTTCTTTTTGTTTAATTTATGGTTATCCCCATTTTTCTAATGCTGTTAGTGGACTTCGTATACTGCACGATCAGGACCCGCTTTAACTTAAAAATGAACCCAGAATCAGCAATAGGCCTCTAATTTATCTTCTTTTATTTTGTTAATATTTAATTCCCAATTTTGTAATATTTATCCAGATGGGAATTGTAGGAGAGAGACTTAACATCGATTATGTGATATCTACTGGAGACAATTTTTATGAAGATGGTCTAACAGGCGTTGACGATTCGGCATTCTATGAGTCTTTCTCTGGCATTTACACTGCAGATAGCCTTAAAAGTCCATGGTACCTTGGTAAGTGTTGTTTAGTTTGGTATTCTGAAAAATATAAACTAATGCGCATGGAACTGGTACAAATTATGGCACAGCTTTGTGTAAATTACAAGCTGTGCTTTTCAAAGTACAATTGTCAAATTAATGTAGTAAATGTGATATTATTATTTTGCTTATTTCATTGGTGCGTAGTTTTGGGAAACCATGACTACAGAGGAGATGTGCTGGCTCAGTTGAACCCAGTTCTGCGGGAGAAGGACAAACGGTTTATTTGCATGAGATCATTTATTCTTAATTCAGGTAATGCCTTAAAGCATGATTTATTCTTTCAGCACGTAACTTCTGAAAGAACCTGTCCTTAGTTCATTGGCAAAGAGCAACGTCATTTGTGTGGGAGGTTGCAGATTCAAAACTCAGTGTGAGCAAATTGTTTGGGGGGACTTTAGGTCAATATTTGAAAAATGGGAGAGAGACAGGATAAAGTGAAGTAAAATTCAGTGGATCATGGTTTATTAGTTGAGAGCAAAATTGTCTATAACAAATTCAAAATTACTGAAAAAAGATGCGTTGCTGTTTCTTATAATTGCGCCAATGTAGAGCAATTAGGTTTTAGCAGTCCAGACTTGTCACAATAATACCTTCAGGTAATTCTTGCATTTTCATTAGCATGTTCCTTTCCTTTTTCATTTGTTAGGAATTGTGGATTTCTTCATGGTGGACACATCCCCTTTTCAGTTGGACTACTGGACAAACCCAGGAAGTTCCCATTATGACTGGAGAGATGTTGCTCCTCGTGAAACCTACCTTTCCAATCTTCTTCAGGTATTTACTCGAATTATATTGGCAGAATATTACGCCAATACTAAGACGTATTAATTCTGCTATTTTGGCCATATAATATTCAAGAGCAACATAATTGAGCTATGGTTTATGTCTAGCATCTCAAGGAACAATCAAATTTCGAAATCAAGTTGATATCCAATGATCATAATCCGGTACAAAAAGGACAAAAATAATGGATAGGCAAAATAAGGCCACAATTATGCCCAGAAATGACCAAAGTTCTTATAAGAAACTATTTTATAGCGTTCAGTAGTTGGGAACAACGACAATTTGCTGTAACAAATCATGTCGGAAAACTTATTCCAATTTGTATGTTTAGGAGTTGGATGGGGCTCTTAAAAAATCAGCAGCTACATGGAAGTTTGTCGTTGGCCACCACACCTTGAGGAGCGTTAGTGAACATGGTGACACTCCTGAACTGCTCCAGCTTCTCCTCCCAGTTCTAAAGGTAATAGTTTTTTTCTCTAGTTTTGTGTTCTCTTCTCTTTTTTTATCTATATTTGTTTTATAATTTCTGTTCAGCAGTATGCTTGTCCAAGGTTTGGTATGAAGACAGGGTTAGTTTGTCTTATTAAAGCTCTTTTCTTTCTTTGCTATTTTGGGATCCCAGTGAACCTCTCTCATTCCTAGGTTACTTAATACTCGATTCTTAGAATTTTATTTGTTTCTACAGAGAGAAGTTTTTATTGCTGTCTTTCTTTTCCTATTGAAGATTGTATTCTGATGTAACAGAACTACCATCTGACCAAGAATAATGATCAAAGAAGAATCGCAAGTACTATTAAGTATATCTCAATTGGAACTTTGTTTTGAGTTGATAAATTTTGTTTGTGCATTAAGGTGAATCAAGTCGATGCTTATATCAATGGCCATGATCATTGCCTTCAACACATAAGCAGCAAAGACAGGTGACCTTCAAATTCATTTATATCATATTATAATCTCTTTACTTTGTTCCCAATGTGTGTGTTCCAAAAATACTTTTAATGTAATTGCAACTTCTGCTTTTATTATGAATGCAAAAGGATATTGAACTGTTTTCACAATATACCTGCCGAATCCACAAAGTCACAATACATGATAATGGAAATGATAAAATAATAATCTATGATTTGCATGGATGTGTTTTTTGTCCATCAAGTTCTTTTCTCAGAAAAACCTAACTCTCTAACACTAAACACGTAAATTCTGTTGTTGAATCTTGATTTGCTTTTCTGTATCAGCAAACTGCATTACATAACGAGTGGAGCAGGATCAAAGGCGTGGCGGAATGTGCTTAAACAGAATGCTGATACAGTTAGATTTTTCTATGATGGTCAAGGATTCATGTCCCTCGAAGTGTCGGAAACTGAGGCCAAGTTTGTATTTTATGATGTTTTTGGTTATATTTTGTATAACTGGAGCTTTGCCAAGGGTACTGATCGGCTTCGCCCTTCATTCTAGGATTATCGAGTGTGGATTTTATGGAGAAGTTTGAAAAAAAAATAAAGAGAAGGAAAAAGTAAGAGACATAAATTAATGCTTGCTATGTAAGTAGAGGTGCTGAATGATATGTTTTAGATGTAGATAAAAACAGAAAGTTGGCGACAAAAGAGACTAAGATTCTGAACAATCCGGTACTCTGTTGAAATAGAAACTACATGTTATGTGGTAATTTCCTTCAGTTTAGGATTATAGGGTGATTGCACAAAATAGAAGGGTTTTTTTTTTTTGGAGGGAACACAAAATAGAAGTTCAATTTAGTGATTCAATAACTCTATGAAACAGTGATGAAACTGTTCAAGATTTATAAAATTGTCGCAACTATCAACTTGACAAAAATGGGAAAATCTGATGTGCTAGTTGACCTAGGACTACTTATACGAACTGTACTTAATCAGGCGGATAAAGGTAAAGATAAAGGGAATTTTTTTGCCAGATAAAGGTAAAGATACTAAATTCAGATGTGAATGATTACATAACTGAATGCATTACATTATTTCTTGTCACAAGGAAGGAATTTGCAGGGTCAAAGTGCACATTTGACATTGTGGTCACATAAAATGACACAAAAATTTATTCGCCAAATGATTTATCAGTACCATGTATGAGTTATATTTTTAATGATTGATGATCGTATAAACAAACAAGCAAATTGAAAAAGAAAAATGAAAACAGTTTCTTGCCACATCTTCAAAAGGTGTGCAGGTAAAATATCCGATGTCAAAATAGACCAGAAGTTATATATCACATTCATTGAACTCAGATGGATCCATATGATATATACTTTGATAAGACGACCAACTTCTCATAGAAGCAAATAACTGTCTCCTTAATTCAGAGGTATACCTCTCCCAGTTCCCCACAGCAAGTGCAAAATCATCCCAACTAAATAAATTATCCTTTTCTCTGTGAGAATTGCACTGTAAAATACTTTCAGCAAGCTCTTGATCACACTGTAAAACCAGTTGTTTGTAACTCATGTTCCTGGAGATTTTCTGTTCAGATGATTCGGCCTGATCTATGGTGTCTCTAACTTTCACTATATCAGACGCTTCCCAGTGGTAAAATTGAATGACCTGTAACATTTCAAGTTGCAATTAATCTCTTAGCTTCTATCAGCCTAGTTATCCAATGATTATGGTATACAACAACAACAACAACAAAGCCTTTTGTCCCAAACAAGTTGGGGTAGGGCTAGAAATGAAGTCCATATTATAAGATCGGCTGAATTTTTACGTTGGCTCGCCAAGCCTATCACAACCCTCATCATTTCCGAACTTGGGACAGGCTATGTAAAACATAGGCGGAGTTCCAATGGTTATGGTATAAACTAAAAAACTAAATCATAGAGATAGCTCATAACAACTAGAAAGTAAACCTCTTCAATGTACTCACACAATAAATGTACCAATCACAAATGGTAATTATGACCAAAACAAGAAATTATAGAAGAATAGTTTCAGGTCTAGCAATGTCAAATCTAGAAAGAAACAAAACTTCCATGTAGCAAACGATGAAAGAAAAAACATTCCCGAGCGTGGTCCAGGCACACACCTAGTGGTATCAATACTGAGCCCAATAGACAAGGCATGGCAGCATGCTACATCCTTTCCAGATTTTGAAATAAATACTGGGAACTGAATACATCCAAATGTACAGTATCGTAATGCTGACTGTAGTACTAAAATGAGTGAGCTACCTGCAAGGCGTGCATACTGTTGACAAATTGCTTCTCAAAAATCTCATCTCCTCTACCAATAAACAATGGTTTTGAAAGCATCTCAAAAGGATCCTCTGCAGACTCCTCACAAACAGAACTATAGAAAGTGTATCCAAGTTGGCAGGCCCGTGCCCAGCGGAGATCAAAACCCAAATCATCATAAGAGAACCAGTACATGTTATCTGATGCTGGAAGAGGATGACAAGGGCTCCCTCTTTCTCTCTCTAAGGCTTGTGAGAGGAAGTTAAGAAGCTTTGGGTCCTCATCAGAGGCACTGTCGCGAGTGAACCAGAGGGTAAGTGTCAACCTCTCTCCTTCTATTATCTGTTAAAGAGTAGGCTCTGGTTTTAGTACTTTCCTGTCAATACCCTTGTCAGACCAGACTGACCAAATTGTGACTACATTGATTTGATGGAGGTTATCTAGATAAATCTGAGCAACAGATACAAAAACTGAGATTAATTGGGTGATGTTGTTTACACTGGGACATAGAGGAACCAAAGCATATTGCTCATTTCAATATTGACTAAATAAAATTTTCTGATTGACCCGTGATTGAAAAATAGTGTAGTTGAATTTTGATATGGCTCAGTCACTCTTTTGAGGGCTAGGAAATGTAGAAAGAGAGAAGACATATTAACTCGTCAAAGTTTAGGGGGGCTGATTTCACAATTCTTGTTGTAGATACCAAGTAATTAAAATGACATACAGACAAAAAAGAAAGCCTGGGACAAAAGAACTCGGAAACGAAAATAAAGGGAAGAGAAAAAGGCACCTCATCCACAGAATGAACATTTCGGTAGTCAGCAGTGTAGATAGAAACATCCTAGAAATGAGAGTGAGAGAGAGAGAGAGAGAGCACGAAAAGTTATACAAGCAAATAGCACTCATAAAAACAGGGATGCACTTCTAGCCCCTATTAAAAAAATTAAGTTGATTCCTCTACTCCTAGCTTATCCATTTTGGTAACTGAACAACTGGAGATGGTGAAATATCGCCAATTGATGCAGTACAGTCCCAAAACAATTTAAAAAACACAATTTTGGCTTTCAAGTTTTACTCGAGTCTGACTTCCCGACAATTGAGATAGTGCATATTGGTCTAAAAACTTGTATTTTTGTGCAACAAGACACCTTCAATTCTGAATTAGGGCTTTGTATTCTCTTTGGCCCATTTCAATGAAGTGAAAACAAAAAAACATCATACTTACACCAGTAACTGGTGTGATGAAGGAAGGTATGCCATCCTGAAATCGAAATGTACCTCCTTTGAAATCTTTTCCTTGGTTATTCAGATAGCAAACTGCCTTCCATAAGCAGTAAAAAAAAGAATGGAGAACTGTTAGTGAACAACCACTACCATTTTTTTTATGTGTTTTGTCGTCCTTCCATTTGTTTATTTTTTTTTCTCCCTACTAAACAAGAGCTCCCAAGATTAAGGAAAGAAGAAAAGAAACATGAATAAGTAAATGAAGAAAATAAAATGAGACTTTAATTATCTCATGTGAAGTGATTCTAGGTGGACTTTCAAGAGATTAAATTAAAACTGCCGGGTGCCAAATTACTGATGTGGGACTTGTAAGGCGTCTTCACTTAGTTAAATGCATTTGGATAATTAAAAGGACCAAGTTTTGTGAAAAACAATTTACATATAGTACTATATACGTGCATTATCTAGATTCTTGAACTCAAATATAAATGTTTGTACCGTGAAATCTCTTTGCTTAAGATAAGGCTTGTTGTCATCACTGTGCCACCCAATAGAAGCCCCTTTGCACCAACTGCATTTGGCCAGTGTTAGTATTATATGATATCGTCATACTGATTATTGCATAAAATGTGCACTTTCTAGTAATGGAGTGCATGACAAGTACTTCCAAACTGTAATGGTACACACACTTGGTAATGTCTGCTGCTTGAAGATCACAACAAAATGATACCGTTACATTGTAAGAATGACCAAAATTGTTGTTGTTGTTGTTGTATTTTGCGAATTTGCCTGACAATTACATCAATATCAGTAAGTTGAGGGTAAATTGGTGGAAATTACGCGTAATAGGCAAATAAGAAACCATAAGCTTATGTTATGAGACAACACACTCTCTAGATATAACCATACAATGTACATAAACTAGTTGGTACTTGGATTATTACCAGTACCAGTATCTCACTAACGATCCAAACTATTCAAAGTTCAATTAAATCAAAAAATACCGAAAATACATCTGAATTGACACCTGATTAGTCCAGTAAACTCAACAAACAATTCAAATTGACAGTCAAACGCTTCCTCAACAGCCTCCTTGAGCCGTTCACGAATTTTGACGAAGGACAGAAGCAGATGACTGCATCCAGTGGCTATCAGGTGGGCCAGGGTGGTTGACAGTACACCATTACGGTACCCCGCAGTAGCACAGCTCCTATGTATGAACTCCAACTCCTATTAGTAAACATTATTACTGTGACATATGTATTTTATAAATCCTTGAAACTTAAAACTTAAAACTATTGTTACAGGTAATTGACATTGACATTGACACAGTTCTCCATTTCCGCCCCTGACAATTGAAATCAGCTGAGCTCCTTGCAAAACCAAAGAGGAAATACTAGAAGCTTGGGAGGAAAATGGATATTGGAAACGATGCAATCAATGGCAAGCTTTCTCACCTTGCAGAGATCGAGAGAAAGGAATCCAGGGAGGTGCCGACGGGGGTGTACCGCCGCCGCCTGAGAAGCACCGCTGCACTTCATCGGGAGGTATCCGATTCGGCGTACAAAGTACAAACGAGGCAGATTTGGGTTCAGTTTTCTTTTTCTTTTTCTTTTTTGTTTTTTTTTTTTTTTAGATTTGGGTTCTCTCTTTTTACATAAATGCAGACCAAATTGAATAGGTCAAAAATGTCTTTCAACATCGGATAAAGCTTGATTCGCAACTTATAATGTATGCCACTATGCCCAGAGGTACGGGTGCAATCGAGTCGAACACGAACGAGCTGAGTCAAGTTTACGATCGGCTCGTTATTTAATGAACGAGCTGGTAACGAACGAATTCATAACAAACTGGTAACGAACGAGTTCATGAGTTTTTGACGAGTCGAATACGAACGAGGCACGAGCTACGAATATTTTTGGCACTCCTAAACTATATGTTAATTAATATTATGCAACTTGTACTCAACTATTGAAGTTAGATATTAATATCTATCAATTAACTTTATATAACATGTGTTATTCGTTAACGAATCGAGCTGAACAGAGTTCAAGACCGGTTTCGTTAACTTAACAAGCTGACTAGCTCGTATTGTTAACAGCTGGAGCTGGTAATGAACGAGTTCATTACGAGTTTTTGACGAATCGAACACGGACGAGCCACGAGCTACGAATATTTCTTGCAACCCTAGTATCACCATTGACATTGACCATCTTTGCTGGCTTTATATTCAAGTTAAATAAAAATTTATAAACACTAATGATTTTATTAGCAACATATAACATATCATATTTCATTACTCAGATTTCTTCACTTCTTTACTAAACACTCGGTAGTGTTGGTATTCTGCTTTCACAGTCAGAATTAATTAGAAGATTTCTCATAAATTTTTAAAGTTTGTTGGTTTGATCCTCTTTTATCAAATCCCTAACTACTTTTTTTTCTGAAAAAAAACATATTTTAGGTTTGACGATCTATCTGTTTATTCTAAAAATAAGCATACTGGATCAGAGTCGGATCTAGAATTTTCGTTAGAGAAATTCAAAATTTACGATTTTTTCAGCAGGAACCAACATATTTACTCTGAAAAAACAAAGGAACCTCTGGTTTTGGTTGATAACCAACTGCGGAAGGAATTCTACCTAGTAAAGCGGATACCTCTGATCCTGCTTGGATGAAACGTTGTCGATGAAGACCTCGTTCTGGATGTGAAAATATAATGAATATATAGAGTCTAGTTTCAAACTATTTTTTTTGAATTAGATATTAAATTCATTGCTCCAGCCCAGAATACGATTAATCTTGTATCCCATAAAAAAAGGAAAGAAATATACCATAATAATGTTGTATCAGACAGTTTATCTCTTTGTAGTTGGATCTCCAACTTTTTTGGAATGTTCCAAATTTCATTTCTTTCGTGGTCTAAAAACAGGGCATGGAAACACATAGGAACTCTTGAATGAAAATTGAAAAGAAATGGAGCTCCAGTTCCATGCTTCTCTTTATCGAGAATTAGAAGAAGTCATACAATAATTTGCATTCAGGAAGGTGACAATAAGTCAAGGTCTCAAAAGGCGCGAAGCGATAAAGAATAGAATATTTATTAAATATGAATTCTGGTTCGATATGACTACAATTTTGGAATTCACCTAATTTTGTTAGGTCTAGGTGCTTTTCTTCTGGTATTTAAAGTTTTTTGTTCAAGATTTTCTAAATGGTTGTTTGAAAAAAAATTAAAGGTGGAAGGCTCTCGTTGCTCAAGAAGCTGCTACAACTGATCCAAGACATGCACCAACAAAACAATGGATGAAACAATTGCTAATCCAATAGCTGCTTCGGTAGCTGCAATAGTTATAACAAAAATGGATAATAAATTTTTTTTTATTGTTCAATTTTTAATAACTCACTGCTTCATCTGGTGTCTGAAATATCATTGATTCCTTTATTTTTTACCAGGTCGAAAATTTTAATTTCCAAAATTAAAGTTTAAAAATTAAATATCAGCATTTCTTATCAAAGTTATAAGATTGGAAATAGTGTCCTTACTCATAACGAATTAGAATTATGGATTCTCATTAATTTTTATGTAATCAACATGTTTCCTTTTTTTTAGGTTTCTAAAATGGCTAATTCGTAAATACTAACGAGATAAAACTCGTAAATAAATACGAGAAAAAAATTGTAAATAAAAGAGGTTTTCAAACTAAAAAGCTATGAATTAGAAGGTTTAGAAAGATTCAAGGAAAATATCATAGTTATTATTATTAAGAAAATACTTGGAAAAGTTCATATACGAAGAATATTATTTGTAGCTGTGGAAATAAGCAGAAGTCCCAGTCCTATTATTATGGGAGCTAGAAGTTGTAACCAAAGGAAGAGTGTGCTAAACGAAAAACTTCCCCAAAGGAGGAGAAATACCAAGAAACCGATCAGATCCCCTTTTTATTTTAAAATATTAATTTAAACTTTCGAATGACTGATCCTTCTAATCTACTCTTTAGCACAAGATTTTGAGTCTCGCGTGTCTACCATTTCAGCAATGGGAGGAGAAAATGATCTTTGACTGCGTGCATGTTGAAGAATGAGTCGGCGACTCATAGGCAGTGGCTTCGTTAAGGGAACAACCCACCAAACATTTTTTATTTGAAAAGCTTTGCTATTTTACTTAAAGGATTTCTATTTTTGGATTCGAATCCTGATTTCAATTTTTGAATGAAAAATATAAGATGTTTCAGTTCACCAGGTTATCTCTTGCATGCCCATGGATTCAACAACAGTGAACTTTTGATACTTAAAGGTTGTTGCACATGTCTGCTCAAGTCCAAACCATTTGGACCCCTTAGAGGTAACCATTGCACAATCATATAGGGGCATAGGAGATGCATATTCTTAAAAAAATCATATTATAAACATTTTTAAAAAAATTCAAATACATGGACATTTTTGAAAAAAAAAAAATCAGAGAAGTGCAACTGACCCCTGGTTGCATGTGGCTCCGCCACTGGATTAGATGATCTTTATTGAAATTTTTTTCTATTAGAATTTATAGATTTGATTTGTATCTAGATCATGTTCTTATTTTGCAAAAGCACCAGAAATGAACGCCATCTCCATCTCAAAAAGAAAAAGTAAAATGTTCCACCGATCCCAAGTTCGATCTCATCATCGATCCCCACTGGACACGTCCAGTTGAGTTCCGACGAAAATTTATTTTACTTACGATGCACGTTGTTTCATTATTATGCATGTTATTTTTGTTATTTTGCATCTAATAACATGCATAAGAGTCAAAATATTTATGATTTATATGTTAAGTTCATTATGTTTTTTGTTCTACTTATGATTTATTATGTTTTCATTATTATGCATGATGTTTTTGTTATTATGCATGTTATTTGTATTATTTTGCATGTTAATTACTTGCATAATAACAAAAACAACATGCACAATAAACAAAAATAACATGCATAATAACTAGAACAATTTTTAAAATAAATGCAATTGGATTTGTCCAGTCCGCATCGATGAGCGTAGCGATCCGCATCGGTGAACGTAGCGACATTCATTTTCAGTGGAGCGTCTGGTCAATTATATGCACAATAACAAAAACAACATGCATAATACAAAGAACAACATGCATTATTATAACAAAAATAACATGCAAACTGAACTCAACTAAACATGTCATGTTGGGATCGATGGAGGGATCAATGAAGGGATCGATATATCAGCTCCCAAAGAAAAATATTAGTATATTTTTTTATTCATTGCCCATATACTTATCGGAAACACAATAAGTTTGCATCTATGTCGGCATGACCGGCTTGAAGGACATGCGAACACGGCAATCTAAAGCGTTAATTTCTTTTACAATGCTGATCTGAGTCGTTTATTGTTTGCTAGAATAATATGTGATAACTTTTCTTGCTGTTATGTGTAGAATTTTGATTTTTTATGAATTATTTTGTGTTGCTCCGGCTACACGTGTTCTAGCTCTTGTAGCTGTGTCATTGTTCTCTTAAATTTTACATTTTTCTAAATTTTTGTCATTACTTCTAGATCTCTTCACCTCTTCCAATTCTGATCTCTTATTTAATTTCACACGTTTCTCATTCTCTTTCATGATCTCTTCACCTCCTCATTTTTCGATCTATTCACTTTCCTAGCCCTAACATTACCCTGCCTCCCCCAAAACGAAGTAGAACTTGATTTGCTTTCAGTCCTTGAAGATGCCAAGGATTCAAGACAAGTCTATCTTTCAGCTATTTTTCTTTGACATCAATTCTTGAGTGTGTATATATGGATGTGACTTTATTTGCTTCTCGTCTTTGAATACACCAAGGATTCGAGACAAGTCTGATCTTTCATTTGTGAGATATGGCTTGGTTTTGCTTTATGTCCTTGAATACACCAAGGATTCGAGACAAGCTCGTCTTTTCATTTTCTTTCTTTTGACAAGAGTATTGGTTTTCTTGATTCTTGAATTGATGTATATATGGTCATATACGACTTGATTTGTTTCTCGTCCTTGAATACGCCAAGGATTCGAGACAAGTCTGGTCCTCCATTTATGAGATATAGCTTGGTTTTACTTCCCGTCCTTGAATACGCCAAGGATTCGAGATAAGTTTGGTCCTCTAAGGATTCAAAACAATCTCATCTTTTCATTCTTCTTTTGGGCTATGGCTTTGTTTTGCTTACTGTCCTTGAATACACCAAGGATTTGAGACAAGTCTGGTCTTCCACTTATGGGATACGACTTGGTTTTGTCTCGTTCTTGAATACACCAAGGATTCGAGATAAGTTCGATTCTCCATTTATGGGATATGGCTTGATTTTACTTCTCGTCCTTGCATACACCAAAGATTCGGGACAAGCTCATCTTTTCATTCTTCTTTAGGTAATGGCTTGATTAAGTTGATTTCACTTTTCGTTCTTGAATACACCAAGGATTCGAGACAAGCTCGTCTTTTCATTCTTCTTTGAGTAATGGCTTGGTTTTACTTTCCGTCCTTGAATACACAAAGGATTCGAGACAAGCTCATTCCTTCTGGTGGCCTTTTCTTTAGGGATATGGCTTGATTTGCTTCTCGTCCTTGAATACACCAAGGATTCGAGACAAGTTTAATCTTCCATTTATGAGATACGGCTTGGTTTTACTTTTCGTCCTCGAATACACTAAGGATTCGAGACAAGCTCGTCTTTTCTTAGGTGGCATTGAGTTCGACTTGATGGTCGGAACCCCTGTCGTTCTTGATTACCCCATTTTTATTTCTCAGGTCGCAAATTTATTTATCTTTGCATGTGCCTTGCCTTTTCATTTTTGGCTTCAGCTTTGATTATGACGCTTCGGGATTTTCACTTTGAGCGCGTAGGCGAGCTTGATTTTGGCCCGATGAGAGATCTTGGTTCTTTGACTCCTCTTACTCGAGTGACACAGGAGAGGTCTACCTAGATCATGAGCGTATACTTTGTGCACGGCCTGAGGCTTTGACCAAGGTGCTAGTTCTTGGCCCGTTTAGGACCACGCATGTCCTTTTGCAGGCTAGCTTTTTTATTGCATGTATGGTCTCCAGCTTGGATTTTCGCTGGGAGGAGACATTTGGATTTAGGGGTTATACTTTGGATGCGGTGCCCGGTCTGTTGGTTGTAGATAGATTGGTGCAATTCAATTAGGGTATCATTACAAGAAAATCGTTCCCTAATCTAACACAATTTGCAAGCAATCAATTCGAATAAAACCGTTGCGACATGAGTAAAATAAATAAAAGAGCGGAAGCGAATTACTTACCTTCCATCCCTATTGTCTCCCTTGTACAATCTTCTTTTCAACAGAGCGCCTCTTGTGGTGAAAGTGCGGAAGCATGTCATTGGGCGTAAGCGATCCGTTTGTTATATCCCGATGCCATTCTTTTCTTAGAGGCCACGAATGGAACCAGGAAGTACATCTATAATGGATAGATAGGTGACTATGCACAGCACATGTGCCCTATGTCGATAACCGGGAAATAAATTTTCAACCGAACGTTGTAATCAGGTGCTGACTCAAGACTATTTATAGAGACGTTAGTGTATCTTGGAAAGATGTCGACTTAATTATCAAATATTCATCAAATATTTGAAATTATATTCTCTCTAATTCTTTTCCAAATTCTAATATTCATTTCTATGAATAATCCTACGAATTTGGTATGATAATTATATTATTCAATCAGAAAAGATAATGGCAAACTAGGCAGCAAAAAACTGCCTTGGAATAGGTCTCTTGTGACTGCAATAAAATTCATTGCAGTCGCAATTGACTTGGTTTCCAGACTTGGCAGGAAATATGGCAAGTCTCTTGCAACCGCAATGAGGGCCGCAAAGATTCGTGGCCAAGTCTCTCCTATCCATTGGGGCCGCAAAGGATCTTCTTGCGGACGTAATAGACTTGCGTTTGTGTTGTTTTGCTTGAACTTTGATCCAATTTGAGTTGGGTTTGGCCCAAACAATATTTCTGACTTTACACTAACATCTATATATAGTATAATTAATCATAATTGGTCTATTAACAATTATAATTAATTTACTTAATTTCTATATGCATTCGTGCCCAAAATCTTAGCGAAATACGTATAATGCCACTGTATATCAGTTAATCACTTTATTTGGCATATCCATATATTACTCCTCGTAATATTAGGTGACAATATGTGACACGTAATAATCATATAACACGTAGTCCAAACTTTATTTATTGAAATTGACGTCTCAATTCCAACACGGTCAGCTTGAGTGGATCCGATGTATGTTGCTCAAGCGGAGAGACCGTTTGGAGGAGGTCAGCATATATCGCTATGTATTCCTTTCTCTCTTTGGATATAGACACAGTGACATCGTGTTTCGCGCTTGTACAGGTCGTTGGAACTATCTGACCAACACCTTCTTTTTGGTTGGGATGGAGTTGGTGATGAACTTAATTCGGTGCAATTCAATTTAGGATATAAGCCAAATACCAAAACCATGAACTACGAAAAAAGATTGCAATTCAAATCGATTCTTCGTGCTACATGTTTGAAATATAAAAGAGATGACGAAAGCGGTACTTACTTCTCACCCCTACGGTCTCCCTTGTATGCTTGTCCTTTCAACACAGTCCTCGGATGGAAGTGCAGCAGCTCGACGTAGTGTGCTAGCGATCCAATCCACGCAAATTCTGGTGCCTATCTTTTCTCCAAAGTCACGAACGAACTCATGAGTATTTTTCTTTTAATGGAGTAAGAATAGTTGCTATGCACAACACATGTGCTCTTATCGATAATTGGAAAATTAACCTTATGCATGAATGGAGATCCAGTGTTATTTATAGAGGCAGTAGTGTATCTTGAAAAGATGCAAAATTAATTATCAAATATTCATGAAATATTTGAAATTATATTCTCTCCAATTATTTTCCAAATTATAATATTCACTGCTGTAAACATTTCCACAAATTTGGTATAAAAGCTAGAATATCAAATCACAAAGATAACGATAAATCTAGGCAGCCAAAACTTGCCTTCAAGCAGGTCTCTTGCGGTCACAATGAATCTCATTGCGATCGCAATTGACTTGACAATTCCAGACTTGACAATTTTCTGCCAGGTGTCTTGCGGTCGCAATGGGATCCTTTGCGGCCATAATAAATATGTTGGAAATCAGCAGATTTGTTGCCAAATTTCTCCTACTCCATTGCAGTCGCGAAAGATCTTATTGCGGTTGCAATATACTTATGTTTGTGTTGTTTTGCTTGGGCTTTGATCCAATTTGAGTTGGTTTAGTCCAAACAATATTACGACTTTACACTAACACCAATATATAGTTTAATTAATCATAATTGATCCATTAATAATTATAATTAATTTACTTAAATTCTATATACATTTGTGCCCAAAATCTTAGCGAAATACGTATAATGACATTGTATATCCTTTGATCACCTTATTTGGCATATCCATATATTACTCCTCATAATATTAGGCGATAGTATGTGACATGTAGTAATTATATTACACTTAGTCCAAACTTTATTTATTGGAATTGACGTCTCAATTCCAACAATCTCCCACATGGACAAGTGTGGTCTATTTGATTACATATGTCTGGATCCAACCGAATCACTTTAGCTTTTCTGTCTTTCTTTTTGTATCTATTAACCAATTCAGTCCAGTTATATCAGCATGGGACTTAAACGACTGTAATCACTGCGTCCACTATGGAAGCCGAGTTTGTGTCATGTTTTGAAGTCATGGTGCAAGGATTATTGTTGCGGAAGTTTATTTCATGATTTGGAATTGTCGACAGTATTTCCAAATCGCTGACAATTTATTGTCATAACTCTGTAGCAATCTTCTTCAGCACAAACGACAAGTACTCCAAACGTGCCAAACACATGGAGATTAAGTACTTTGTCGTGAAAGAAGAAGTAAGAAGTACAGAAACAAACAATAACAACACAACATATAAGCACAAAGATGATGATAGTTGATCCTTTAAAGAAAGAATTATCACCCAAGATATTTCGTGAACATGTCGAAAGAATGAGAATAGTTATATTTGATAAGTGATTATTGTAATTAAACTTATATTATAGTAGTAAAGCTACCGTGCGTTTAGGAGCACGGAGGTCGTACATGCTCTTAACTCAAAAACATACTTAATTATCTTAAAATTTTGATTTATCGTATTCAATAAATTGTTCATGTTGAAATATTTTAGAAAATCAAATTTCATGATATCTTGAGTTTTCTAGCTATTTTTTAAATATATTTTTTAAAACAGTCCTATCTAATATTAAAAATGACCTCTTCAGGACTGTTTTAAAAAATATATTTAAAAATAGCTAGAATGCTCAACAAATCACGAAATTTAATTTTCTAGAAGATTTCATTATGAGCAATTTATTGAGAATGATAAATCATTTTTTTAAGATAATTAAGTCTATTGTTTAGTTAAGAGCACGGGAGGCCTCGGTGCTTCTAGGAGCACGGTAACTTTACTCATATTATAGATGACTGATTATTTATGATATTATTATTGATTGATTGTTTCAAATACAATTCCTATTTGTTTAAGTATGTATGTATTATTGTTTGCTATTAATAGGAACTAGTAAATTAGAGAATTAACGTAGATCCTAAAGTATATCATTATAGTTTATATTAAGTTAGAATTAATATTGTAGTACATGGAAGGAAGTTAGTAACAAATAATATTAGAAACCGTCATGACTCGTATTAATTTTTCTAAGTATAAACATTATGATTTTAGAATTTATGAAATATAAGAACATACAATGTTTTTGTGCATCTTATGAACAATGTAATGTCATAAAGTTTTATAATGCATCAAGTGGGATAATGTCAGAAAATTATGTGGTCGTTGCCCAAAATAAAACTGATGGATGCGTTGAAATGACTTAATTAATAGGTGTGTTGAAATGATACATTGCACTATTGTATGGCTAAAATTCAATGCATCTAATTGGTTAACTCAAAAGACAATATCAAGAGGTGCTTTTGCATCCTTTTGTTTTTAGATACATTTTTCCTATAAATATTGCTTTAATGATAGGCAATATATATACGAATTCTAACAGTAAGGTTGATCATCTTTTCATCGATATTTCATAAAAAAATTGTCATTACTTTGAAAGAGAAATATGAGAGAAATCGCTTTACGGTTCTTCTTACGATTGCGAAGAACGTTTCAAGTATTGTTCTACTGTTTAATATGACCAGAATTACACAATCTCTTGATTTATTTACACGTAGAAATTTTGATTTCTAGAATCTTTGATTTTTTTTATTAATATTTTTTTTGCTATAAAAACTTTAAAAATAATTAATTGTATTAATAATAATTATTATATATGAATAATTGAACACGATAATGTGTACTTACACCTGCATCATTTGTTTGTTGCACTAAACCTAGCAATCTTCAACATCCTTTTACGCACAGTACGGGTGTGCAGCGTGCAAATAAAGGAACCAACATCGATCTCTTGTGTGGTCGCTTCTTTTGCAATGGTCACACTAGACTCCAATGTTGTTGGCTTTTGACATCTCCACTTTTCTAAGGAGGATTATAATATTTTATTTTTGTGTCTTATGACTTTAAATATTATTTATAAAAAATGACGAATGATATAAATTTAAATGTAAACTTTGAAGAAACAATAAAGACACACAAAAAGAAAGAAAAATATTTCGATGATATCATAATCGAAATCAAAATCAATGAACACAATAAAGACACACAAAGTTTTTGTTGTTAAGAATATCTATTTTTTATTATGCATCTAACTGTTATTATGCACATTATTTGAGTTATTATGCATGTTATTTGAATTATTATGCACGTTATGAAAAAAATGTGAATAGATATAAATATGGCAATAAAGCAATCTGCATAATAACAAAAATAACATGCATAATAATTAAATCAATGTACAAGTTGAACGCAACTGGACCCCTCCAATTCGTATAGCAGTATCGAATGTTGTATCGCTATATCAAACTCCCAAAGTAAAGGGAAAAACATTATAACCTCTTTTTTTATCATCGACTTGCGGCTTTTACGTTGGTTGTATGGCATTTGGGTGCTTCGTGTTCGCACAGATTTTGGTGTCTCTACAACACTTATTGTAATTAATTAAATTAATTCCAACAATAATAACTTAATCAATGTGCAAATTGAATGCAACTGAACGACTCTAATTCGTATCGATAGCGATATCGAATGTTGTATCGCTATATCAACTCCGAAAGTAAAAACATTATAACCTCTCTTTTTTATCATCGACTTGCGGCTTTTACGTTGGTTGTATGGCATTTGAGTGCTCCGTGTTCGCACAGATTTTGGTCTCTACTCTCTACAACACTTGTAGACTTGCGGCGTTTGGTGGCTCTATGTATGATTTATGGTGGCATTGCGGCTCTTGGGTTTTATTTTCTGGATGATTGAGTAACAGATATCACTTCGAATTTAAAAAAAAAAGAGGAGCGGATACGTAGATATCATATTTAATATCGATTATTGATAACAATTTTATTATGCACTTTTAGTTGAATTATTCTGCACATTATTTGAGTTATTATGCATGTTATTTTTTGTAATGAAATAGTTATACATGTTGTCGATTTTATTATGCACCTTTATTTGAGTTATCATGCACATTATTTGAGTTACATGCATGTTATTTTTTGTAATGAAATAGTTATACATGTTATTTTCTGTACTGAAATAGTTATTATGGTATAACATGCATAATAACTCAAATAATATACATGATAACTCAAATAAATGTGCATAATAAAATCGGTATCAATAGTTGATATCAAATGTGGTAGAATTATTATCCTTTTAAAAATTGAATCTGAGGTAAAAAAAAAAAAAAAAAGGAATAGAGATTTCAGTATTTGTAAATAATACAATTCAACTATTTATATAATCACAACTATAAGTCTATGACGGCTATGTGCTTGCCTTTTTTTATTTTTCAATGACACCTAACGGTCAAATGAAAACTGTATCATATCGCAATTAAGTGACTACAGACTAGAGCCAATTTATCTTTAGATATTTTTTTTTTGTGAAATCATATCCATATATAAATAATGATAAAGTAAGAGAAATAAAATAAAGTAAAAATGGAACTCCACTCAAATTAGAGTTAATTAATCAGTGTTCACAAAAAACTGAAAATTGACTTCAGACTCGAATAGAAACAAAACAAAACAAAAGACTAACTTGACTTGAATAGAAAGCGAAACAAAACTGTGAGTTCTAATAGAATGAGCGTTGCAGCTTCCATTCTGGCTCTATAAATTGAGGACCCCCCAAGAGTTCAGGAATAATTAAACCAATAATTTACAAGTTGTAACAATGAAGAGCATTCAGTTCTTGCTCTTTCTCTCTCTCTTGTTGCTGTCTCTCTTTCTATTCAAGTTGCAACGATTAAAATATGGTGAAGATCAATTCTGACCATCGTTTCACAAGATAAGAGTGAGAATTAATTTTGACCGTTGGATGGGGAATACAGATCAAATTTGAAGAGTTAGATGCACTATTGGAGATGTTTGGTTGATCAATAACTGGAGAGAACTCTACCATAGCTGTTAGGATTTGTTTTTAGTTAGTTAGACACTTTTACAGAATTACCCAACTATTCTCATTATTTGCATTTTAGTCTTTTTTCGCACTTTAGTCCTTTCTGCCTCTATAAAGGCTGAAACATGTAATTTTCTGGGGATATGATGAATTTTGATGAAATAGAAAGCTTGTTAGCTTCCATGGCTCCCTTTCTTCTCTGTATCTTTTTCATTCTTCCTTAATTTCCAATTAAAATCCAATTTTAAGCAATTGATCAATTTAGGATCGTTGCAAGTGGTATCAGAGCCCTTCGATTGCAGCTGGGGAGAATCGTTGTCATCAACCGACGATGCTTACTCACACACACACTTCCGCGATGGATCTGGTGAAGATCAATCAAAGTCTCGACAGATTATCTCAAGTAATGCGAGCTTCCTACCAAAAAGAAGTAGAAGCCAGTCGATTGCAATTGGATCGATATGATCAATTGCTCGCTATGTTGAAAACTATGCATCAATCGCTTGATGCATATCATGGATCAAATCAGCCGATTCGAACAGAAGAGGTGGGCAAAGAACGAACTCTGATAGAGACGATCAAACCTGATATTCAAGGTGGACGATCAATTCAGCACACTCCAACAGAAGATGAAGTAATGGCGATTCCCAACCAAAATGAGTCCATTCCTCCTAACCAGCGCCAATCTCCGTTGTTTTCTCCTCACACGCTTACAGCTATGAATTCTGTGGGTGTTAACAATTTGCGTTTCGATGTTGAGAAGGAACCAGATCTCATTCATAATCAGGTGTCGCATTCATTTTGTCAAGGTACGATCGATCAACTTCAAAGGCGGGTGAACAAGACTGTTGTTTCCGCTGGAACTCAGTTTAACTTTGATTCTCAATCTAAACCGATCCTTATCAAGCCACCAACACTTCCTTTAGCTGAAATAGAGGTCATCCCAAAGCTTGATTTGATTTGTCACGAGTCAATTCAACCCCTTGCTGGTCTCGATAACTTGGGTCTGGTATTGGCCGATAAACTCACTCCATCCTACCCTCGTGAGTTCGGTTGTGAAAATGCAAATTTTACTAAATCGATTCAACCGAAACCACCCGATATAATGCCTTCACCACACTAGGGTATCCAAGATTATGAAATTGGGACAACAGAGTGTTTCAATTGGGCATTGCCATGCTTAACTACACTTCCAAATAATTGTCAAGCTAGGGTAGGCATGACACATGATGGCAATGCTTTTGAGACAGTGTAGCTGACACCAGTTCTATATGGAAGAAGTACTGGTAAGCACGGTACAGTCAGCAGGATACAGTCAGCAGCAATTGAGACAGCAATACTGATACAGGCCTTAGCTGAAAGAGATGCTGATAAATCAAGAAGCACTGTGCAGATCCACAAGTTGCCCGGCTCACTGTGTACCGGTTCGATTCAAATCTTCCCTGGTACCGATACGATTGGTCTAGTACCAAGGCCAATAGGGATAAGCAATAGTGGTGATGACCAGGGTGAATTGATTCTCATCCCACCCAAACCACCTGACCACCAAATTCTCTGGTATCCATACATTCCTATATCTGTCCCTCTTGGAGCAGTAGCCATGTGGTTAAACGATAAATCAAGCTTGATTAAGGAAAGGACAATAGCTGAAAGTGTTGAAGTGTTTGATATTGGCTCCATTACAGCCACTAGGGAATCAATTAGTCCTAGAAAAAGGTCGTTTAGGATATTGATGAAGAATAATCAGTTTTCAGTTCTAGTCAAATCTAGTTGGCATAAATTTGACCCAGTTTTCTTGATCAAACACAAACCCCCTGACTGGATGCAAACTTCTGAGCCACTGTCTACAGGTTTACACCTTTATAATGTCACCCTTGCCTTTGGGCACTTGCCGGCAGCACACCAGCTTCTCATCACGGATAGAGTACAGGAAGGAAGTAGGCAATTTGTTCAAAGTTCCCATCCGACTAGTCTAGCTCCAGAGATATTGCAAAATTACACTGCTTTACTTGACTCTAACCAAATTTTTTCATTACATCAGCAAGGTCACTCATACATTCCTGCAAGGACTCAAATTCGGTACAAAAACACAAATTAGAAAGCAAACAGTGAACCGTAAGAGTCCAAGGGTGAATTGGCACAATAGTACTATGTTGGAGGGTAGTAATGGAATTTTTGTGCCAACAACTATGCCAAATGCCACATTTTCTTGTGAGGGTGTGAGGACAAGGATACTCAGCAATCAAGATGGCAAGGTAAGCACTGCACCCATATCTATATTGAACCAAGGAGCACCAGGACAGCATAAGGTATCAGACTTTGAACTTCTATTGGTGGAGCACAATAGGAGAGAATGTAGTCTACATTGGAAAGGAAATGAGATACTGCTCCAGATGTTAAAGGGCAACATGGTAAATTTTAATTCTGGCGGTACCATGAGGGCTCTCGTACCCAATTGTGAGCCTAGTAATGTAATCAAACTTGTGAGATTGTGTATCTTTAAGCAAATTGAGCCCACCTTCAGAGAAACAAGTAGCTGGCCAGTGGTGCTAACCTCTATCATGACAATGCCAAGAGCTCAGGGAGTGCCTAAATATTACATAAATCATACAAGAATTTGGTATTTCATAGCTGCACAGGTCATGTTATCCTCAATAAAAAGGGCTCCAGGGAGGGATATACTGATCACTGTGAACCTTGTTCATTGGGTCTTCCTTTCTTCTGCAAAAGATAATTGGTTGAAGTTCAAATACAAATCATCAGACCAAAGACATCTGCTACTGGTTGCAGTGGTATTGTTAGGTACAAAGTACTATGGGAAAAGCACAAGGACCCTTATAGAACTTTGGTACAACAGGAAGGGTAAAATAGAACAATTGGTCAGATTTCAACAGAGCAACAAATCTGGAGCGATATTGGTACCAAAGAGGTCTTTGGGACCACACAAAAACCACAGCTTGCATATTCGACCAAAGCTTGAGGACAAGCTTGATGTTAAGGGGGAGGGAATGCAACGATTAAAATATGGTGAAGATCAATTCTGACCATCGGATCACAAGATAAGAGTGAGAATTAATTTTGACCGTTGGATGGGGAATACAGATCAAATTTGAAGAGTTAGATGCACTATTGGAGATGTTTGGTTGATCAATAACTGGAGAGAACTCTACCATAGCTGTTAGGATTTGTTTTTAGTTAGTTAGACACTTTTACAGAATTACCCAACTATTCTCATTATTTGCATTTTAGTCTTTTTTCGCATTTAGTCCTTTCTGCCTCTATAAAGGCTGAAACATGTAATTTTCTGGGGATATGATGAATTTTGATGAAATAGAAAGCTTGTTAGCTTCCATGGCTCCCTTTCTTCTCTGTATCTTTTTCATTCTTCCTTAATTTCCAATTAAAATCCAATTTTAAGCAATTGATCAATTTAGGATCGTTGCACAAGTCTATCTTTCCAATATGAGCCTTGTTGGAAAATTAGATGCTTTTAATTTTTCGGCACTTTCCTCCATTACGTCTCTTGATCTTAGCGAGAATACTCTCAGTGGAGTAATTCATCAATCCATATGTCTGCTTTCCAAACTTACTAACCTTGAACTCTTTCAAAATAACATCAGTGGGATCATCCCCAAGTGTCTCGGTAATCTTACAAACTTGCAAAGGTTTTATGGAGATAGCAACAAACTTTCAGGTTTCATACCAGAGGATTTAGGAAGGCTCGCTAACCTTGGCCACTTGGGACTAGGTGACAACCTTCTTTTTGGTTCCATACCATCTAATATTGCAAATTTGTCAAAACTACAATTTTTGTATCTTTATGAAAATAATCTCTCTGGCTCTATTCCAAGTGAAATTGGCAAACTTACACAATTATTAGTTCTACAACTAGAACTAAACCCCTTGAGCGGAGAAGTTCCTGTTGCTATAGGAAACTTGACTAATCTGACCAACTTGCATCTTACGCGTAATCTCCTCTCTGGATCAATCCCTCCTGAAATTGGGAGACTTGCAAAAATGGAAGATCTAGAGTTGTCAGAGAATTTTTTTAGTGGAGAAATACATGCAGCTCTAGGAAACTTAACGAATATCATTGTTTTGGGTCTTTTTTATAATAATCTATCCGAGTCCATTCCTTTCGAAATTGGCAGTTTTACACAACTAAATCAATTATATCTAGGTGATAATAGCTTCTCAGGAGTCGTACCAGCTGGTATATGCAATGGAGGAGCACTCCAACGTATCACTTTGGAAAATAATAAATTTGAAGGTCCCATTCCAACTAGTTTTAAGAATTGCAAAAATCTAACAAGAGTTAGGTTACAAAACAATCGATTTAGTGGAGATGTATCTGACTTATTCGGAATTTACAAGTTCCTAAATTATATGGATTTAAGCAATAACCAACTCTCAGGAAAGCTTTCATCTAACTTGAGCCAAAGTAACAACTTGACATATCTAAGTATGTCAAGAAACAAACTTAATGGAGTCATACCACCAGATATTGGTAACTTAACTATGTTGGAAGAGCTTGATTTATCGTCAAATTCAATAGAAGGAGTGATACCTGTAAATATTGGTAAATTGGAAATGTTGAGTAAACTAAATTTGAGTCACAACTATCTCATAGGAAGTGTACCTAAAGAATTGGGGATGTTATCTGTTGCAATCAACATCGATATATCGTCAAACAATTTAATAAGTGAAGTGCCACAAGAACTTGGCAATTGTGTTAATCTTGAGCTACTAAACCTTAGCAACAATAGATTGAGTGGAAAAATTCCTTCTCGGTTCGGAAAATTAGTACACTTACTATTTCTCCTAGATATAAGTTCAAATTTTTTCACGGGAGAAATACCACCAACACTTGGGAGCTTGATCGTGTTGCAAAATCTTAATTTGTCTCGCAATAATCTAACGGGTCAAATCCCATCTTTCGTGAATGGTATTTCGAGCTTATCATCTATAGACTTGTCGTATAATCAGCTGGAGGGTCCAGTACCTGATGCTAAATTATTTGAGAATGCTCCATTACAATGGTTTGTGCACAATTTAGGTCTTTGTGGCATAGTGCAAGGTTTGCCTCCATGTGATGTAATTATCGAAAGAAACAATGGCTCAACTAGATTAGGCAAGGTAAAATTAATAGCAGTTCTATCATTTTCTGGGGCTTTAATTACCTTTCTTATACTCTTGGGAATCTATCTAAAGAATTCAAGGAGGAGCAAAACAAAATCAGAGCGTAATCTTAATTTACAAGACTCTTGTAGAGGTGACATTTTTTCAATATGGAATTTTGATGGGGAAGTTGTATATGAGGATATTATTAGAGTCACAGAGAACTTCAGTGAGAAACACCGCATTGGAATAGGAAGTCATGCAACAGTTTACAAAGCAACTTTTTCGCCGTCAAATATTGTAGCTGTGAAGAAAATTCAGTTAGAAGATGGTGATACTTCACTTGATACTAAAGCATTCCACAATGAAATTCGCACTCTAACCCAAATTAGGCATCGAAACATTGTAAAGTTGCTTGGTTATTGTTCCTCACCGCAAAATAAATTTCTCGTGTGCGAGTACCATGAGAGAAGTGATTTATATGGTATTCTCAATAATGAGGAGATGGCAAGAGGATTAGATTGGGTGAAGAGAAAGACCATTGTGAAAGATGTAGCATCTGCTCTGTCATATATGCATCACGACTGTTTTCCACCAATAATTCATCGGGATGTAACTACAAAAAATATCTTACTTGATTTCGAGTTCAAAGCAAGTGTCTCGGATTTTGGCACAGCCAAGTTTCTCAAGTCGGAGTCTTCTAATTGAAGCATGCTTGCAGGAACATGTGGCTACATTGCACCAGGTATGTGTTTGTCTGACTATCCAGTAATTGTCTATACTTTATAGTGTTTATCAGTGGAACTCCCACAAAAAATGTAGAAACACTTGAAACATGAAATTTTGTTTCCTATGTGCAGAACTAGCCTATACCATGAAGATGACTGAAAAATGTGACATATATAGTTTTGGAGTAATTGTACTGGAGTTGCTTATGGGAAAACATCCTGGAGATATGATGGCTTTGTTGCCTTCTGTTGAAGGAGGAATTAGACTCCAAGATATCATCGACCCCCGCATTGAGACTCCAACACGACAAATTGGCGATGAAATAGTCAACTTGATGCAGATTGCATATCAGTGCTTGAACAACAACCCTTCACTTCGTCCAACAATGCAAGAAATTGTGAATAATATCTAGAATTTCAAATTGCTTGAGAAAAATGAGATATTATTTAGTTTGAGAGATTAGAATTACATATAAAATATGTGTTTTGTACTTGAAAATGTTTTGACTTTATGTCTTCATTATTATGCACTGTGTAAGGCTTAAAAGTATGAACAATAGATAAGCCATCAATATGATAGCTGGATTGAATTCATGTGACAAACCTAAATGGCGAGTATTTGATATACTGCTGATGATTGGGATATAGTTTGGTCGGGAATATATATATATATTATATATATATATAGATAGATATATAGATATAGATAGGCTAGGGTGCTCCATGAAGCACCAAATCTCTAATGCTCCACATCGTATCTCCAATTTAAAAACTCCAACGACCGATCCGAACCGTTGAACATGATCTACATATTTAAATTTACTTGGAGATTGAATTTTATATTTTTTGGAATTTTTTTTCTGTTTTTTAGAGAGGTAGGAAAATTGCAACTTTTATTGGTCCAGAAACCGTTTGATTAGCAACTTTTCTACCTCTTTAAAAAAATAGCAAAAAATTTCAAAAAATTATAAAATTCAATCTCCAAGTAGATTTCAATATGTAGATCATGTTCAAAGGTTCGGATCGGTCGTTGGAATTTTCAAATTTGATATAACGAATGTGGAGCACGAGCAATTTGGTGCTCCATGGAGCACCCTAGCCTTTCTCTCTCTCTCTCTCTCTCTCTATATATATATATATATATATATATAGAATTGGACTATGGTGTTTGATCATCAAATCTCACAAACGGACGGTTAAAATTTAGATTTATCATGCTCAATAATTTATTTGTATCAAAATCTCGTGGAATATCAAAATGTCTATTTTTTGAATCATGTAAGTATTTGTTTTGGATTTTTGAAAGTGACAAATTTTATGTATAAGCATTGATTATTTTTATTACTATTTTTTAGTCATTTTCAAAAATCTAAAATAAATACTAGCAAAATTCTAAAAATAAAAAATTTTGGTATCTCACAAGATTTTGATATAAAGAAATAATTGAGCTGATAAATCGAAATTCTAACCGCCCGTTTGTGTGATTTGATGATCAAGCACTATAGCCCAGTTCTATATATATATATATATATATATATGAGGGATTCGTAACTGCCAAACTTCCAACCGCTCCATGGTAGCAAATGTAAATGACCAATCCGACCGTTGAAAACATTCTTCATATTAATATAGACTTGAAAACCAAATTTTACATTTTTTATTTTTTTTACTATTTTATCCGATGAATTGAAAATTTATTTTATCTAACGATTTACAAACATTAAATTTTTAACCCTTCCGATAAAATAGTAAAAAAATAAAATAAAAATAAAATTTGGTCTCCAAGTCTATACTTGGTATGATGGAGCGATTGCGAGCGGCTACGAAATGGATGGCGGCTACGGATCCCTCCTCATATATATATAATCTTGGTAACATACTAACGTTAGCAAACTGAAAACGTGCTAGCGGATGCTTATCTCGAATTTCAAATAAAAAAAACGACTATCCAATCCGTTGAAATTTTGTTCATACTACATAGGATCAAATTTTACATTTTTCAAATTTTTTTCTATATATATCCCAATAAGGGCTAAGCACCCCATAAATCAAAGAATTGAAAAATTATGCATTAAATCTTGCACTTTTTTTAATTATTAATACTAAACAACATCCTTATAAAATTAACATTATACAACAAATTTAATTTAGCCCCTCTTATATTAATTTTCTAGCTCCTCTCTCGTATGTTCTAAGCCTACGAACAATGGACAAAAATACTTAATGAGAAAACTAAATTTCAAGTCAACGATATTATTAATAATATGAATTGTGCTACTATGCTTTGCAAAGCGCAGCAAAAACTCACACTTTGCGATTGTGGATCATTGGATCGCGCTTTGTGACTTGTACAAACATAATGATCAAAGACCCAATAATTTCACGATCACAAAGTGCATGTTTTGCAACGCTTTGCAAGGTATAGTAGGACAACTCTAATAATAATAATAATATTATTATTATTATTATTATTATTATTGTTATTATTATTATAATAAGATCATAAGGCCTTTTTTGGGTACGCTTTGTTTAATAACAACAATATCCATATGTTGTTAAGAGTTTTATTGAATAAATTATTTAAATACAATTATATTTTTAAAAGAAACATCGGACCATTCTTCATTAATTACTTACAAAATATTTTTTATTCATTTTAAACACATAGTTATTAGTGAATATAAATATTATAGTAACAAAAGATAATAATTAAAATATAATTAATGCAAATCAATTATTCATTAGAAATTTTATTGAGATTAAAATACTTTTCTTACAATTGGATAGGAAAGAGGATTATCTATGGCGAGATTACAACACTCGAATATGCTGAAGAGCAAAATTAATAAGATTAAATCTAGACCATCTCACAATCATGACATGACAGTTTATGATTAACTAGTAATCGTACCCGTGCAAAGCAACGGGAGATATTATGAATTGTGTGTTGCTCAAATTCTATTGAATATGACGATGATACTATTAATAGGATAACATTTAAATTGCGTATTGAGGCTTTTCCTATTTCTGCGTATATCACATTTTTGTAAATTATTCGATGCATATTCAATTTTATGTGTTCTTGTCAATTAGTTGTATTAAAAATAAATACTTGGAGAAGTGCTTTTATAATTTTTCGCGCGTATATATCTTTCAACTACATAACAATATAACATATACATGCACTGCACAACAATTTCATTTAGACGATGATTCTCTAGGTATCACCGATGTGTTGTCAACATAAATATAAGAAAGAAACTGATCCAGACAAAACCTTTGTATTACTACGAGATGTCTCTCTTGATAACGCCACGTATAGTTGTCGGTGCGAGAATACTGGGTACTTAGCCATGCGTCATGCGTCATGCGGTATGCGTCATGCGTCATACATCATGCGGTATGCGTCATGCGTCATACATCATGCGGTATGCGTCATGCGTCATACATCATGCAGCATGTGTCATGCGTCATGCGACATGCGACATGCATCACAACGGTTTAGCCTAGGGAAGCGCACGGACGTAGCTACCTGATAACTAATACTGGGTACTTAGCCAAATTTGAGAAGGTAAATACATATATTTTCTGGTTGCTAAATTTGCATCGGATTATTTCCTATTTCTTTGAGCGAATTTTCCGAAATTTGATCTAGCTTAATAAGGTTGTTGAAGCTCTCTCTAACGATTGCTTACGCCTCTTATGCGTCACTGCAGTTTAGCCAGGGTGAACGCACAAACATAGCTACCTGATACATGATACTGGGTACTTAGGCAAATTTGAGAAGGTAAACACATATATTTTCTGATTGCATCAGATTATTTCCGAATTTGTCCTATTGCTTCTACTCGGATGTTTAGTCGACGTAACGGCGCCATGGAGGATTTTTTTCAAGACAACAAAAAAGCAATAGAGATGAAAGTAAAATACCTGAAATTGAATGGAAGAATTAACACATTCAATCCAGAGATTAAAACAAATATTTAAAAAATTGGATAGTAATCCAGATTTATACATACATTGCATAATTTCCAATGCTATATTTTAAAAATCATCAGCAAAATAAAAGATATTATTTATGCAATTCGTATAGTAATATTTCGTAAAATATACGTTATAAAAAACAGACAAAAATAACTTAGTTTAAATTCTCCTAACTATGATATAGGTCCTATAAAAATTAGTTGTTGTATCATGTGTAGGTTCCATAAAATTTATAAGACAATAGTTTGAGAAAATACATCAGTCTCAAATATCAACTATATTTTGAAAAATATATGTAAATGCGGATTTTTGAACTTAAAATTAAATGCATGAAAAAATAATTAACAAAACAAAATTACAAAGCAGAGTTGAATATTGAACCGTTTCATTAATTTCATGATTTGACGTCTAACCAAAATATCAGAAAATAATATATATATTTATATGCTCTATATATATATTTTTTTTACAAATCAACTAACTCGTCCATTTCTTGTAATTGTAAATTGTTGGTAAAAATTATTGGTCAGTAGTATGATTCTATAGTATTTTAAAATACTATAATTTTTTACTTTGTCATAGTCAAAGTTATGTGGCATTTAACCAATTTCTTAATTAAAAAATAATGAATAGTTTAAAATATTTGATACATTAGTATGGTAATGCGACTATAAAGACGTGCTTGAAAATTAGTTTGTACAAGAAATATTAATAGTTTAAAATATCTTGGCACAACTTTCCATTTTCTTCCCTAGCTAATAAAATGCAATGTCACGGGAGATTTCAATATGTGAATAATCATTCTTATAATACTTACCATATATAATTTGTACAATTGACATTATTGTCCTTATAGAATCATGCATTGCATGAAGGGTATTTTAGTCCATAAAAAAGTAAGACTATGACAAAATGGAGAACTCCATTTCTTAGATGCTTTATAAGATAGTATAGATAGATTTTTATTCTAAAATTTGATTAACTCAATCATGACCGTCGTCGGATCTGAACATCCAATTTGCTTAATATATATAGAAGATATATATATAATTAGAGTAGGAGCTGATACGTAGATACCAATATTGATATTTACTATCGATATCAATGTTATTAAGTATATTTAATTGAGTTATTATGCATGTTATTTTTGTACTGAAATAGTTATGCATTCTATTTGAGTTATTATGCACAATATTTTGTTAACATGCATAATAAATTTTTTCAATAAAAAATAATATGAAATAACATGCATAATAACTCTAATAATGTGTATAATAACTAAACTAAATGTGCATTATAACATCGGTATCGATAGTCGATATCAATATTAATATCTACGAAATATTTTTCTAAAGTAAAAATATCAATTAACAATGTCATTCAATTCTTTTTAAATATTTATGTAATTTATGTATAGCGATAGTGTTCATCGAAATTTGAATTTGATTCAGATGTTGTGCGACACGATTACACGCACCGATTGATCAGCATAAATGAGCTATAAAAGTCAAAAATTTATAAACATTTTATTAAACAAAATTTCGAAGTTGTGGATTGACTTGCATTTAATTTTTCTTCTCCTCAATGCTTCCAGTACGACTGCTGCTTTGGGAATCTAAGAATCGTCTGTGGTGGAAGCATTATATATATATATATATATATATATATATATATATATATATATATATATATATATTTATTGATTCTTAGATTGCGGCGATATTTCAATAAAAAATTATATTAATAAAAATAAAGCTTGGTAAGGATCTAGAAAAATCAATAATTCACGTGATGGTTTAGGAGAAGAGAAGGTCACGATAGAAAATGAAATGCGGCTATCTGCCAAGAGAGTCAAACACGCTGAAATCTATCGGAAAATGAAGTAGGCAGGATCTTTCAGTTTGGACTTGTTTCCTCAATATTAATGTAAACAAATATTTCAAACGATTTGAGTTTGTTTTCTTAATTCCAATTCACTACGACAGATTTGGTTTTTAATATCGATCAAATAATGTCACGGTTCTAATTAGAGGTGGCAAATCGGGTCGGTCGGGCGGGTTCGGATCCGGTCGGGTTAGTTTGACTGTTTACAATAGTCGGGTTGGAGTCGGATCGAGTTTCGGGTCAGCACGTGTCGACAACTTTCGGGGCATGGGTCGGGTCGGGCGAGGTCAGGTCGGGTTTCAGGTCGGATCGCGTTGGTCTTTTTCGGGTGGCAGGTCGGATCGGGCGAGATCAGGTTGGGTTTCAGGTTGGGTTGCATCGATAACTTTTGGGTCTTGAGTTGGATTGGGCAAGAACGGGTCGGGTTCGGCTCGAGTTGCACCGATAACTTTCAAGTATTATTTTGAGTTTTAAGTTCAATCTGACAAGATCGGGTCGCGTTATTGAATTGTGTTAGTAAATCGTGACTTTCTCTGATGTTAATTTGTTAGTAAAATTAGATTATGATATGGGCAAGATAGGATTAGATCAATTTCCAAGTTGTATCAAGTCAAGTCGAGTTGGGTCGGGTCTGATTCGGGTTCTGGTTCGAGTAGTTTGACTTTATCAAAATATCGAGTCGGGTCAGGTTCAGGTCGAACCAGGTCGGGCTGGTTTCTCGGGTCGGTTAGGGTTATGCCACCTCTAATTCTAACAGACAAGTTATGGCGAATGCAGTCTTGCACAAGAAATTTTGCTAGCTGGTATGGGATCTAGGTATCAGAGTGGGAGGGATTTTGTATTGGATTCAGTTGAGGTAGGTTCATGGCACGATACAGTTGGTATCACGATAGGTTATGATGTCATGGATGCAGGTACGAAGGGTACATGTATGTTTCATTTTATGTAGATTTAACAACCATTGTCAAATTAAAAAAAAAAATAATGGTCAAATATGATCTTTAAATTCGGATCTAGGGGTGTTATAAGGGGCTGCTAAATGTTGGAGTGGTCCGCTATTAAAAGTAAGAATTTTTATATCGAGTTCGAAAAAAGTGTCGCTTTAAAGACACATTTTTATATCAGATCATATATATACAATCCGGTATAAAAGACGACATTTTATAGCGGGTCACTAGTTATTAAAGGCGATCTTTTATAGCGAGGTTCTTGTTTAGTCCGATATTAAAGGGTATTTTAATTATTTTTTCGCTGGAGCTTTTATACCAGCGTTGTTATAAAATCTGTTATTAATAAACCTTTTTTATATGTAATGCTTGTTTTATGTGGCCAACCCCTGTTGCTAGCCATATAATACAATTACTGTTGTTATATATAAGCAATCAACAAAAACAAATATATCAATCGACCAATATCGATATTACATACAATCACAAATTATCACACACACACATATATATATATCACAATACACAATATATACACAGAAAATACAAAGTCATAAACAATCACAAAGTACATATACCAATCACATACAATCAGAAAATATATCTTGCATTTATACAAAATCACAATATACAAAATCACAAATGAAAACTAATATATTCACAAAGTATATTGTTTACCTCGGCTATATCGCTTTGCGAATATGGATCAAGATATGGAGTGAGCTCCTGAAAAGGACAAATGAAAAATATGCAATTATACAGTCGGTTATGTTGCAGTTCTCACAAATTAATTATCTATAAATAATTCATTCGAAAACAAATTTTGCACCTTTAGCTTCACCGATCTCAAGCTCTCTGCATCACTATAACGCCTTGCTATGTAGAACATAGCTCGCATGACTTAATATCGCACACTCAATCATTGAGTTGCAGAGGACTCTAAATAATTTAAAAAGTAACAAATTATTTTAATAAAGTCTCAAATTCTACTAAATTGCAAATGAAGTTGAAATTAAGTTTAGAACACTTTGAAAACCTGAATCTCGAATTTACTTATTTTGCTCAACTTCTTTGTCTGATAATATTGCCGCAACGCCCTGTATAAATTTATAAAAGTCGAAAATTAATATAATTAATCATCTATATTAAAAGTGTTTGAAAGAATACCGATGACTTATGCATTCAAAACCCTAATGACTTTGAGCATGTTTCCAGGTTTGTTTTGAGAATCAATCTCATAAATCAGCTCCGAGGATGTTTGCAAAACCAGAAGATACCAATAATTGCTAAAATTCACATTTAATCTAGTTAGTATGCATATATGAGAATAAGTTATTGTATTATTGAAATTATAATTATTCTAAATGTTCAATATACGATAGAAAAATGATGAATTTTGGGTCTTCGATACCATAGAAGAATGTCGTAATGTAATTCACCGTGGCGGCGTAATTCTCAACTAAACTTGTTCCCGAGCACGAGGCTGGATCAAGAAAGAGATACTTCGACAAGATCTCAAATTTTCCAAGGTAATCTGCAAGAGCCTTATGTGTATATGTGTATATTGAATAAATATTATATAGGCATTTCATTGATCTTGAATTGCATAAATATTGAGTTTGAAGATCCTTACTTGCACCAAGCTTGAAGAAGCAAGACTCTTAGCCAACAACCCGACTTGAGGATGTCCATGATCTCACTCGATTCCATCAAATGCACGTCATTGATTCCAAACAATTGCTTGTTGCCGAATTCGAAGATACTCTGGTCACCTCGTTGTTGCATCACATATTCAATAGGATTTTATGAAATTGCAATTTCAAGCAAGTATTGAAACAAAATTGAATTATTTTTTCTATTCTACAAATAGAAATAAATACACATCATATTGTACAATTTCAGGCTTGATGCGTCAAGGAGCTGCAAGCATATATCAGGAAGGAGCGGAGCCCTTTGACGACTGCCCGAGTTTGCACTTGGCACCTTTTCTTTTTTCCTTCGACTCGGCTTGCTTCTCGGGTGCGGAAGCCTACGCTTAAATCATATAAAGTATGAAAATCACACTATATACATAACAAAGTTACTGAGAAAATTGAATACTTGCTCGGGAGTACATAACTCTACTAAAAAGAAAGGCCAAGCGAGTGGATATCCGACTAGTTCACGTACTTCACTTAATATGTTTGTTGGATTATGAACTCTCGCGTGTTCTTGACCTTGAACCACCTCATAGAGAGTCAGCCTAACTTGACCGGACATGATAGGCTCCTTGTGAACGGTACCTTCCCCGAGATTCAATGGCAGTACAGTTTCGTACGCCACCAATGTCATGCCTGCGTCGACATGCACAACGAATAGCTTGCATGGTGTTGCCTCCTATCAGAAAATACAAGATTTATCAAATATACTACTAATTGATCAACAAAAACAACAATAGATAATGAGTAAAAAACCTAAGGAATAAAGAACGTTAATCTGGATATCCTCGATGCTCCAAGAGTAAGCATGTGCGAGCTCACCTAGATCTGATAAGGATGAAACTTTGGGTTGGAGACAATATGCTGGAGCGCCGACAGAACTGTGGGTTGGAGACAATATGGTGAAACGCTGCACTCAAGGGTCATGCTTGAAGCATAAATACTTGTTACTCAACAATTGAGCCTGCAATTTTTCATACTTTGCCCTGCTGACACATTGCATGTGGGCAGTCTTCCTCCTCGGCCCATTTTTCGTAGACATCCTTGAGGCTGACATGTCTAGGATAGCCTCTCACCCTCTCTCCATGCTCTTGGATCCCGAGAGCAGTAGTAATTATATCGTGGTGATGGTGCTCTCAGAATGCTCCCTGAGCGGCTTCTATAGATTTTGCTACCTGACATGATGTATTTTGATGTATAGAAGACAATATAAAGATAGTATAGGATATGTATTTTGATGTAAATTCAGAATAAAGATAGTATAGAAGATTTTGCTATCTGACATGAAATAATGTAAGTTCAGAATAAAGAAAATACAGAAAAGGCATACCGCTCGCTTTGCGACTTCTTAGATTAAAATTACTAAAATCTGAAATTAAAATCGACTTTTCCCTAAGGGTTCGACCCCTAAGTGTTACAATTGGCGGTAGTATACTTGCAACCTTAGTTTAGAATTAGGGTATTATTAAAACCACATCAAACATAAGTGCAAAAAGAAATCTGAGAATAAGGCAACATTTATTTTAAATAATCATTGGCGTAGGTGGAGCTATGACAAGTGTTATTTAAAATAATTGTTGCATTTTCTTTTCAGTTTTTTAAGTCTATGGCAACAGTTTTTTAAAATAACCATTGTCCAATCTTCACCTACGCCAACAATTATTTTAAATAATCGTTGCCTTATCCTCAACCTTAGCTCTTAAGATAGCACTCTCGCGTCTCTACCTTTCCTCTCTCTCTTTCTTGCCTGACCGCCTCCACAACTCTAGTAGATCTGATCTGCTAGAGGTGTGGAGATGATCTAACAAGATCTCTATCAAACACACACAAACTGCTCGCTTCCACATATCTCTCTTCCTCGCCTCGCTGCTTCCACTGATCTCGTATATTTCTTCTGTCGTCGACGGCTTCAACCAGCTCGATCTTGAGTAGGTAAGGACTCATTAGCAGATCTCTCGTGTTTTACTCATCTCGCCAACACCTTCTCATTCCTCTTCTTTAAGGTAATTTTTATTTTGTTAAATGTTCTATTCATTTTTTATTTATTTTGTTATCTCTTGTTGTTATGGATTTAAACTTGCTAAAAGTTAATAATTCATACTTGTTGTTATGGGTTTATACCTGCTAATAGTTATGAGTTTATACTTTCTAAGAGTTATGAATTCATACTTGTTGTTATGGATTTATACTTGTTAAGAATTATGGATTTGTACTTGTTGTTATGGTTTATACTTGCTAAGGTTGTTGTTAGGGTTTAGGGTTAGATTGTTGTTGTTCTAACAAGCTTTCTTCTCTTTGAGCGTAGTTATGCTAAACAAAATTATTTTACAATACTTTGTTAGGTGAATCACGACTGATATGATAAAAATTCAACAATAGAAATAAAAAATGTTGATTTCACCCTAAAGAGCAAGTTGTGGCACGACGAAGACTTGATAAGTCTCGTAGGCATATACTTGATGAAGCTCTTGTGTTTCACCTATGAAGAGGAAGGTATGGTATCTTTTAGACTTTTTTTTTCTAGTTGAGTGTTTTATTTTCATTTTGTTTCTTTTTTCTTCTATTGTGCTCATATATTGTAATCAGATATGTTAGATGTAATATATGTTTATTATGGTATCTATTTTGTCTGTAATTTGAATAATTCCGGTAGAAGTTTAAATGATATATTGGCTAGCAAATTTTGAAGCTAGCCACCATTTATAAAATGATTTTAAAAAAATAGAGACATAAGACAATAATTATTTTCCAATAAGCGTTGCCTCATTTCGAATATTAAATTATTATTTCTCTTCGACAACACCTATATGCCAACGGTTGTTATACAATCTACCAACTCCCTAAGACACCAATAGTTGCAAAACCGTTTGACAATGTGATTTTTAACTGTTGGCGAATCTATTTTTTGTGGTATTAAAAGAAAAGTCAATTAAAATTGTAAATTTAAAATATAAAATTATTAAGTATACGATAGAAAATATAAATATTATTAATGGTACAGCTCGTCTTCCACAGTAAAAAGATGTCTTACTTCAGCTTTACATCTTGAATATGAAAGTTTAAAATTTTGATTGAAGTTGCTTAACTACACATCAAAATCTTGGGAATACTAAATTTTATTATTTTTAAATTATGTTTAATATTTTCAAATATTTGAAAAATGGCCCAATAATAAGAATAATTTGAAACTTTCTTTTATCGAAAATAAGAATAAACTTTGAAACTTCCAATATGATATATCTCTTTACTTCGCGAAGCATTATAATACATTCGAATAATTTTAAAATTATTTGCACAAAATTTTAAGTATTGTTTATCATGTATCAACACCCATTACACTTTTTAATATTGAAATTGTAAATCATTTGATTTGAGATGAACAAAAATCAAATTTCATCACACATTATAGAAAAACTAGTAATCATACTTGTGCCAAGCAACGAGAGACATTATGAATGAAAAATAATCATTTAAATTGAGTGTTGATCAAATACTATTTTTGCGTGTATCACATTTATGTGAATTATTCGTAGCATATTCAAAATTATGTGTCACAAATTAGAATTATCATATGAACTTAATTATTTAGTTTGCTTCAAAGATACTAACATAAGAAAAATTAAAGATAAAATGATAGAAGCACATCTACTAAGAAATGAAACTTAACATAAGAAAGAGAGCATATTACAATTTATCAGTATTATTTCCTATTTCTTTGAGCGGATTTTTCAAAATTTGATCTCGCTTGATAAGGTTGTTGAAGCTCTCTCTAACGATTGCTTACGCCTCTTATGCGTCACTGCGGTTTAGCCAAGGTGAACGCACAAACATAGCTACCTGATATATGATACTGAGTACTTAGCCAAATTTGAGAAGGTAAACACATATATTTTCTGGTTGCATCAGATTATTTCCGAATCTGTCCTATTGCTTCTACTCGGTTGTTGAGTCGACGTAACGGCGCCATGGAGGGTTTTTTCTAGACAACAATAGAAAGGAGAGTAAAATACCTGAAATTGAATGAAAGAATTAACACATTCAATCCAGATATTCAAACAAATATTTTAAAAATTTGGATAGTAATCCAGATTTATACATACATTGCATAATTTCCCATGCTATATTTAAAAAATCATCAGCAAAATAAAAGATATTATTTATGCAATTCGTATAGTAATATTTCGTAAAATGTACGTTATAAAAAAACAGACAAAAATAATTTAGTTTAAATTCTCCTAACTATGATATAGGTCCCATAAAAATTAGTTCTTGTATCATGTGTAGGTCCCATAAAATTTATAAGATAATAGTTTTGAGAAATACATCAGTCTCAAATATCAATTATATTTTGGAAAATATATGTAAATGCGGATCTTTGAACTTCAAATTAAATGCATGAAAAAATAATTAATAAAACAAAATTACAAAGCAGGGTTGAATATTGCACTGTTTCATTAATTTCATGATTTGACGTCTAACCAAAATATCAGAAAATAATATATATATATATATATATATATATATATATATATATATATATATATATATTTATAAATTAACTAACTCGTCAATTTCTTGTAATTGTAAATTGTTGGCAGAAATTATTAGTCAGTAGTATGATTCTATAGTATTTTAAAATACTATAATTTTTTTTACTTTGTCATAGTCAAAGTTATGTGGCATTTAACCAATTTTTTAGTTAAAAAATAATGAATAGTTTAAAATATTTGATTCATTAGTATGGTAATGCGACTATGAAATGTGTGCTTGAAAATTATTTTGTACAGGAAATATTAATAGTTTAAAATATTTTGGCACAACTTTCCATTTTCTTCCCTAGCTAATAAAATACAATGTCACGAGAGATTTCAATATGTGAATAATCAGTCTTATAATACTTACCATATATAATTTGTACAAATGACATTATTGTCCTTATAGAATCAAGCATTGTGTATCAGTATCCTCTGGTTTGAAGGATATTTTAGTCCATAAAAAGTAAGACTATGACCAAATGGAGAACTGCATTTCTTAGATGCTTTATAAGATAGTATAGAGTATAGATTACTTTGTCATAGTCAAAGTTATGTGGCATTTAACTAATTTTTTAGTTAAAAAATAATCAATAGTTTAAAATATTTGATACATTAGTATGGTAATGCGACTATGAAATGCGTGCTTGAAAATTAGTTAGTACATGAAATATTAATAGTTTAAAATATTGTGACATAACTTTTCATTTTCTTCCCTAGCTAATAAAATGCATGCCACGGGAGATTTCAATATGTTAATAATCAGTCTTATAATACTTACCATATATAATTTGTACAAATGACATTATTGTTCTTATAGAATCAAGCATTGTGTATCAGTATCCTCTGGTTTGAAGGATATTTTAGTTCATAGAAAAAGTAAGACTATGATCAAATGGAGAACTCCATTTCTTAGATTGTTGCAATTAACTTTCTCCTTTCATTTCTAATAATTCAAATAATACAGTAAAATTAGTTCCAAGTAGATATATGTTACTTGGTTGTAGGCTTGTAGCTCATGGAACGAGATCTTCTAATGCGTAGCAAAAACATTGTGTGTGATGCGCAGTAAATTTGAACTTTTGATTTGCATCGAGATTCGTGCAAGCTAAACTTTATAATATCATACCCCCTGAATCAAATCTGGATCGTCTGTAACCTACACCGCAAAAAATCTGAGCCGTCTGTAGCTCGTAGCTGCTGCGCGACAGAAGAACAGCTTCCTGTAGCTCATGCCAATCTCCTTGTTTCATCAGTTAATCCTTTCATTAAATACTACACCATGTCCATGTAGCAATTAGCAAGCTCCCTTTGTACTCTTCCATTCTCTCCAGTTCTTCACTCTAAACAAAACCCTAGATCTCCGTTCTCACCCCTTCATCTTTCCCTTTGTCTGGACTCTTCAACAACGAATTCACATCTCGCACAACACAATGCAATACCTCACCTACTAGTTTAACACCTCTCCTTAATACTGTTACAATGTCAGCTTCTCTAACCACCATGCCAACGGTGCCACCTCCCTCCGTAACCTCCCCTGCCGCCGTGCTCATCCCCGACGAGAGAGACCAATATATCACTTGGCTTCGTGGTGAGTTTGCAGCTGCAAACGCCATAATAGACCTTCTTCTCTCTCACCTGAGACTGACTGGTGGGCCCGGGGAGTACGACCACGTGGCGATGTCGTTACAGCAACGCCGGGCCCACTGGGTCCCGGTTATCCACCTCCAACAATACTTCCCTGTTGTTGATCTGGCGGTGGCACTTCAGCACTCCGCCTGGCGTCGCCAGCAGGGGACGGGCCCAGCGCCGCTGGTACCACCTCAGCAACAGAGCTCTCAGGTGCTGCCACGTGGCGGTAGATGGCATGGTTCGAACGGTATGAGCTACGGGCATGGACACGATCATGGATCCGGGTATAATAACGGATCAGGGCCCAATAACAGGCGTTATTTTAACAACAGATCGGATTCGGGCACAACTAGGGAGAATGTCAGTGTTATCTGTGGTGGATCATCGGAGGAAGGTTGGAGTTGGAGTATTTTCATTATCTATCAAAAACTTTTTGCTTTTGTACTCTTGGTTGTGTGATATCGATATGTTACCTAAAAGAATCTGATAAGATCACTAATCTGTAGAAATTTTCATAATCAAAGATATTGATTGCGAAAATCACAGAAATTTGTAAGGTTTTAGCATGGTGTTACTTAAAAGCAGGCGCCATGATATTTTCCTTACATATTGCTCTAGTCATTCCACCATTTTGTTTTGTCAGTAGAGTAGATGAGTGTTAGAGTAAAACGGAACTTTCCGTTATTCATAGCAAGAGTGACTTTAGGTTGTATAGTGAAGAAATCAACACCTTTCTGAATCCTGATTACGTCAAATACCTACATAAATATCTTCCCATTGAAGTTCAACTGATGAGCTCAAGTAAATATATATAAAAAAAGAACAGGAGAGAAGAGCAGAACTACACTAGCTCAGTTCTGTTATCTGCAAATTGAAGTGTTGAACAATCTTGATCTGGGCATGTATTATTAATTTATTATGTAGGTCAATGGATAAGTTAAACGATCATTTTGAGGTTGCATCTCTTGGTTTTGTATGATTATGGTGTTTAGTTAATCTTTTTTTTTTATACTTTTTTCGTATGAATACCTTCCTAGTAAATGATGGACTGTCGGAGGCAAACATTGGGTCAAAAGAAAGAGAAAGAGAAAGAGAAACCTCTTGTGAGTCGGAGAGCTGTATGTCTACTATTACAGATGAAAAACATGTCACGTCTCATAGAGGTGATAGTCCTTTTACTATTTCACCTGTTGTTTTTGAATGACTAATCTGCCAGGGATGTTGAATCCTCGAGTATGAATGATACATACTAAATTGGGATGTATTGTCATGTGATGTATTGTCATGTGAAGGATACTGACTGAAATCTCATCCAGTACTGAAAGTGGTAGAATTTGTTTCAAAATCTTGCTAAGATTAACTGAAAAGTCCATGTCTCAATTGTCTCCACCTGTCTTGAGTCGGGAGCTTAACTTTGATATATGTCCTTTTCTCCTATATAGATTGTAGCAGTGAAAATGGAGGCAAGATTCCATCTAATACTAGAGAGAGGAAAATAATGCCAAAAGAATTTATCTATAATGAACCAAATGATGTGAACAAGACGGTAAAGTCTATTTCCTTCTCCTCTCTCTCTTTTTCGTTCTTCTGTTTAGTGAATTTCCTATCCTCTGTATTTTTTTAAGAGTTTTAAAGGTCGGGTTAGTTCTAGACTTGTTCAGGGAGAGAACTATGAATAGATCTGTAGACATGGGTAGCATAACTAAGTAGTCTGTTGACTATGCCCACTTGGATTAAGTTTAGAAGGCATAGGTATGTTCTATCCTTTTTGTGGAATTCTGTACATATTGATTCAGTCCTCTGATGCATGTGAAATGATATACTGAACTTCAAAGGTTTCAATAGCAGTTCTTTTTTTGCTGGGGGGCCTTTGAGGGGTTGGAATTAGGAGGATGGTCTTGTTTTTGCCATTAAGCATGTTAGTGGGTGACGAAATGTCAATTATCATGACAGCATTTTGTTTTACAATTTAAGTTCTCATGTAAACAAGTTAAACTACAAATAATATTATATTATGGCTAATTCTGCTATGGATAAAAATTAACTTTATTACACTACTATTGATACAAAATCAACTTGGTTGCACAATTGTTGATGAAAATCAACAATTGTAATTGATTTGTGTTTAAAATTCTGTCCATACCAGACTCACTCTTATATTATGGTACTGCCACTGCCACCACTATAAAACAACAACAAAGCCTTTTGTCCCGAACAAGTTGGGGTAGGCTAGAAATGAAGCCCATATTGGATTTCATTTCCATAAGATTGGCTGAATTTTTACGTTGGCTCGCCAAGCCTATCACAACCGTCCTCCTTTCCGGGCTTGGGACTGGCTATGTAAAACATAGCCGGAGTTCACTGCCACCATTATGCTAAATAAAATTCACCAGCCCTCAAAGATTCTCAAGTTTTCACTGTTCATCTAACTTATGTCTTGGAGAATAGTACTGCACTACTTCACTAAAAACTAGCAAACTTCATGTACCGTAGAATATGAAATCAACATCTTAAAAAACTACTTTGTAAGAACTATATTTCACACTAGTCTGAGTTGAAAAAAATTTGCATTGTTTATCTCAGTATTATCACCATCATTTTCTGGATCAGTTCATCTAATCAATAACTCGCATGCCGGAGTTCAAAGGTGTACATAACATTTGATGTGCAGGTTAATGTGCTTGAAGGGCTAAAGATATATGAGGAGTTAGTCGAGAGAGCTGATGCTAAAAGGATACTTTCCTGGGTAAATGGAACTAGGGATAAAGGCCACCGTGGTGGGCTTCAAGGTATAGCTATAAAGGTTACTAGTACCAACAGCAGGTTCAACCGTTACAAGTTACAACATCGGTAATGAATATCAATTCCTGTCTAAGTTGTGACGTTTATCAACAAATCAATTCCGTACTTTGACCTCAGTAAGCCACAAAGGAACCAACAAGTCATTCAAACAACTCTATTGTACAAATTGACATAGGTTAATTTTGTGACCCTGCAATGCTTTTTTCATTTGTTTACTGGTTCATAACAGGTCACACATTTATAGTCGCAAAAAGACCAAACAAAGGTCATGGTAGTGAAATCATTCAATTAGGCATCCCTATAGATGACGGTCTCCTTGATGATGAACATATGCATGGCATTGCTCAAGGTAGCAAAATTTGTCTTTTTTTCTTTACAACTTCTCTTACCTTTGATATACCAAAAAGGTTTGGGGGTGGATTACGAGATCATTTATGCAAGCTTTTTGTACAGCTCAGCACAAGTAACCTATGAAAAATAAGAATAAATTATGGTTATATAGCCTGTACCAACAAGTTGGAGTTCCACAATGGATGAAGCTCAGTATCTGTATTTTTTAGTGCCAACCTATATGGTGCTTGCAACTTAATCCATTAGTGTTCATGAAACAATTTAATGCAGTTGCCACCACAAATTTGTAATTATCATCTTTGTCATCATTGTTGTTGCGCTTTCTTACTATCAGTAGCATTATTATTTTCTTGTTTTTGTCGCCATCCAATTATTATCAATAATAGAAACCTTTGTTTCTGTAGAAAGAAAGGTTGAGGCTATTCCAGGAATCGTACAGGACATGCTGGATCAGCTGGTTGATCTTCAAGTGATAGCTCTCAAACCTGACTATTGTATCATTGACTTCTTTAAAGAGGTGCTTTTTCTATGATTTTCATAATTGCCATTGTTTCAGCTGGTTGTACCAATCTTGGTACTGGCTGTCCATGTCAAGCAGCAGATATCTTGCTGCAGCCGATATTGATTGATGTCATATTCTGGTGGATGTTATTGACAGAATTTGGATATGTGCTCTGTACTGGTCTTCCCATATACACACTGAAGTACGCTTGACTGCAAGGCAAATACCATTAATAATCCCCCTGCCAGTAATACTGTGTATATAGGCACTGAGTGGTTCTCCAGGATTCTTTTTATGTTTATGCATTTAGCTAATGATGCGTGATTGGTTTCCAATTTCCAGGGTGAGTATTCCCATCCAAATATTTGGCCGAGCTCCTATGGGAGGCCTGTGTGTACTTTGTGTTTGACTGAATGTGATATGGTTTTTGGCCGTCATATCATGTCTGATTATAAAGGCAACCATAAAGGTCCTTTAAAGCTGTCTCTCTCCCCAGGGTATGTATTCATTTCTCCTTCTGAAATTTAGTTCTCTCAACATAAAGACTTAATTTTTTATACCATATTTCTTTGTATTTCTTAAGCTTTTACATATATGAGCTCAATTCTCGTTTTCCTTCTATTGTATTAAATGGAGGTTGTAAACGGGTGGGTCAGGTTAGGTTCCACTCATTCTGGATTCATGGTTGATTTGTTTTGTCAGTTATTTCATGTCATGTTTTTTGTGTGTATGGTTATGGGTCAGTTCTATTTGTGTCTGGATTTTATTTTTCTTTTTATTTGGTAAGGCTCGGTTTTTAAGGGGGATCACATCACAGTGGGTATCTTGACAATCTAGATCATGGATATTCAAATAAGTTGGAAAACAAATAAAAAATAGAAAACAGTCTATAGACATTTTTAACTTACAGATTAATCTTATTTTAAACTTCATACAATTTCAGTGTCATTTGATACTCCATCAAAGACTATTAAATGTGGAATGTTGCAAATGTCATGCAATTTTAATGATATTTTGTGTAGTATCAAATAACACTTAAATAGTGAGGCTACGGTACTTCATAAAGCACCACTTTGTACTTCGCACTCGTATTTCAGATCATAGTCCAAACGACTGATCAAAACCGTTGAACATGATCTCGCATTGAAATTTCCTTGGAGACCCAATGTTTTGTTTTTTTACTATTTTTTAGAGGGTGAAAAATCATCCTTTTTGGATGTTTCAGAAATTGTTAGATTGACGAACTTTTCACCCCTCTAAAAAATAATAAAATGTTCTAAAAGAATGTAAAATTCGGTTTCCAAGGAGATTTCAATATATGGAAATCATGTTCAACAGTTTGGATTGATCGTTTGGACTTTGAAATTATAAATAAATGCAGAGGCAAAGTACCACGTGTTTTGTGAAGTACCATAGCCTCACATAACACTTAAATTGCATGAAATTTGAAACATAATGACTATTTTTTTCCTACTTTTAATATTCTTTTGGATTTCTTTAAAAATTCGTTGTCAAAATAACAAATTGGCATGTGATCATCTGTGTTTAATACATATGAGTTCTGGTTGAGGTCCTATCTTATTGGGTCGTTCAGGTACTGTCATTCCTTGATTTATACTTTACATTTAGTGTCCAAAATTGTTTATATATACACGTGTACTTATTTTCATGATCAGTTGAACCCAGATTTTGGTCATAAAATAATTTTGGATGCCATATGTTTGGTCCATTTGTTAAGACTGCTACAACAACAACAAAGCCTTGTCCCAAACATAAGATTGGCTGAATTTTTACGTTGGCTCGTTCCATTTGTTAAGACTGCTATGATTGTAAAAATGAAATACCTTTACAACTTAAATTTGTAGATCAACTTGATTGGTTGACATGATACAAGCGTACCTTTTTGAGTTTTTAATCCTTCCAGATCTTTATGTAAATAATTCTCTCATTGGTAATCTTGATTGAGATGTCTCTGTAAACATGTCGTGGTATGCGAGTAGTATTAAGAATAACACCAAAATGACTGTGTACTCCGACAACTTAAGCCTTTAGAACAATTGATTGGTTAACAAAGACACCACCAGTAAAAGATCTAAGCATGGTTGCATATCCAGTTCTTAGGGTTTTTGTGACTCCGGATCTTCTATATTACTTTATTTTGTATATTTTGACGTGGATCAATCTAAACCGTTGGATTTGAATCACGGGGCAGTATATTTTGTATTGGTTTACTGTAGCGGGCAACTACAAAAGGTATATTTACTATAGAAGATCTGGGTTCGGGTTTTTGTAAGGTTTGTTTGATTAAAAGAAACTAGGTTTGTTGTGGGGATTTAGGGTCTATTTTCTGACATCACTTTCACTATGGAAAACCTTTTATGAAAACTATTACTTAGATTTTCCATGCACTGTTTGCTACTATAATAAATTCGAAAGTGTGCTGTGGATGCATTGCAAATTAAGGTAAAACCACACAGCTACTTTGTGGCTGATTTTGGGTAAGCTTCAACTCTGATTTTGCAGTGCAATGCCTCAAAATGGCTATCTAATCCGCAGAAGCTTTCTCCCTCTCCTCCTTCCCTCACATGTACATCCCGTTTTAGCCTTTATACTTGGTTTATGGCTGATCAATTGATCACACTGGCTTATGTATCCCTCTCCATTCTTCGATCTGTGTATAAGCTTAAATTCCTGCGCTTTTGTGTTTTGTTGTTGTTTTGGGCTGAAACAAATAGGCAAAACATTATCTTCAAACAAAACTTATAGCAGTGTTATAGTGAAGGGAGCACACCCAGTTGTTATAACAATAACAATAACTCAAGAGGATGCTAAATACTGTTTGTTATTATTTCATTTAGAAAATAATTGCCTTCTAAATTAACTTTGATATTTACTTTTTGTGAAGGGATCTTGTAGTATTGCGTAGAAAAGGTGCTGAAATGGTGAGACGTGCCATCCCCCCCATGCGCATGGAACGAGTTGTTCTAACCTTTGGCAAGTCCCAACCAAGACGCCATCCTGTTAGTTCTAATCCTACTTCCTCCAGCTCTTCTCCTCCCTTACCATGGAACCCTCAGCCATCAGCACGATCCTTTAACCATCACCTCCCCCGTCCCAATACTAATCCTAAGCACCATGGGTTTGTAACTACCCTGCCTGAGACAACACAGCCAATTTTTGTACCAGCCCCACAAGTTGTCACCCCTGTACCAGTAGCAGTACCTGTAGCAGCGCCACTGACACAGACAACCCCACACCCCATTATAGCTGGAACTGGCGTGTTCCTCCCACCACCACCACCTCTCATGAACGGTCTCCCAGAAAACATCCAGCCCTCCCGTGAACCAAACTCAAAACCTAATGGAACTTCCAACGAGTCTAAGACAGCCGACTCAGTTGTTACTGAGAAGGATGAGATAAAACATGGAGGAGATGGTAATGGGACTGCTGAAGCTGATTCTGGACCCAAGTAGAAAAAAAGAAAGGTAAATAGATAGTCTGAGAGGGAAGAAACAGGGTTTTGTTCTTTTTGAGGGAAGTGGGACAGGTGGGATGTTTTAAAGGACAGTAATTTTCACTAAGAATACAAGATTTAGGCTGTTAAGTTAAATTAAAATTATTTTTTTTCATCCCGTGCATTAGAAGTAAATTTCCTTGGATTATCCTTTGTTTGTTATAAACTTAACCCTCTTCTTGCCTTCATATATTTTTTTTGTTGATGATTTTCCAAGGAGCTCTATTTAGGAGGGCAAGAAATATTCGTAGCTCGTGGCTCGTCAGTGTTCGACTCTTCTAAAACTCGTTATGAATTCGTTCGTTATCAGCTCGAGATGTTAACGATACGAGTTGGTCAGCTCGTTAAGTTAATGAGTCCTATTTTGAACTTTGTTCAGCTCGACTCGTTAATGAAGAACACATGTTATATAAAGTTAATTGATAGATATTAATATTTAGCTTCAATAGTTGAGTACAAGTTGCACAATATTAATTAACATATAGTTTAGGAGTGTCAAAAATATTCATAGTTTGTGATTCGTTTGTGTTCGACTCGTCAAAAATTCGTTATGAATTCATTCGTTATCAGCTCGTTCGTTAAGTAACGAACTGATCTTGAACTTAGCTTAGTTCATTTGTGTTCGACTCGTTTGCACTCCTAACCCTATTCATCAAAAAATAAAAGAAGGATTTTCTGAAAGGAGCATTTTGTGTAAATAAAATGTACGAGAGCAAGATTTAAATTGTACCTTTTGGAATTCTTTCAAATCCTGTTTGCTAGTGGTATTTGTCGTTTGCAATTGCACCAAAGTAGCTGCAAACGAAGAGTACGAATAACAGAAATGTGCTATCATGCAACTTCAGATGTCTCCTAAGCTTAACAATAATGACTTCATAGAAACAATTCTCAGAAATTATGCTCGAAATAACTCATATATTTTCACAAAAAGTCAATGACCGAAGCCGACTAGCTTAGCATGTATTTTTCATAAAATAACCATCTGTGTGACTACCTCTTGTACTATGAGTCATGGCCTCATGGGATGAGGGTAAAATCTACAAATTACATTTGGTGGCATGTTGTATCTATCGCATGCTGTGTCGCATCTTCTTCAACTGTGGTAGACAGTAGTTCATAAGAGATCAATTTTGCGGTGAAAAAGATTAAAAAAGGAATAAATTATAGCTATAATAAATGGTCAATAACCAATACCTCTTGAAAGTTTGGAGCCGCAAAATTGTATTATTGTAAAAGGCCGAGTGACAAATTTTCTTTTAGTATTATGTACTTCTTATTTTTTTGGGGGCTAATGATGTATCTTAACCACTTGATAAAGCTAATTAAACCACAATTAATGAACTATTGCATTATAAATTGGTTTGTCAAATTTTTGTACTGTCATTTCTAATATCATTATGTGTATGAATTTGGGTCGTTATATCTAATATTGTTAATTGCTTTGTAGTTTTGTATTATGAATCACAAAATATGTATTGAATTTTAATTTCTATTCCCTTGATACTATACTTTGTTATTCAATTTGTTTACGGCCGTTGGTACTATAAAATATCTATATTATCTTATAAATCACCTAAGGACATGATATTTTCAATTGTTCGACTTTTTGTATTGTCAAAAATATCCTCTATGCATCTCTTCGTTCGTTGCAGGTCGCATGACAGATGACGTCGCTGCACACCGCTTCACGCTTTAAGCCACATAACGCCGCTGCTAGCCGTCTGATGTCGCTCCACCACAGCACGCCATCTGATGTCACATGACGCCGGATGACATCGCTGCAGGCCGCATGACGTCACTTCGCCACTACACGCCGGATGACCCCCGATGACGCGGGATGATGCAATTGCAGGCCGCATGACGTCGCTCTGCCGATGCATGCCGCTTCGCCGCTTCACGCTCCAAGCCACATAACCCCGCTGCAAGCCGTATGACGTCGATTTGCCGCTGCACACCGCATGACATCGCAAGACACCGGCTGACGCTGCTTCGCTGCTCCGCCAATTCACGTTTCACGCTCTAGACCGCATCACGCCGATCCGCCATTGCACGCCGCACGACGATGCTCCGCCACTTCAAGCTTCACGAAAAAAGTCGCACAACGATGCTGCAATCTGCATGACACCGCTCTGCCGCTGCACGCTGCACATCGCTCTGCCACTTGACACCGCATGACGCCGCTTCACGCAATCATTTATTTATTTATTATTATGCTTTGTTTTAAATTGAATCCAAAATAACTACTTATTATTTTATCGTTGGACATCGTTGAATAATTAAATTTTCTTCATTTTCTATAATTTTTCTCTTAGTAAGTATTATGTTTCGTTACGTAACATTCTTCTGTTGTTGTGCACAGACACAACAAAGCATAATACCAACGGTTGTAATTTGCAATGATTTGCTAAAAATGCGCCACACCTACTGATGTGGAGAAAATACTATGAACATGAGGATCTTTGTGGTTTAAATCTTCCGATGGATGTTGTTTGTGATTGTCAATTTAATACATTCCTTGTTTAAAATTACGATTTGTTTGCTTTTCATGTTGCGCAAAGGCTTTTTTTTCCATTCATATCTCGTAGATTTACACTACAACAATACATTTTTCATCTAAATTTAAAAAATTGCCACAAATGTAGTTTGAATTCAGAATCTTTCACATGCAAATCTAATATCTTAACCAACTGCTTTGGTGATGTGTTGGACAAAGGCTTGTGTTGAATGAATTGTTACTTCTCATGTGAGACTTGAGCTCTAATTACATTTCTCAAAGTATTCTCTACATAAAAGCATTTCAACTCCTACTCTTGAAAAAGAAAAACAAAAGGAAAGTTCACCTACATTTTCGAATTTTGGTTAAATTAATCTCCTCTTTACCCTCCGAGGAAGGTACACTTACGTATTTACCAATTCGAGACAATGGTTTAAGCTTTTCCAGGTTCAAGTTATATTTTTTTTTTTCCTTCCGAGTTCCCAAGAGCAAGTATCTATCGGTAAATGAACAAACCATAAACTAAAAGAACCCCAATAAATGTTATAAATTAATCCCCTATACAACAATCAATACAATAATTAATTAATGCAAAAGTACACAAGAAATGCAAAATCATCCTCTCCTAAATCTACACTCTCAAGTCTCAAACTAACACAAGTCAAAAGCCAGGATCAGCTGTGCCTCTCCAATTGCGCCGTTTCATGCGGCGGCGGCGCTCATAGGCACGCGACTCTCCTGACATAAGATAGAGCTCCTTCTCAGGCCCCACATGACATTCTTCCAGCAGTACTGGATACCTTACCCTATCATAGCAATAACCGTAAGTCATGTATCGCCTCCTAAAGCTTTCCATTGCCAATTTTTGCTCTGGGGTCAATGTAGCACTGCTGCATGACAATCCATGATTGCTTGGACATGTATGAAGGATAAGGTCAGTGAACTCGGCAGTGTAGGGGGCATATTTGTAATTTACTTTGTAACGGCCTCCAGAGGTTGCCCACGGGGAACCATCCCAAATGGTGGCATAGAGTGACATGGGTTTTGAAGGGAAGTATGCCCCACTGGAAGGCACTTGTTCAACTTCCCTTATGGGGATATCATCAACATAGAATCTGCATGTAATGATATAAAAGAATTTGAGTGTTGTATTCCCGATTATATACTAAGTTATAGATGATGAAACTAACATGTTTTGGCAATTTCTGAGACACGGCATGGATAGGAAAAACTTGAACTGCAAGCTCTAGGAGGACGATATATTAGATAACGAAACCTAAAACAAAGCTCTAGCCTCTGCAAGAAGGCAAGACTAACAAAAACCTTAACCCATAAGGAGATGTTGAGGCTATAAAGGGTTGATAGTCTTAAGCCTTCTTAGGCATTTAAGGTAAACAAATTTACTCCCACGAATAGCGCAATAGAGGTGTAATTCATTCTAAATATGTATACAACAGGACACAAATCCACACTCAGCCATTGCATAGAGACAACCCACAATGAACAAGCCAGTATGGGGCTGCAGTATTGGATTTTGAAATTCTCAGCTTTTTTAGCTTCATTTAAGTGAACAGAAAAGAACTTACATAATGTTGTTGTAGGTCCAAAGAATGGAATATTGGTGGAAGTCTTCGGTGGGGTCGAACCAAAGCCCATACCTCTCCTCTCTCCCAACTTTGGTGCTTCCATTTCCATAAACATTTGTTTGAATTCTCCAATCTTTCCCCCGAACGTTACCAAGAAATTCAAAGTCCAGTTCGTCATGTGTCTTCTCATATACATCTCCATTTGACATCTATTTATAGAGAAAAATAACTAAATGAGATAAGAAAACAATAAAAAATATTTCCTGATGCCCAATTAAAGGAAAATATGCAGCTTCATCATGCAAACTTTCAAAATAATCCGTTTTACCCTATTGGTAACAACTAACAAATGTTACCTTGAAAATTTTGAACATTCAAACAATTCTGTTTGTTTTGCAGGATATGTATTATTAAGACTATCTAAGTGGCAAAAGAAAATTTCCTATTAAAAAGAGGAAAAACAAGGACATATATTGGGACAATTCATTACATAGAACGCTACGACGACACCGGCTGTGTAATCTGAGGGAAGCTTAATTGATGCGCTGAAAAACCCGTGGAGGTAACTATCTTGTGACCGGAATCCAGAACCTGAAAGCAATTGAAAATTAATCAATTTAAAGTAAACAAATAGGCACATTAAATATTATAATATAGTAATTACAGACAATGTATGCTCAGCTAAGAGGCTACATTAGCATCTGAATCTGTCAGTAACAAAAATAAGAATGGTACTCATTGTGTCATTTTTATAATAATCGCACCATCCTGATTAGAAATAAAAAGAGAACATAAAGAAATGGTATTTGACAGCTATGCATAGTGGGGGAAAAATGTGCTGCAAAAATGGCCATGCAATTGTTATGCAGATAAGTATAGAACAAATTAACATCAATGAAAAATTTTAAAACAGGGACATGAATTCATGTGCCCTCATGTTGAAGCTTTAGATAAGGAAATAGGGTAGAGAGCGATTTAAGGAAATTATTCTATGAAACACTTGTTAGAAGATAAGTTTCTCCATTCCTTTAATTAATCAGAAAGGCAAAAAAAAAATGTAACTTAGGGAGGTCTAAAACTTCTAACTTCATAAAACAATTAGAAGGAATAAAAATGGGTGTTTTAAGCAAGGAAAAATTAAAATAGTACACATACTACTAAAAGTAACATTATAAAAAGGTACACATACTACTTAAAAATGTACAATAAGAGGTTTTGAATAATATAAAAAATATAAAGGTACTAGTGTGTGATACCCAAAATAATGTTTATGATTTTCAATTAGTATCCGAAATGCATACTTAAAAAAAAAACCAAGATAGCAACAAAACGGGGATTTAAGCAAGAGAGAGGCTTAGTTGCCTCCTGTAATAGATAGTAAAAAAAGGAAAAAAAAAATTAATCCATCCAATAATCCGTGTGTCCTTCAAACCTGGTAATGTAGATGCAGATGCTTACCTCCTCATTGGGAGGTATTTTCACATTTAACAAATAATGGGTTTCATTTGCAAATAAGGTCCCCTTTTTTCAATTCATCAAAGGAGCTTTGAAAGTTGTGAACTCTTCGCCTCAAATGGTGAAGTTAGCATTCTATCAAATTAAGCAAAAGAGGCTGATACTGATACAGCATTGCGAAAAAAAAAGGTGGTACGAAGTAACCTGGAACTTCACAAATTTTAGAATGCACATGAGAAGATGGTTCTCACAATTTCGACAAAGGAAAAGGATTTAGACTTAAGAGCAAACAAAAAACCTGTTCTTTCGTCAAGAGAAATGTGAACTCTTTTTCCTTCATGGTGTAGCATTAAGTTATTATCTCCAAAAATCTGTGTATATCCCTCATGAAAGGAGAGCTTCTTCAGGTTTGGTAAAGAAGGGATTGGGTCAGCATTTACTAGAAACAAGTGTAGAAGTAGAAAGAAGAGAAGCTTCGGATTGTAAGCACAAAGCATGGTGTTTTTTATTACAAATGAGAAAAAGCGAAGAGACTTTCGGAACTGGGTTTCTAGGTCTCTCTGTGTTTCTTTGAGAGGTGGAGGAGAGGTTTTGTACAAGAGCTCTAGATAAAGAGATAATGAGAGGGAGAGAGAGATGGTGGTAGAGCTTCTTTTAATGGAGGTCAGTATTTTTCAGACTTTACAGAGGTATCAATTTGTCTATATCCCCATGTTCTTAATTGTATAATAATGCGAATTAATTAATAATTAATAATCATGTCTCTTCACATGTGGTACTGGTATCTGGGATACTCACTAAGTCACTATACGAGTATACAGTGAAACCATTAAAAATATTTTACTAGGAATTTCATAATAGGAAATATCATGAGGCTGCAGGCCTGTTAGTCTCAGAAGAAATTAATTTAAAAAACCAGTGTATTCATTTTTTTATAACCAAATTTTTGCGTTAGAATATAGGAATTATTAGTTCTGTGCAACTGCAAAATATGAAAATTGTCAAAATATTACTCAAAAATAATTATCAAAATGTCATTTTGAACTCCTGATCTCAATAAAAAAAAGTGATCGGTAGTGACATTTTGATAAATTTTCTTTCTGAGTAATATTTTGATAATTTTGAAATTTTGGAGTAACAAACCAAATGTCCCTAGAATATATATGGCCAAATATAATAATACATCTATCTTCTCTGTGGGGGAGCAGGTGGGTCAGAGGTTCAGAGCCCCCAATGAATTACAACAAAATGTGATTTTCCACTTTACACCTTGTATTTTCTTATTAAGTGCAAATATTCTTTGACTTTTTTATCATAATTAAAATCATAGCAATGTTAGCATGTAATTATTTAGTCCTCTTTTAATTATAATTTTTCTGTATTTTACATTTTTACTTGATAGGAATCAAATATCAATGGCAATTGATAATCATGCCAGTAAAATTAAACATTAAATAAAGGCAAAAGTTTGGATATTTCAAAAGATGGTCACATTGTGTGCTCTAGTTCATTTGAGTCGTTCAATTTATCAAGATTGGTGAAAACTAAAAATTGATTTGTTGAGAAACACAACAAAAGTTCAAGTGAATTTTTTTTCATCAATATCAATGAATTGAACGGATCAAGATAGACTAGAGTACACAATGTATCTTTTGAAGTACCCAATTTTTTTGTCTTAAATAAATATTTTCTAAACTATCATAATAAAGCTAGTTGATTTTTTTTTTATATATAATAGAACTACCTACTAACTGGCATTTATTATTTTTAGGAAAAACTTGGATACATAAAAGATACGTAGACTAGATATTCTGAGTTACTTCGGATTGTTCGATCTTGATCTATAGTGTAGATTTTGATGTATTCAATGTTCCGAAGTGATTCAGAGTATCTAGTGTACTTATTTTTTATGTATCTTAATTTTCAAATGTCATTTAAAAATCATGTGCGCACTAAAATTTGAATTCATGACCTCTTAGAAATCATCTTAATTAGCTACCACATGAGCTATTAGATCAATTTGCTAAAGCTAATTAATCTAATATTTGTTCTATTTCTGCATAGTACATTTGCATTTGCATTGCTCATATAAAATATATGTAATAAATAGGAGTTAGGTTATTGTAAAAATATACAGCGTGGTATTGAAGGCAGCATAAAGCATGTCATCCTCAAACAGTTCAAAACTCGTACACATGCATTAATGAGCGTGGATGGTGAGAAGGGGGCAGGAGGGGATCCGAATCTGGTGCAGCGCGACACAGTTTCACGAGATCTGAATCTGATTTCGCGTGATACAGTTTCATATAGATCGAACGTTCATAAATTATTGTGCTGTAAGCAAAGGTCGTGATTTGATTTAGGAGTGTATTTTTAAAATTTACTTACACAAATCTCGACACAATTGAATAGTTCAGATCTTCTGCGCGTCATGTGTCGCGCGGCACAGGATCTGAACTCGGGTCACCGGTCACCTGCCTCTCTTTGGATTGTAATTTTTTATTTTTTTTAAGTAAATTATTTTAGCAGGAAAAAAATTGTTGGTTCTCATTATTCAGTGCCTCAGTGGTTTCTTTCAAATTTTTTTTTAAATGAAGAAGAGAAAAAAAAACCTTGATATCTAGACGATGTTTAAGAGAATAATAACATTTTGTCGTTTTTAAATTCCATTCCGAAGCTTTTGGGAAAATACTTTTGCTATAATATAAAAAATTATATTTCATTCTTATCTTACTTTGATTCATCATTAAAAGCAAGTATATGAACTAACTTTTTGTTTTGTTTCATTTTTATTCTTTTTCGATAGTTGCAACTTGCAACTTGAAAGAGCGTTTATTATCTCCCAACTTGATCAGGATAATAATAAATAATAATAATAATAATAATAATAATAATAATAATAGAATCCTTGGCGTTGAACAATTTTCAACCTTTCATGACAAGTGACAACCAAAAAAGACACGATTTTTTTTGTTGACCCTTAAAAAGTTAAGTATTATATTCATAATTTTGATTTCAAAAATTTAACATTCGTGATTTTATTTTTTTGTCTTCAGCATTCAAACTAAATGCATGTGTCCAAGCTGAAAATACAAACGACAAAATGATTAAATACGGTGCTAAACTTCAAATCTGCATTTATGTCTGAACGCTGCGTCTACATCATTCAGGCAAAGTTGTGAAAGTTACGTCTGGACGCACGTTCAAACGCTACGTTCAAACGTGAACGCAGATTTCAAAATTACTTGATATTATTTTTGCTTTGTAAACTCAGGTGACCTCTATTTCTAGACACTTGCGTCTAGAAAATATGTATGAACGCTGAACGCAAAAAAAATAGAGTCATGATTGTCAAATATTTGAAATCAGAATCTTATATGTAATTCTTATTTTTTTTAAATCAAACAGAAAAAGAATTAAAAAGACACGGAGTTTCCGGATCAAAGCTGAGCTGGCTCCCCGCTGGCTATTATTGTGCGTATTCTTCAAGGTACCGTACAATAAAGCTCTGCTCTTTTTAAGTTCCTTGGGTACATCGGATCCTCTTCAATTCTGTTAGTACAAAGGAGATTAGGAGCAGATCTCAACCGTCTATTTGAAGATCTAACAGTTTCTATAAGATCTTCTCAGGCTTTTTTTTTTAGGTTGAAGCCCTTAGGCAATCTAATTAGACTGTTTTGAACTTTTCACCAACTACTAAAAAAATTAATAGTAACTAACAAAAATGTTACGAAAAAAGCTTAAGTACACAAAAAATATATATATATTAGATATTCAGAGTCACTTCAGATGATTTGATCTTTATTTATAATGTGAATTTTGATATATCTAATAATTTGAAGTGACTCAAAGTATCTATTGTATTTATTTTTTATGTACTTAATTTTTTTTCCAAATGTTAATAGTAATAAAACTAATGAATTAAAAATGTTACGAGCACTAATAAATATGTACTTTCAGAAGAATAGAAGAGTCACTTTCACAACTACATACAAAAATTCTAGGAAAAAATATAGGTACTCAAAAGACAGTACACATAATCTAGCATAATTTGATTGTTCAATTTATTGAGATTGGTGAAATGTGATTCATTTTAGTAATATTCTCCAATATTAATATCATATTATGCGTCTACTAAACGAACACATTCACGATATTATTATAAACTAGATTGGAAATTTTGCTTCGCTCAACCTAATTAAAACTAATAATATATGCATATAATTTTATAAATTATTTTTATATTATTGTATATACATTAAATTTATGAATTGTTTTTTTAAAATATATGTGTTGTATACATGTAATATGAAAATATACACATAATATGATTTATAGTATATGATGTGAAAATACATAATATGATTTACATAAATATTTTATAATATTAAATTTAATGTGATATAGAAAAAAATACATACAATATTAAATATTTTTTATGTAGATAGTATAAAAATATACGCATAATATTATTTATAGTATATGATGTACCTATATATATATAATATATTATGAAATATTTTATACGTACATAGTATGAAAATATATACATATTGATATATATACATTTAATGAGTGACTTGATATTTATACAATTAATGAAAAGAGCATAATTAATAGTACATTAAATATAATAGTAAAAATACACAAGTAATACGAATAGAACAATACGACATATAACATATAATAATTATGTTTTCAATTACAAAAATCTCATAAAATTATTGTCTATACAAAATACACAAAATAACTCGCCACATTTAATCTCTACTGAAAATTAGCGTCAAGACTAAAAATATCTTTTAATCAATGGTCAAACTTGAATTTCAGCCGTGTCCAACTTTTCAACGGACGGAGATGAATACTATTTTAGATGCATGTGTTTCTAATTTGTCATTAAAAATATATATATGATGTACTCGAGTTCATGGTACAATGTAAATGAACAGTGTATTCGCATATAGCGTGTTAGACCTGTCTAACGTGCGTAACGATGACGAAAGATGTTAGTTTCGTTAATCATTTGTTTAGTGAAGGATTAAGAAATTTTATTTCGTTACAGAAAACGATCAAAATGATCGGAACGAAACAGAACAATCAAACTCATTCTATTTGCTTTTCATTCATCTTCTCTCTCTTCACACTAAGGCTGTGCTCCAGCGTCAATGGCTGCGAGGGAAGGAAGCGTATGGAAGGAAGGTAACAAAAGGTGAAGGAACGAAACACAGAACATTACTTGCTCCAGGTTGGCGATGGAGAGGAAGGAAAGAATTTTACGACACTGTTCAAATGACGAGTAAGCACACTCGTAACCTCGTCTACCCTCCAAATCGGGAGGGAACGAAAATACACTATTCAGAGGTATATCGTAACCTAGATTAATTGTTTCCTTCCTTCGACGAAACCTCATGGAGCAAGAAAAATGGCGATCTCACATTTCCTTCCCTAACCTCCCTTCCTAATTTGCGACGCTGGAGCACAGTCTAAAGCAAAACAGGAACTAGTGGTAAACAATTATAATCATACACTGGAATCAAATCTTTGTCTTCTCATTCGAGCAATCCTTCATCTCATCTCTCATCACCTTCTTTCAACATAGCATTTTTCTGTGAAATGAAAACAATTCTAACAATACACGATCACAAACGAAATTACAAAACAAACGATCACGAAACAATATGTTTTTGTTAACCGTTTCGTTATTTAAACAAAATATATTTTTTTAATCGTAATCGTTTCATTTCTCACGAAACGAAATACGATTAATCGAAACGAAACAATTACAATTAAACGACAAATCATTGACATGCCTAAGCGTGTAACCCAACTTTTGCTAGTTTTGTGCATTCAGACTCTTCAGATAGTTTGAATGTGTAGCAGTGTAGAAAATAAAATTTGACGTTTTCGCATTTTTTTTTATGAAAAATTTCGAACTTGCTGCTATTATGTATGCAATGTAACATGCACTTTTGTGTATAGAGTGTGTCAAAATATTGTTTTTGTTGATTTAAAATTCGAGATCTACAATATGTACACGATGTTTCAATCTAAAGCTGCCAAGTGCTTTTTATCTCGGTGATGTGTTGTATACAACCCCGACAAAAGTCTCGATATTATCTTTTTTCTCAAAGTCAATTCTAAGCTTTTGTACTTTTCTATTTTAATTATTTTTTAAAAGTCAACATAGTTGATCTTACCTTACGTTAGTGAAGCGAAGGTCTGACGAATTAAAAAGTTTTTTATTATTTATATTACAATTTTGAGAAGTGATTAAAGCATGACCTCATAAACTTTTATCTGTACTAAGCGTAAGCGAAAAAAAAAAAGCAATGGCAAAAAATTGCAAAAATTTGAAAAATTATTACAGTGTTTTTATTGTAGCACACTGCAGTAAAAACTCTATTCATAACCACTGTAGCTAAGAATGTTCAACCTTTATATAAGTAAGATTTGAATATTATTTTTCGAATTTTACTGCCAAATATGATACATTGTTTCACAAAATGTTAAATTGATACTTATTCAATATATAAAAAATTTATCCAAAAGTTTTAAGATACAGAAAGATATTTATAATAATGTAGCTTATTTACAAGAAAGATTATTTCTACACATGTAAAATATATACAATATATAAAATTTTATCGATAGGTATGAACAGTTGTAAAAAAAATACATATTGGGGTAAGACAACAATTACAAAATTTTAGTATAATATTTTTCATACAATATTTTATAGGAAAATTTTTGGCTGTGCCCCTCAAATCTGAAAAAATATCAGAAATGACATCTTGAATTGATTTATTTCATATTTTCCACCGGAATCGCTCCCTATCTTCTTTTTTTGCCATTTTTAAAAAAAAAGACAAAAATGTTCCTACCATGGCTTCTTTTCTTTCTCTTCTCTTCTGTACCGACACTAGTTGACATTCCCTTCTTCAAAATCGATCTCGGAATCAATTATGACATCCTTCGAAGCGACATCAGTGGCGAGGTTGATGATGGTCCGGGTGAACTCGGACCCGAAGTAGCCATAACAGGAACATTTTTTGTCTTTTTTAAAGAAGTGGCAAAAAAAGGAGGTAGCAGCGATTTTGGATTGCAAATATAAAAGAAATTGATTATGGATGACATTTCTGAGATTTTCTAAGTTTTGAGTTTTGAATGACACTGACGAAACTATCCCTATTTTTTATATCTTGATTCTTATCATAGTAATTAAGGTAAATATTATAAATTAATATCTCACGAAGACAAAGAAAACTACATAACGTATTTATGATTTCATTTGTTAATTATTTTAATTAATATCATTGATTATCTCTTTAATTATTTCGGTTGAGATAAATGTAAACATAAATAGAATTGCCAAACCCACCTAGTGAAGTGGTGATGCAAAAGATTTTTATGGGGAGGTATGGGATTCAAGTTCCGTTAGAAACTACTAGTAATCGTATTCGTGCACATCAACGGGAGAAATAATTTAGACGAATTTTTTTATTAAAGTATTTTTCAAGAAAAGTACAAAAAAATATCTCTGAACATAAACTTAAGATAGTAATTTATTTAGTTTGTCATGTTTAGCAAATGAAATTTAGTAAATTTTTAATATTCTGAAAGCACGGAGCATGAAGCGTTGAGCGGGGAGCGAGCAACGTGGTTCGTGGAGCGTGATGCGCGGAGCGGAGAGCGGGTAGCAGTCAACGAACGCAAGTCGCAGGTACGACGCAAGACGCTGCAAGCCGCATGACGCATGACGCAAGCCGCATGACACCTGATGCATGACGGATGACCCAAGACACACGAAGCATGATGCATGACACAAGCACAAGCTGCATGACGCAAGACGCATGATGCATGATGCATGACGCAAGACGCATGACAAATGACGCAAGACGCATAATGCTTAACGCATGACGTATGTCGTAAGACGCCAGCTGCAATCCGCATGACGCAAGTCGTATGATGTATGTCGCATGACGCATGAGCAAGACACATGACTTATGCCGCAAGCCCCATGACTTATGACGCAAGTAACGAGAGACGCAAGTCGCGTAATGCATGACGCAAGCAACGCAAGAAGCAAGTTGCATGACGTGCGATGCATGACGCATGACACAAGAGGCATGACGCATGACGTTAGACGCTGCAAACCGTATGATGCATGATGCATGACGCATGACGCATGACGCACGGCGCAAGGCGCATGACGCATGACGCATGACGCATGACACAAGCCGCATGACGCATTAAGCTGCTCCTCCACATGATACATGACGCCGCATGACGCATGATGCCATGCCGCTATCGCAAGCCGTATGACACAAGACACAAGACACATGACGCAAGATGCAAGACGCAAGACGCATGACTTGTGACGCATGAGGCATGATACATGACGCATGGCACATGACACAAAACACATGACCCAAGCCGCTGCAAGCCGCTTGACACATGACGCTGCTCCGCCGCATGACACCAATTCGTTGTCGCAAGCCGTATGACGAAAGTCGCATGACACAAGAAGCATGACGCATGACGCATGACGCAAGCCGCATGCAGCATGAGGCATGACGCAAGATGCATGAACACATAATATTGAATATATGTCGAATAATTCTAAAAAATGTGACAAACGCAGAAATAATATTTGAGCAACACGTATGTTAAAAGATTTTTTTCGTTCATAATACCTCTCGTTATTTGGTATAGGTACGATTACTATGACTACTAATTGAAAAGCAACAATAACAACAAAAACAAACTGAACGATACATTGTTATACATAAAATCAGTCAATTGGTGCTTTGGTTCCAAATATGATCTTGGAATTCTGATCGACTAATCTGAGTCGTTTAATACAAGCTGCATATCATTATAAAAATGTTAATTATAAAGTACAAATTTACCTATTTGTATATTTCAAAATGAGATATCTTTTCTTGTTGGTTTTAGATCCTATATTTTTTTGGTAGTAAATGCAGTTTTGCATAAAATTATGTGCAAATGATTTTGTAAAAAAATGTTGGTTCATGGTTCTGAAATAACAGTAATAATATTTCTAAATAAGGCAAGGAAATAAAATCTTTTTCATAGTAACACAACTTAAATTGAGAGGGGTATTTTTGTCCATAGAAAAAAGTAAGACCAAAGATCAAATGGACGTATTCATTGCTTAGATGCTTTATTAGATAGTATAGATTTTTAGAGAAGAGTCGTCAAGTTTATTTTTTAATTTTTTATGAATGTGTGCGTTGTAAACTTACGAAAAATGAATAAAAAAAGAAAACATAAATAGAATTCTAAAGGCATTCAACTCCAAGTTGAAATTTAGAATGGTTCCAATTTTACCTTTGGTAGCGTAAAAGTAATAATTGCTTAAAAGTTAAAAGTTGCATGATTTAATAGAGTCCATGTGAATATAGTCAATACCCAATACACACATATCGTTCTAATTAAGCAAACTAATTATTTGACTAGAAATGGTACACAATATGTGAACAATTCAATGACCGAAAAATAAGAGGCATCTACAGTATGACTTCATATCCGCTGTTATTCCAAATAAAAATAACAAGGATCTGTTTTTTTTCTTCTTTTGATCTGTCGAATTCGAGATCGAGAGTTGAGATTTATCTGAACAAAGAAAAAATCAAGGAGAAAGAAGAAATAATCCGAACCGTTAGTGATTGATCCTACGATATCGAGAGAAAAAACAAGATCGTGTTTTTCCCTCGGAATAACAGCAGATTCGGACTCCTACAATATACAAGGAGATAAGCATATTAAATATAATTTAATGTGGTGACTGCCAATGTTTATTTCACATAAATGACATTGACAAGTGATTTTAAAGCATCCAGACTTGGTCGCATGATCTCATTTTTTTTCCTCTCATTTAATTCAGATTAGTTCCTCTGTGATCAAAACTTCATCAATGTTATATTAGAACAAATTACAACCATTGATTTGATTGTTATCAATAATAGTGCAATTACGCCTACGGACTTACTGTAAAAAAAATCAATAATAGTGCAACTGAAATTAATTTTGATCTATAGCAGAATTTTGTCTCATTTAATATAATTTTAAAAAATTAGTTGTGATCTTTTAATTTGAGTAATTTTTCTAATCATCAAAATTTAATTAAGAGTGTTATTAAAATCAATTACAACCGTTGATTGTAATCAATAGTAATGCAATTCACGGATATTTTTATTCCCAGCATAATTAGCCTTTATATTTAATAAAAAACAAAATTAATTGATGCATTTGCTTTCGCAAGAATCTAGTACTCCTGTTGCTTCAGAAAAATCAATTTGTTTTTGAACTTTTTTTTTTTGAAATGAATTGGGCTTGAAACATTGAATATTTTTTTTTTTTCAAATTTCTCTAAACGAAATATATTGGAGGAACATGTCGTTATTTGATTCTTCCAGATAATTTCAAGTAGAAATTATTATTTTGTTGATGTGGCATTATTAATTATTTCCTTTTTTTCAGAATAACATGAAATTATTTCCGAGCTACTAAAATCATAAATATCAACTCAAACTCTTTTTCGAAGTTTAAATATAAGCTTAATTTGCTATTAAATTCTTTAATGAGATTTTGCCACCAATAAAAGATTGTGGTGTAATCGACGTCCTTAGTCCTTACACGACAAAATAAAAAAATAATAATAATGATTAATAATAATAATAATAATAATGATTAATAATAATAATAATAATAATAATGATTAATAATAATAATAATAATAATAATGATTAATAATAATAATAATAATGATTAATAATAATAATAATAATGATTAATAATAATAATAATTAAAAAATAATAATAATAATAATTAAAATAATAATAATAATAATAACAATTCCATATCATGCGTACAAAACTGAATTTTCACAAGTTTGTGGACCTCGTAGCATTTTCTGCTGGGACTTGCGGAGAAGATCACGGAATTACACGTGCACTTCTAGTTGTAATACTAGTGTCAACTGTTAAGCAGGAGCACAGCCGCGGCTCACGGCAGTTTCGCTTGTGGACCGGTATATGATGACGTGGACAATAAAAGCCACGTAGGCTCGACCTAGCCGTTATCGAAAACTGCGACCCACTGCCCCACCAGGCCACCAGTCCACCTCTACGCTGCTGTCACCGAGTCTATTGCTCAGTTGCCCTGGCCCACATTGCGCTGGAGCGCACCGAGATTATTCAATTTTTTATTAAGGGAAGTGCTGATAACCATCTCCCAGAAGTCACCGTGTTACTTCTCAATCAGTGCTGTTTGGAAAGTTTGTCAAGTTTGTCACCATGTTACCTCTCAATTAATACAGGAACCTGGAAATGGAAATTGTTAAGCTGAATGCATATTTACAAAGTTTGTGCAGTTGATTTTTGATTGTGTTGAGATTCGTGCTATATATTTTAATCAAACGCTACGAATGAAGTAAAGTATTTAGCAATCACCTATCTAAATGTACCTAAATTTATAAATAAAATTATTCGTTTAAAAACCGTCAAAGACATTCTTCAATAGTTGAGTACTTGGTTAGACATGACCTTTAAATCAACCTAATAAGTAATAATTAACTTGGAATGCTATTGCTAGGATATGTTAATACATGCACTGAGATATTGGGAACTAAATCTGCTGCTCGTATATTTCTCTCGTCTTCTGCTTGTTTTGATTTGGACTGTTCAAAACTCATATAACATATAACAGTAAGCATTTGCTTTCTGAATTAAATCACAGTCGTTCGTGACGGTCGATTGATTTATAACGATCGTATCGAAACAAGCACGATCTTGCTCGTATTTGATACGAGCAGCAGATTCAGATCTCAGATATTGACAGTGTAAACACAGCTGTAGCATTGTTACCAGAGTCACATCACATCACTCAATAGTCAATACTTGAGTCACGTCAGATAATAAGATATCACATCAAAACCAAAATATTCACTGCAATCGTTTCTTTAATATTTTTGTTGCCACCGTTTTTTTAATAGTTTTGTTGCCACGGTTGGTCATTTTTAATTAATAAAAATGCATTAAATATTTTGTGAAGAAAACAAAAAGGTGTGCTGATTTTCTATCACACAACGGTATATTCAATAGGTAATGTCAGTACTATTTTTTTAAACTGTAAAAATATAATTTATATCGGTCTTTTTGAGCTGTGATAGATGAAGATAATTGTATAATTCTTTCTTGTTTTCTTTTGTTTGTTTTAATCTGAATCATTTAAAACTCATCTAACGGTCAAAACATCTATTTTTGAATCAAATCACAATCGTTCGTGACGGTCGATCGATTCGTGACAGTCGAATCGAGACAAACATAATCCTGCTTGGTTCAAATACAAGCAGCAGATTCGGATCCGGTATTTAGCGTTCTTTCTATACAAAGAAAATCGAGCTCATTGTTTTCCAAAATACTTAACTATTTTTTATTAATAAAGAAAGAAATCTTTTCCTAACGAAGAGATTTCTGAATATTCATGGTTGTCGACTTACCAATCTTGATAATTAATAGTTTTGTGCTTCACTGTAATTCGAATTTTGGGGCACTTATGTGTCATTTAATTTTCTGAAAAATATTAAATAAACCGTGGTAAATTTCTTATAGCTTTTATTGTATTTGACTCGAGCACTGATTTATAAATTTACAAATGTCTATAATGTTTTTCATTTCGATGGCGAATTATATGAAATTGATTTGGTAGAGTATGTGGTATTGTATGGAGGAGAGAAGCAACAATTGGTTCATTGAAAACTTCATTGAGGTTTTTTTTTTCCAAATGAATTTAAAGTTTCTTCATTCGAATTTGAAGTTAATGATTTCTAACACGGACATCATTGCTCTTAACTATTAGACTAAAAATCAGTTCTTTTTGTGGGAAAAAAAAACTTATGTACTTCATAGATATAGACACAATAGGTACTCTCAATTAAATCAGATCGTTTAATTTTATGTTTGTGTAATCTTGATTTTTTTTAGATAGAAATGATGGTCTATGCTACATAAATCTAAATGATCTAAAATTCTCTCATCCGAATTTCGAACAAATGACCTCCAATATATAGAGCATTATTCTTAGAATGTATGATGTGAATCTTGATGTATCTAAACGGTCTGAAATAATTGAAAGTGTCCTGTGTATCTATTTATAAGATATTCAAGTTTTTTCAAACTTTATTTTATTGAACTCCTTTTTTGCTTGGCTGCATGCCACCTTTATTATATAATAATATACAACTCCTAAAAATATTCTAGATATATATCTAGATATTTCAAACAGATTTTTTAGATTTTTCTTTACATAATTCTAGATATTTTTCTACATCATTTTATCTCTAATATAGTTTCCTACGTACTTCTAACCTCAAGATATCTACTAACAACATTCTAGACACTTTCTAATTAAAATTCAATTTATTCATTCAACACTTTTCCAAAGGCTGAATCCGTATCTGCTGCTATTATTTTTCTGTCATTATTCGTTGTCATTAAATCTAAGGCACTGTCTTTAATTTGAACGACTGTAATTTGATTCAAGAGAGCTCATTATTTTGTGAAGTTCACTTGTCAGCCATTCAATGTTAACGGACCGCCATCGAAATAATGACAGCTGATTCGTTTTCTCCAAAGGCTATCCAAGTAGCTATAGAAAAAAAACAGCCAAGCAATCACCAACCAACCATTCCAGCGATGATTGGTGGCAATTTTCTTTTTTCTTTTTTAAAGTAATTTTAGTCAGAACTATTTAATGGAAAATAGTTGCCATTATAGTGCAGACAGTTGGATATTTATGCTACTGAATTAGTAGTAGTTATATTGGGTAGGGGATTATTCTGCCGCGCAGTACTAACGGACGTTTATGATTTTCTGCGCTGTAGGTTACGGACGACTCATATTTGATTCAGAGAGGATTTGATATTATAAAGTTTAGCTTGCACGAATCTCTATGCAAATCAAAGGCTGTGATTTACCGTGCAACATGCACAGTATTTGTGCTGCGCGGTAGAAGATCTGGTTTGGTTATATTGTGATCCATACTTTTCTTGTGCAAATATCCAATGGAACGAGATTTTGTGCTGCGCGGCTTGTGCCGCACAAAAAATCATGATCGTCCAATTGCATCAATATTCGTGTAAATAAACTTTGTAAATATAGACTATCCGAATCAAATTTACAACGTTCGTACCACGCGACACGTGAATTTTTAACCATTGGATGCTGTTGTGCGGCACATGATAAGCTTCATGCTTCCAGCTACGATGTCTGTCTATAAAAGATATCCTCTATCAATTATTAAGAGGTTTCGCAGTACTATTCCATTAAATTTAATTAGAAAGTTCACAGTTATAATAGTAAAATCATTTTAATTTTTAAAATCAATCAACGAAGCAATAGTTAAATGATGATTTTGTTATAATTTAAGTAGTATAATAGTTATGCTATGCTATTCAGGCTTTAAAAAATGGACAAGATATTCAGTAATTTTGTTATAATTCATACTTATTAGTGAACACTTTCTTACTAAATATCAGGCTCTTAAAAACAAGGCAGCATTCCTTATTTACTCCTATTTGAAAGAATAATCAAGATTAATTACTGAATTAATGAATTTTCTCTCATAAAGTATCTGGAGTAAATTTTAATAACTCATTATGTAATTAGTATTATTAGAAAACAATATGGTCCACAAGAAAAAAAAAATGAAAAATAAAGCAAGGGAAAACAAAGACTGAATGAGAAAAGATAAAAGCTTTGGCCTTTGGCTGACAAGCATTGAAGGAATATTCTCAGTTTAAAACGATAAGGACCACCAATTTTTTGTATATATGTTTTATTTATAAACTTCTATTGAGAAAAATAATATTTCGAGACTTACAATGTATGAATGAAATTGTCAAAAACCCACAATTGCATTTTTTTTTAAACTCGCAATCCATGTAACCTAAGACTTGCAATAGATTTGAGGACCATTTGTGATTTGTGCAAACCCCCCTAATAAAAAAATACCAATGATCACTGATCAAATTCAACACCTACTTCGGATAGAGACTGTAGATCACATGAAAGGTTGGAAAATAAAAAAGATCACACGCTCTCTCTGATAAAGGAACAATTTGTATCTTTAGAGAGGGTTGGAAAGGGATAAGTCCCTATCTGTGTTCTCTATTCCAGCTGGTTTCCATGTGGAGAAAAGGCAATGGATAGAATTCAGGGAAGTGGATTGGTTAGGCTCAGGACTCAGGCTTTGATGGAGGAAAAATGGATTATTGCAAGTGTGAATGAAATAAATATGGGTTGTTGGTTAGTGGGTTTGTATTGTCTAGGTACTGGTACTGGTACTGGTACTGGTACTGGTACTGGTACTGGTACTGCCAGTTGGATACATTGCATTTTTCTCTTTACTAAATAAACACTGTACATAAAGAATGGTTTGTATTGGTCAATGTGGAGGATTGGTCAGTGTGCTGAGCAGCTAAGCTTGATTCCTTTGCTGTCTTATACGAGTCAAAGTTTCATTAAAAAATTTAATAGGCATTTGGTCTTATATTTCATTTCCCAATATTTGTAGGCTTAGAGCAGCTGTGAAATGTTGTACATCACCAAAAATATGAAATCTTTATCATTTAAATTTGAAGGATTGACTACCTATTTTACTTTTTCCTATATACTTTAGGATATTTTTTTAATGGCATTTTTCAAGTAATTTTTATGGCTTTGCTATCAAAATAACGTTGGCTTTTTCATATTTAAAATGTTAAATATTACCGGATAAATGAAAATAAATATTAATATTGTATTTAATGATAATTCATTTCTGTATTTGCTTAATAGAGAAACACTATATATAGCAAAAACCATATTTTATATTTCTATGGTGTTTCTGAAATAAATTATTTATGGCATTTTCTATCGTATAAATCGTTTATTTTTTCATATTTGAAATGTTAATCAACAAAAGTTAAGTTTCTCAAGTAAAGTATTTATGACCTTTTTTCTACCGTAAAAATCTTTTTAACTTTTCATATCTGAAAAACTAGTCAACAAAAATTAATATTACTTTCATTTAGTGCCAATTAATTTTCTTATATGTTAGAAAAAAGAGCACTATCACAAAATTTCAGATTTGATAGCGACTTTACTATTGGGTAAAAAAAAAAGCTGATCTTGTATTACTGAATTGAATTGAACCAATCTCATTGCAAACATGATTTCCATTTAGACATTGCTCTATGTAGGTTGTGTGTGTGTGTGTGTGTGTGTGAGAGAGAGAGAGAGAGAGAGAGAGAGAGAGGTAGGGTCCATTTTTTTGGCATGAGGCGCCGCAAGAACCTATCACATGATCACTTTTTTTCATTTTTTTTTTTCTTTTTACGTCCTCAAATCTATTAAATGGTCTCTTATATTTTTGTCTGAGACAGCATGTGAATAAGGGGACCAGAGACAGAGGTTTAGAGCGGCTTTAAACGGACAATGCCATGACCCGCAAGGAATTGAACCGACCCACCACAACCAAAAATTTATACCAGACGCAACGCTGTCTTGTTACTTGCTGTTGATTGAATTGAACCAAGAATTTTTTTGACACATGAGGTGTGGAGCCAACTAGATGCTTTGCCCTTCTTGGTTTGGCCAATTGGGCCCCTACTGCATACTGAGACAGTGTTTGTGTGTGTGTGTGTGTGTGTTTAAATTTTCATGTTTCCAGGAAATCTCAGTAGGCAACTATTCAGGGTTGAGATTTTGAGTGTTGAATTTGTATTGGTCACAAAATGGTAAAGATATTATTGGTGTTTCTATCTTGACAGTGTCTCTGTTTATTTTCTGTCACTGGTTCATTGCCAGTGTAGTGTAGCTGTTTCTGTCACTGGTTCACTGCTGGTGCTAGAAATCAGATAATGGAGTTATTATCTCGACATTGTTATTGTGGGCTTTGTCTCAATGTTTCAAGCAGATAACTTAAGACCATAAAAAAGCAATATCTTAGAAACAAAATCTAAGCAATTATCAGATGCAATTGTTGTGAATCACACTAGATACAATGTTTTTCCTAAAACCTTGCTACACGAGAGTCAACGCCTAAAATCACTTCAAAACAACCGACACCTCTCGCTGCTCACTGATACAACTGATGCAGAAATCAGGCAATGGAATATAGTAATCAATTTTGTGATATGAAGAGAGATGCAGACGTATCTTTTCGTCTCAGGCGCAAGAAATTGAGAATATATGCAGAGAGATTCTAATAAAAATCAAGATGATGAAACAACCCAACACAACACAGACGGCTAACTGAATATGGAAATCACTTTCCTCCATTTTTTCCTTTAGTTTTTCTTTATTTGTACTGTATTTTAATTTTTGTTTCATTTAATTTTAGCCTTTTATCTTCACCTTTTGTACATACGTTGTGGATGTGATTTTAATATTGATTTGAGTTTACATATAATTTTTCTTATTTTTCAGTATTTTTCCATAATTTTTTGTAAAAGTTTAAAAATTGCACGTTTTAACGTTTTAGCCGTTAAACTAAATGCAACGTTCAACGCAAGAAACAATTCTTATGTTTATTAAACGCAATATAAGATGCAAAAAAATTTCTTTACGCTCTTAAAATACAACGGTTAACGCAAATTGATATTTGCGTCACCGTTTTGTGCATTTGATACCTTGATGTACAGCGGCAGCAATAGTGAAATCCCAAGTACATTCCATTAAAATCCAATAAAGCCCATTTGAATCAAAATCAAATTAGTCACGGCCCAATATCCGATTTTGACGACAACCTGAATTTAATGCATTAGCCATTAGGCTTTTCCCAATAAAATGCAAAACTCGAACCAGGAAGTTCTATTTAAAAACGAAATTTATCCTCTAATAAGCAGTTCAGTTTTGTAAAAAAATAAAGAAGAGAAGGAAACTATAGGATCTCATTATATTCGGTCTGTACAGTTTAGTTATGTGATCCGGCCGAAGAAATGACATGTTTCCTCCGAGAATCTTAATGAGCCGTCGGAAGAGTTGATCCATCTTCGCTCGAGCTTTGTAGGATTATAAATACAAGATCATACTCGCAAAAATGAGATCCAATTATCATTTACTTGGAAATGAGCTCCTGAGCAAAAAGGAGTGTTCGACGGGTGCATCGGAAAGGCCGCCAGCACTAGAATCAGACATCAGGCCTCGGTTGTGTGGGAGCCGAAGTGTGGCAACGTCCCCTTCTTCCTCGACGTCTTTGCCTTTACGATTCACGCCTCGACCTCTACCATCGCCAGCCTTGACCCTCTAACCCGAGCCTTGTGCCTTCGACTTCCCCTTCTTTCGGATGTCGGCACAGAGGCCTGGGTACGAGCAAGAGAACGAAAGGAAGGAGGAGTCGATCTGATGGGAGGAATAATATATGGAGAGGCAATAGGACAAGCAGAAGGAATGACGACTTCAAGGATGACAAAAGAATCGAGGTCAGGAGGAATAGACAAGAAAGATGCAACTCGTGCAGAATCCTCTACCCCTCGATTCTCTCGTTGAGAGGATGAAGAAGGAATGACTTCTTTGGCAGGTTTGTGCGCCTATTTCTCTTCGACGATTGAGGTGCACTTGTAAAAGCACCGGCACCATGCTTCTTCGAGGCCTTGGCTACCTCCATGAGGACTTCGTTGACTCACGAAAATGAGTGGAAGCTCCCTCTAAAATATAAAGTAGGGGGATAAATCGTTGAGGGGTGTTAAATGGAGTGCAACTCGTCAATCCAAAGTTGAATGGCGGTTTCTTCAGGACTTAACAACCGTCGATCCGACAAAGTAACTTCCGTGTTCCATTTCTGCCTCACCAAGTCTACCCGCAACGCATCTGACTCACTAGAGGGGAGATAGAAGAATCTGTCATTCCACTGATCAATCTTACTTATGGACCCAAATATGTGCCTCTTGTCAGAACCCTTCTTACTGTTGTCAACTCGCCTGATAACTATTATTCAAGATTGATAAATAGTGAACTTGTAATACTCAAAAAATAAGCTCACTGTAGGCGAGGAGAACCGAGGGGAGAGAATAAATCGCTATAGTCATGAGTAAAAAAAGGCTTCAAAAGAATAAATCGTGCACCAAGCTATAACACCCAGTTGGATCCGTGCCACATCCAAGGTTCGTAGAATGTTGATGACAAACTCACTAAAAGGTAAGGCAAGCTTGCATTGTGTCGACTTACGGTAGAAGTGTTACCCCTTCTCCTCGAAAAGAGCTCAATCTTGGTCGATCGCAAACAACATCCTTTTTTCGACACCGAGGCGCACGCCTTTTGTATCATCTTAGTCTCGATTGTGTGCTTCAGGTCAATTATAATAGCTCCCACCCATTCCAGAGATATATCTACCTCCTTGTCCTCTCGATGTTTAAGGGGAATTGTTGCTCTTTTCTCTGCTAAAATTAAACCGTCAAGTTTTTGCCACTACTTGATTGAGGACCCCGTCCTCCTACCACCGAATAACCAAAAGAAAGTATGGTGGACAACATTCATCAACTTCAGGACTTACATCTAGAGAGCGAGCGTAGTCCAGCAAATCACGTCGCTCGGCATTAGTGAGCAACTCATATTATTCTTCTTCTCCCCGTACTACCTTATCCTCTCCTCGGTGAGAAGATTCTCCCTCTACTCGGGATACTTCTTCCTCGGCACTTCCTCGGTATGAGACAAGTTGGAGATTATCACAGCCACCCGCCTGATCCGAGGGGTCGTGGTTTTTGGTTCAGGATTAGAGTTCGAAGGGATTGTCATATCTTTGGAAAATAGATCTACATTGCGGCGACGAGCATCTCGGTTACTTCGATGAGTGACAAGAATAAGGCGCTGGTTTGTGAACTAACCTGATGACTATCCCGAGGAATAGTACGACAAGATTGAACTTCACTAGACTCTAAACTATCGGTTTTAGTTGAAATAACAATATAAGAAGGAGATTCAGGGCTATTGGGAGGATATGTTTTATCCTCGAAATCATTAAGAGGTACAGTAGAAAAGGTATGAGATTCGAGATAAGATGAAGTTTCATCCATGACTAATTAACTAATGTTTATCAGATCGAGAATGAAAAGAGGGAAATAGGGGGGAGAAGGATGATCAATTCAGTTAGCTGAGGTCTACCATTTCAAAGAAGAGAGAAATAAAAAAAAACGAGAGAGGGAGTTCTATTAGTAAAGAAATGGTTTTATGAGGTTTTACCAGCAAAAATTTTGTACAGTTTTTATCAGTAAAGAAAGAGTCCTATCAGGCATCAGCAAAGGAGGCTCTTGGGATTTACCAGCAAGTGTAAGAGCAGTAAAGGTGTACAATAGTAGAGGTATTGAACAACTATGTTAAGGTTTGGTTCAAATACTCAGTATAAATTCAGGTACTAGTACCAGTACAATAGTGTAAAATAAAAACAAGAAGAAGTAAAGGAAGAAGGGTTACATGTGAGAGGAGACAAAGAGATGATAACACAAGAAAATTGTTACAACAAGTGCCACAAGCAACAACAAAGCTTTCGATAATGTGATGACAAAAGAAGGGGAACGAAAAGAGAAAAAAAGCTGAGAAAATAGTCAAGGAGAGTGAGAGACTAGGAGAAGGCATGTACCTATAGAGAAGCAAGTGATGAACAACAACAAGAAAGCCAAAGGACATTAATGGCATCATGCAATAAAGAGCGTAAGGGAGAAATAATGAAGAAGAAGAGTTGAGAAGTCTAATTTGAAGAGGAAGGAAAGTGAAAAGACGAAGTAAAAAAGAGTTTAAGTAACAAACATATCCAGTAGAAGAGAAATGGATGAAGGAAAAGAAGGTGAAGCGACACTTGAGAGAACGTGCAGGATCATGATTAACAATGCATTGGAAAAATGCGAAGTTAAAGGACGACATGACAATGAAGAAAAGAGGGATCATGTTAAGAGAATTGAAACACTCGAGGACTGGGAGAATATAAGAAGGAAAGGTCGGAATGTCGAGATAAAGGAGGGATCACGCGCGAAGGTTCAGGGACACAAAAGAGGAGGCAAGGGCATGTGACTCGGGACAAAGGGAGCTATACTAAGAGGCTTGATTATTCATAGTTCAGAGTTTGAATCGACCTCAGAAATAGAAGAATTTATTAAGCTTCTATAGTTAGACATTCCGACTATAGAAGCTCGACGGCTGATGGTAAGGCCTCATTATAATCGACCTATACGATCTAGTTACGTGACCCGACCGAAGGGATGACCCGTTCCCTCGAGAATCTTAATGCCCATCGGAAAGATTGACCCTGTTGGAATTAATACGTTAATTTCAATAAATTAAGTTGGACTACGTGTTATATGATTACATACATGTCATATACTGTCGCTAATGTTACAAGGAGTAACAACTGGAAATGTCGCTAAATGTGATTAATTAATATACAAGGCATTATACGTATTTCACCAAGATTTTGGGCACGAATGCATATAAAACTTATCTAAATTGATTATAATTATTGATGGACAGATTATGATCAATTAATATATATGGGTCTTAGTGTAAAATCAAAAATATTGTTTGGGCTAAACCCAACTTGTTTTGGGTAAAAGCCCAAGCAAAACAACACAAAACGTGATCTATTGCGGTCAAATCTACCATTTTGACATGATTTATTATGGCCGCAATGAGATTCATTGCGGTCGTAAAGAAATTCATTACGGCCGCAAGAGACCTTCTGTAAGGCCTGTTTTGAATGCCTAGATCACCCGTTATCTTTTTGATTGAATAAAATGTATTTTGTACCAAATTCTGGATGTATTTGCAGTAGTAAATACTAGGATTTGGAAAGAAATTGGAGAGAATATAATTACAAATATATGATGAATATTTAGTAATTAATTCGGCATCTTTCCAAAATACACTCTGACCCCTATAAAAGGTCTCGGGTCTCCAAATGTTAGGGAGGTAATGTGAGATCATAATTTTCTGTGATTATGGTACATATGTTGTGCATAGCTAATGTACTCTACTCCATTAAGAGTTCATACTCCATCGAGGCGTTCGTGACTCTCCTGGAGAAAGGATAGCACTCCCGAATCGTTTGGAAGGATCCGGCGGGAAAAGAACGTACCGAAGAACTTCCGTTGATTCAAAACATCTCGATCGTCGCTTGGATTAGAGACCAGAGATGACTGGTAGAGATGGAAAGTAAGTAAATCCGCTTCCGCTCTTTTATTTCTCATTTATGTCGCAACGGTTTTGTGAATTGAATTGTAATTGCAATTGTTTTAGATCAGAAAACGATTATTGAATTGATATTCTAATTGAATTGCACAAACTCAATTGAAATAATCCCAACAAACTCGTCTTTGCCGAGCTTAGTAAACATATAAATACAAGACCTTACCCACAAAAAGAGAACAACAAATTAATTATCATGTACTTAGACTAAAAACTTTATATTTTCGCTCTTTCTTCTCTCATGTACTCATTTGTCTTCTCGACTTAGCTTTCTTAATTAGAGTTGGGATTAGAACTCAATGTAATTTTTTTTAAGAAATAGAACTCATTGTAATTACCGGTTTGGATCTTTTTTTAGCCTATGTATGTTGCTAGAATTTCAATTCAGTTGAGCTTAAATACATCAACGCAATGAAATGTAGCTTAACAGAAAGTTTGTTTTAACATAATTATACAGTCAGTTAGGAGAATATTGTAAATTGAAGTTTAAGTGGCCGATTAAGAAAACTTTTAAGCCCAAACACAGCTTGGAGAAGCTCAGAAATTTGAAGAAATATAGCAAAAGAAATAAAAAAATAGCAAAAGATTTTTTTATTTTTAATAGAAAAATTTTAATATTAAAAGTAGCAAAAACATTATTATTATCATCGTCATTATTTGTATTAATCATAATCTTTAATAATACTAAATAAAATACTCTAAAATTACTTGAAACGTTACGGCGTATTGGCGCAGTCGTACAAAATGAGGTTATGTGCCGAAGCTTCAGCCCAATCTCTCTTCCGATCACCATCAATCTCGCATCCACCTTTGCGGCTTTGTCTTTGATTAATCGAATAGGTGCAAGAAGCAATCTTGCAACTCGAACAGTGAATCTATTTGGATTCAAGAAGCGTTTCTTCTCCACCAAACCAAAACACAGCTTTTTCGGTTTGGAAAATCGCGAACAATTTTCGGATCCTGAGCTACCAGTAGATTCTCCGACCAAAACGCAGCCACCCGACGGTGAGTTTCTATGGTTATTGTGTTATGTTGACTATGGTGATACTGATTCGTCATAGCAGATAGCATTTGGTTCGTAACATTTGGTAATCTTGGCCATTAAAGAGTGTCTGGTAGTTGCGATGCACCACAACCAGTGCACACAATCTGATCCGGCGAATTGAAATTGAAATCACACGGAGTTCTGTGGTGTTTTCATCTGGGATTGTTTGAGATTTCTGTGAGATTAGTTGAAATTGACAGACTGGTACGCACCGGTGGTATGAGAAGATTGCAAGAATAGCAGCATTTGTTAGTTCAAAATTTAGTATGATTAATGTATTTCTTGGGCCTTGGGTATTTCTTGATCTGGAAGTTGGTGAACATTTTGTTATTTTCAGATGTTATGTTTGGTTTAGAGAAATACCAGCTGGTACAAGAAACCTATGGTTCACATGCATACCGATAATCTGAGAGTAAATATAGAATATGAATTGAACAATTTCAAATAGGACCAGGAACATCTCCATTTTCAGTACTTACTGGATAATATCAGGATCCCATTTAACTGCCAGAATTGTTATTCTGTTACTTCTCAATTGTCATTCCAAATTGAGTCTCTAACTTATTGAGCTTCTTATGGGTGCTATGCCTGCCTTGTACCCCTCAGGGAGGATAAATTATGATGATCTGAATTGAAGCATTAAGACCATTATCATATAATTGGTTTGTTTACTGTCTTGCCCCTTCTGTGATTCACAACAAGTTCACATTTCCTCGGAACTATTTGGAACAGCTCTTCTGTTCATGGAGTTTTTTCTTTTAAACAAAAATGTACATTTTGTTGCTTGATAACTCAGAGTTGGAAGAATGTATTAACGATAAACTTCATTTTACGGATGTGACAACAGACATCAACGTTTGCTGAAATAAAATAAAATAAAGTAATAGATTTATTCCTAGATAGATTGAATCAACTTTAGTCATTTTGAGATTCATCATCACAAATCAAAATGCTGGTAAGAACAAAGCTTATAACTTTTAAGTCACTTGATGGACAACCAATATTCTTTCAAATTGCACCCCATCTATATAGTACAGTAGTCCTGCTACTTTGATTCTTTTTTTTGTGTTTAATTTTGGTAAGTTACATATCAGTGGTCACAATTGTCAAATAAGTTTGTCATTAATATATCCTATCCTAAGTCAGGACTGGAATAATCCTCTTTTGTGTTACAAGCCTCTTAAGCTAGGAACATGAAGGCATTCTGCTATCTCTTCTGTAATCTGGTTGTATTTTGCATAATCCAACAATAAACCTGACACCTTATTCTGAAATATCTGTTAATTTTGACCTATATCATAGGAAATAGGCACTGATGGTGCAAACCAGGCAGAAGAGAGGGAAACAGACGGATAAAGAGAATACCGAATCACCCTCTAAAGACCCCAAAGCCTCTTCCACTCAGGTACTTGCTTCATGCACGGGCATGCAACGGACCTTGCTCCTACATATACTGTAGAACTTTTCTGGATTACTATCCTGTGGTTTTTTTCTAGCTAAATTGGAAGAAATAGTGGGTAGAAAATATTAGTTCCTTTTGATGGCAATACCATTTTTGCCGTGTATTATTATGCATGCTATTTTGAATTCAACCCTTGTTTTGTTAGCAAATAATAGACTGTTATCTCATATGCTCCTGGTAAAACATACATGTCCAAACTGCTGCTTAGAAGATTTCAGATACTGGTTGCATATTTTGTAGGATCAATTCATGTTTTCTCAACAACCGGAGCTCTTCATCTTATATTCCCCTGGTAAACATGTAAATGCTGGAGGTGCTGCTTAGAAGATTTTGGATACTGTTATCAGATTTAGGGAAATAAAAAAACTTACCCCAAAATATGTGTAATTGAATATTTCAAATTTGGTTATGCCAACCATATATTATTAGAAAGATCACGTTTTACTCTGAAAATTGAGAAATATATCACAACTGCTGCACAAAAACAACTAATCTCATGCATACTCGTCGGAATAGTATCATTTACATTCTTGTGTTGCTCATGTGCCTCAATTTCTCAAGTTATTCATACTGTCTCTCTCTACATTATATAAGTGTGTGTTTTTAAGAGTTGTACAAGACGAGTTTTAAAAAGGGTATTTTTAAGAAAGATAAGGCTTGTGATTATTGTGGTTGATATATAAATTAGAGGAGGAATCACTTACAATGGTTGTTTTGACATCTTGACAATGGACTCCCAAAAAAATTGAAATAAAAATTGAATAGTAATGTTATAGGTAATATAGATAGCCTAACAATGCAATTTCTTGATTTAAAATCCAATTTCATGATTTAAGTACTGTTTGATGATGCATCAAGTACTCTTAATTTTGGAAAATTGAAATTTCATATCACTTGATAGTTGATATGGTGAAACATACACAAATCTCGTTAGATAAGTTTGTGTTTGATGATTGTCAACATTGTCAAATTAAAGAATATGTCAAGTGATCCTTCTTTGTAAAGTATTTTGCATAACTTGTTGGGGAAAATGAGTTATCATAGTTTGGGGTTGTGTGCCATCTGATTTATGGGGTTCTTCTTGGTGCATGTATGAATGTTCCCTTGTATTACTAATAGATGTATTTTACCCATTCTAATATTGCATTTGAACAACTACACTTCTTATTCTGTCAGAGCCAATCAGCTGCTACCCCTGCCTTGCCTTATGCCGATTGGGCCTCATATCAGGTTCACAAACTTCAAAATTAGATCTTACAATCATTTAAACTGTCATTTCCATTTTTCTTGGGAATATGCATGAGAAATTTGAACATATTTGAGGGGGGATGGAGGCAACTGCTTTTCCTTGAATAGTGTTGTTGGAACTCTGTTGTTTTTTATGTTTATATAGAGGGCTACTGTGAATGGTACCCAATTTTAGCTCTTTTGCATATATGTGCAATATGTCTTGTTGTTTGAGACTAATGCTCAATAGGCTTGTCTTCTTACAATGATACTAATATCTATTATGAGCCTTTCTTTTTCTTAAGCTCTAAACTACAATCTGAAAATCCAGCTGAGCTTTTGTATGGTGCTCAGTCTTTTCAAGTTGTTATAAAATGATATAATTGAACTAATATATGAAAAATGAGGACAAATCAGTCAGAAATTTTTGTTTAGTTTTGGTTAGGTGCCAGTTGCAAACTATCCATAAAAGAGTGGGTTGCTGACTAGGAGAGAGGGTGGGAAGCTCAATTGCAGAAACTATATTATTGATGTATGTTTGATTTTTTGAAATGTACAATAGGCATATTACAATCCTGCGGCTGGTACAAATGTGGCTGCGCCTGCCTTTCCTCCTCAGGTAGCATCCAGCCCTCAAGGCTACCCTGCTTATATGTGGGGCCCGCAGGTATTCTTGATTGATACTTGAACCATTTTGTTAAATTGTGCACGGTTTCTTGTTACTAGTTTTAATTTTATTTGTTTTACCAGATGGCTCCTTATGGGACGCCGTATGTCATGTATCCACACGGAGGAGTATACCCGTATCCATCTGTTCAACCGGTATTCTATATATTTGTTTATTATTTACCTTCAAATTTTTAGGATTAGTTCTGCACGTACCACTGTAAATGATAACTCTCATGTAAATCTGGTGAAATGAGAAATATTATGCAAACTACTAAGCACAAAATATTTTCTGTACATTTCTTCTGAACTTAGTCTGCAAGTCTGCTTCTCTTTCCTGATCTTTTATGTAGAATCAGGTAGAGAAGTTAGACTGATTTTGGTACTTGGAAGAAATTTAGGGAGTTACGATGTGATATTTGCTGTTGCCATGAGAGTTTTTTTCTCAATTTTCAAGTGGGCATTTGATATCCTGTTTTTTCATTGGAACTTGAAAATTTCGAATCTTTTGAACATTCTCTTGTTTATCTTCATTACCTGCATCTTTCATTACAAAAGCATATTGCATTAAAAAAACAATTTCATATTTTCATTCATGCAAGTTTTGAATGTCAGGATTAACATTTCCTGTAATTAATACAAGACCAAATATAACTTTACAAAAAGGAAATGTCTATAGAAAAATGAGAAAAATGTTCTATATAGCCCTGTTTTCTGCTTTTACTTTCAATGATTTCCAAAAGGTTAACTCCACCTATGTTTTACATAGCCGGTCCCAAGCCCGGAAAGGAGGAGGGTTGTGATAGGCTTGGCGAGCCAACGTAAAAATCCAGCCAATCTTATGGAAATGAAATTCAATATGGACTTCATTTCTAGCCTACCCCAACTTGTTTGGGACAAAAGGCTTTGTTGTTGTTGTTGATTTCCAAAAGGTTCCTTATTGGTTATCTCCACACAAATGAGAGTGAAACTGACATAACTCGGAAATTTAGAAGAAGCTAGGAGAGGAAAGTTGTCTCTGCGGCTTTCTTTTTTTAGAATAGCAGACAAAATACTTATTGCATTGGTTGTGTATTTGTGAAATTGTTATTGTCTTGTTGGACTTAATGAAATGTATTTCTGTTGTAAACTTACTTCTTCGTTTTTTTTATATCAGGGCTCTGTGCAGTATAGTCCTTATCCCACACAATCTACAAATGGCACTATGGAAGTTTCAGTGAGCAGCTTTTAACTTTACACTATGTTGTGTATGCGCATGCGAGGGAGGGATCCTCACTTTATTTTCTTTGTAAATGCAAATAATGCAATGTGTCTTTTGGTTGTGCAGGAAAAGTCCAATAAAAGTAAATCTGAGAAAAAGTTGAAAAGAAAGAAGAATTCAGAATCCTCTTCCAATGGCACCTCTTCACAAAGGTACCTATGTTTATATCATGGCATGTTCTGCCGGTAAACACATTGAGCAATTTGTTGATTACTGGGTTTCAGCCCTGTTGGGGTTTAGTCTTGTATGTATAACATAATAAGATAAGGCAAAAACTTGCGTACTCCAAAAGATGGGTACACTGGGTACTCTATCTCATATGGGCCGTTCAATTCCTCGAGATTGGTGAAAATTAATTCACTTTAACTTTTGTTGTATTTTCCAAGAAATCACTTTTCAAAATATCGAGGAATTGAATGGCCCAGATGGGCTAGTGTACCCGGTGTTTTTGCCATAAGATAATAAGAAGTAAACATTAAGTTTCTGAGAAGAATAAGATAATTGTAGTAGCAGCATGCCTTGTTTATCTTTTATTCTATCCTACATTTGCTTTGTGCAATACACAGTTTTAGTGGTATAGTTGTATAACATAGACTAAAATCTTTAGTCCATGATTAGAGACGTAGGGAGCTAGTCTAAACTTATGATTTATAGAACAGTTTATTATTATTATTATTATTATTATTATTATTATTATTATTACTGTGACTTCTATTTTTACTACTATTTTACTATTTATTTTATTACTACTATATTGATTTTTCATTATTCTGACTTTGTTTCATTTCTAGCCTACCCCAACTTGTTTGGGACAAAGGCTTTGTTGCTGTTGTACTCTTTGCTTGGGTCAATGTCATCTATGTTTGTTTTTCTAAAAAAAGTGGTGTAATATGTTTCTGCTCTGAAGCATACTTTTTTGTTTTTCTAATTACTTGTTACAATAGTGGTGAGAGCGAAAGTGATGATTCTTCAGAAGGAAGCAGCTCAAGTACCAAGAAGGTATTTACTTTTCTTTTGCACATTTCTTAACATGGTGATTTAACATGATGCATTTTACGAGTTTGAAGTATAGCAGTCTGCCAAAAAGTTGTATATTTTCGATTATTGCACAAGAGTACCTGCGTTAAAAAGCCATATATTTCCAAGTATTGAACTAAAGCACCTACGTTGCCCTTACTTTTAACAATGTCATACAATAATTGGATTCATATTTTGTTTCTTATTTCAAATATTACACATAAACATGAACCATTAAATTGTTTAATTTTTAAATTTTAATTAGTTACTATTTCATAGATAGTGGTATTGTTTGAGCAGAAGAAATGTTAAGTTTTTAAAGGCTAACTGCTAGATCCTTTTTGAATTTTATGATTCATGATTTTTGCAAATCTTACTGAAGTTACGGCTTAAAGCTAACTCAAAGAATTCATCCTTTGCAGGATCTGAGCTCAGGGAAAGGTATGTGTCGATCATATGCAAGCTAACACAAATACCTAGCATGTGCCTATGAAAATAAATTGAAAAAACGGTAATAAGTGCTATGTGGTTCCCTGTTTTTTGAACCGCTAAGATTTAAGATTTACTGTTTAAATCATTGAAGTTGTTTGGTTTGAAAAATAATAAATGAACATCATCAATTTAGCATTTATTGAGATTTAGTTTTCCATGCCAACTAGTCCTCTCATTCAAGTTTAAAAAATACAATATATTCTTCCCATGATATAGAATCAACAAATTACAAAATTGCCTGTAATTTTTGTAATATTTCTTTCTCAAAACCGAATTAAACATTGGTGTTGATGCTAAATGTCCTTATGTAACTTTTGACATAATGGATAATATCTACGGTATGATCAATGTCAGGAAACAAAAATGAAGTGCTGAACAGATCTATTTTGAACAGAGGACAAAACTGGAATAGAGTTATACTGGAAGTTTATTTAGTAATAGAATCAAATGAGTATCCTGCAAAGTCTCATTTAAGTCATGCAAAATAAGAAATATCCTCCATACCTTACAACATAATTGAGTAATGACCCGTATAACATTCCCCTATGTGTGACAATGTCTCTCAAATCACCTCCTTGCGATACATCTTCTAGTTTTGCAAGGAAAGAAATATATTCTAATGAAACAAGGATTACTTTAATTTTAAGAATTAAGCTTGATATATTGGATTATTCTAGTTTTGCAGGGGAAAAAGTCCTGCTATAGAAAAAAAGTATCACTAGAATTTCAAGAATTAGAGGGGCATATTATATTTGTTTCTGGTTCTGAGGACATTCATGCAGAAATTCAAGGGGAACGATGAAATTGTAGCTAATATGATGGTTGCTGGTACTATAAATAACACAACATCTTTTTCCTTGACCATCACCCTACCACAGACACAAGTCAGAAAGGGAGCGAAACTGGTGGAGGCAGAGGCAGGAAGAAATCTAACATCTCTACCCCGGCATCAGCACCTCAGCAACAGCAATCAATGGTGGTGAGTCCAGCAATTGCGCCATACTGGGCCATCCCCCCTTCCGGATATGCTGCTCCTGCACCTGCTAGTGGCACAACACCTGACTACTGGGCAATTGCTGCTGTTCCTACCACTCCTATGACCATGACGGTGAAGGGCCCCACTCCTCGACGCAGCCTGGTACAGGCAGATCCCAACACCCAGGTAGTACTATCATCGTACGTATTGGTCTGCTACCAGGTTGGAGCGGTTTAGTTGTCAGAGCTGGTATATTCTGGTCGCTGACCCTATAATATTGGATAACCCATGGTTTTTTAATGCTTAAGGTCATGGCAAGCTTGTCTGGTATTGTTTTAGTTGCATATTTAATCGGCTCTGAAGGACTATATAAACTAGTTTGAATATGTCTGAAAGCCTGTTACGAGGGGTCCATATCTTATTTATATTTGTATTTGATGTATGATTTTCTTTAACAATAAAAAGGACGAAAGAGAACAGAAGAGGCAAAGAAGAAAACAGTCCAATCGTGAATCAGCACGCCGGTCCCGCTTGAAAAAGCAGGTATAACATAAAAATACTTATTTGTTCCTCAGCAAACATCTTTTCTGATGTGATTTCTGGTGTCCCTCAGGACTATTTACATTAGACAGTTACAGACAATGTTAACAACTACCACCAAAAAGTTTTAATGTCATGTACTTTTATCTAGAAAGGATACTAAAATTGGTTTGGAAAAGAGTATTTGGAGAAGATATAAGATCAATAATGCCTTCTGGTCATCATAGTATGTAATTTGTAATATCATTTCTGTGGCAAGGCTGAGTGGGAGCTAGTAGCCAAGCGTGTAGCTGACCTGAAGCAGGAGAATGAATCACTGAAAGAGGAGTTGAAACGGCTTCAAGAGGAATGTGACAAGTTGAACTTGGAAAATGCCTCCCTCAAGGTAGTAAAAAGTTTTCCATTTTACTCTGGGTGCTTCCTGTTCATGTAGAATGGGATCTTTTGCACAGTAGCTTTGTATCCTTGGCAATTTATACCCTCACTTTTATGGCTGACAAACTACATACCTTTTTGTGTAATTTGCAAGTACATATTTATATAGCAAACATTAGGTAAAGCAAAAGAAAGAAAGATTTAATTTCTTCGGCACAACTCATCATAACTGGTTCACAAACTTTTAGAGCTCTACTTTTTTTTTTTTCCCTGTTTAAGGGATAAATGTTTCATCTGGTTAATCTGATGTTTCAAACTTCCGATGCTATTTCCAAACACAGCAAGAATATTAGGTTTAATTTTCATCTGTTTGCTGCAAACACCACAAAACATCAGCTTCTAATTGGAAAAAGCTTCTGTGAACTGGAAAATTTAGGTTTAATTCTTAAAGTGGCATATGATATTGCAGCTCATTAGCCTTTGCTGCCCCCTGAATTGGAATTTCATGTACTCAAAACAAAATTTTAAAATTTTATGCATGCAGGAGAAAATTAATGAAAGTACGCCAACAGTATAGAGCTGTAGCTAGTGAAGTGGTAAGTTTTGTTTATTATTTTGTTAAGATCTTTTGTATCCTGTGTTTTATGGTTGTAATCTTTACCTGCGCAATTGCTGCCTGCAACAGTGTCTGACTGTAGGTATGAGTCACCGAAATAGTTTATGCCTTGTTAACCAATATCCAAAAAACAAGTGGGAAATGTGATCAGCAGATTTTCTCTCTCTTTGTAAGTTCTTTATCATGATAATATATTCTATATTATTTAATGTATAGATTCTCTGAGTGGAAAGAGATGAAACATAAAGTAGGGTTTTATTAGAGACTGGATAACCTAATTGATTGCGGCTGCTAATGGACTTCTAATCAAGGGAGCAAGTGAAATTTTAGAACAAATGCTTCGACATTTTCTATATATCAATCTTTATTTTTGTTTTCTATTTTCCCATTAACTCTTTTAGGCATGTGTTTGAAGTACTAATGATAGTTTTAGTTAGTAGGAATTAGGTTTTCTCTTGAAGAGTGTGGCTTGAGAATGCAGTAGCATCTTGTGTTACGATGATTCATAGGATATATGTATTGGCAATATTGATAATGCTTGTATATTGGCGACTTGAAAAGTTTGTTTCATGCAAGTGTAAAGTTTTTCTAATAATTAATTAAGATAGTGTTGCTTTATCTCATGGTTGTGAGTAGAATAAGCCCCAGTGATCGACCATGAAGTTGGTGCAGCAAATTCCCTTTGGTAAGGCATAATGCGTATACAATAAGAGGTTTCGTGTATGATACGACTCGTTCTAGGCTTGTTTCGAATGTGGCACATATTATTTGGAATTTTTACTATTGTACCATTTATGCCTTGAAATTTCAGTTCTGTAATTCTTATTCTTTCTATAAACCTCATGCTGTATCCCCCTCAAAAAATATAAACCTCATGCTGTGTGCCTATGTGAGCCGAGGTTTGGCTTAATTAAAAGGAAAATGTTCTGTAAATATCAATATTGATACCGACTATCGATATCGATGTTATTATGCATATTTAGTTGAGTTATTATGCATATTATTTGAGTTATTATGTATTTTATTTTTGTACTGAAAAAATTATTATGCATATTAACAAAATAATGTGCATAATAAGTCAAATAACATGCATAATAATTCAAATAATGTGCACAATAACTCAACTAAATGTGCGTAATAACATCGGTATCGATAGTCGGTATCAATATTGGTATCTACGTATCAGTTCCCCAATTAAAATATGACATTAATAATTCGCAAGTTAATAGTTGTTGCTTGGCCAAGTAAATTTCATGAGGTATATATATATATATATATGAGGAGGGATCCGTAGCCGCCAAACTTTCAATCGCTCACAATCGTTCCATGGTAGCAAATGTAAATGACCGATCCGGACCGTTGAAAACATTCTCCATATTAATATAGACATAGAAACCAAATTTTACATTTTTTATTTTTTTACTATATTACAGGATTGATTGAAAATTTATTTATCTAACGATTTACAAACATTCAATTTTCAACCCTTCCGATAAAATAGTAAAAAAATTTCAAAAAATATAAAATTTGGTCTCCAAGTCTACATTAGTATGGAGAATGTTTTCAACAGTCCGGATTGACGATTTACACTTGGTATGATGGAGCGGTTGCGAGCGGCTACGGATCCCTCCTCTATATATATACAGAGAGAGAGAGAGGAGGGATCCGTAGCCGCCAAACTTTCAACAGCTTCATGGTAGCAAATGTAAATGATCGATTCAGACCGTTGAAAACATTCTCCATGTTAAAATAGACTTAGAAACCAAATTTTACATTTTTTGAATTTTTTCACTATTTTATCGGATGGATTGAAAATTTATTTATCTAATGATTTACAAACATTCAATTTTCAACCCTTCCGATAAAATAGTAGAAAAATTCAAAAAAATATAAAATTTGGTCTCCAAGTCTACATTAGTATGGAGAATATTTTCAATGATCTG